>JACEFZ010008081.1:0-26873 GCA_014155875.1 Cepaea nemoralis | reverse complement strand
CCCCCCCCCCTTTGGCTATAGGGGCGCAACCAGAGCCAAGTAAATGACGCGTCAGAATCACCGGCGAGTGGCCATCCCTAGGGACCTTCCCATCATTCAGCGACTAGGGCGAAGATGCCAGGGCTCCCCCAAATTTTCCCTCCCTGCTATTAGTGACTTTCCCCCATTGATACCTCTGGCATTGAAGTCCCCACATAGAGATATCCCTTTTATCATATCGAACAAACTTGCCATTTCGAAGTAGACCTTCCCATACCCGCATAAACGTTCACGATTACAAGCTGCATGGCGTTATTATTTTTCTCCCTGCACTTGCGGGCCCTGCCCAGGCGGACATTATGTTTTTGATTACTTCTTGCGTGCGTATGCAAGAGCGGAAAAATTGCAATTATGAGTTTCGTTTTTATAATGATGCAACGTTCGTTGTAGAAATCAATAGCTTTTCCACTTGCCTGTTTTCTTTCATCTTTATCAGAGTTAATTAGTGTAGCTTCAGACTGCACACGTTGTTTTACAGAAAAAAAGCAATTGTTCAGACCACAGCTCGTTCTGTGGTCCATTAACACAGTGCATATGTCGAGTGAAACGTGCACGGTGAAGAAACAAAATAACGCCGTGAATTTATTTCGTTAGACACAAATTACGTGTGCAGTTTTAAATAACCAGTTTATGATACATCTAGCAAACAGAACAGCAAGAGGGCAAATATATGGTCAGACAACATGAAGAAAGATATCGAGCATGGTTTCCCACAAATTGGAGTCCTCTGTATACTATGGCATTTATATGTATATCAACGATGTCGCAGAGAATATCCACAGTTTCCTTGATGTAAATGTTTTGTCTTTGTGTACTTCGGACAAATGTAAAACATCTACAACAGTGCTTCCCAACTTTTTTTGTGCTATGCCCCACCTAAGCCTTTCTAAAAATTTTATCCCCCCCCCCCCCCCCCCAACATATGCATCATTTTTAATATTCAAAAATTGAACTGTTGACTAAAGAAACTTGCAATTTTTTTTTAAAGAAAGGCTCACGGTTCCCATAGGGGTCAAACCCCCCCCCCCCCCACCCCCCCCCCACCCCCCACCTCCACCTGTATGTCGGTTGTGTTGGGCTAATTTTTTTTTGGGGGGGGTTTCGTTTGGCGGTTACCCCAAACAAGCTGGTTCCCCCGCCTTCCCCCCTTTTTTTTTGTGTGGGTCCTTAATCTCACTGTGAGCTCAGGCCCACATCTAAGGTGTAGATATATCATGGTTTTTATTTTGATCATCCGGGCCCCCGACCTGACAAGGCGCACTACTGAGGGGGAGAGCAGCAAATGCACCCGATCCTAACCAAAGGGGAAATTATTGAGCAAACACAGTAAGTACATTTTCAAACATATAATGGCGAACTGAAATTCAAGTATACAATAATTTTAATGAAAGAATTTTTCTATATTATTTTTAATTATTAGTAATTATTTAAATTTGGTGAGATCCTTTGCGCTTGATGCTTGCTGCAAAAGAGATTTTATGTCAGGTTCCAATTTAGTTCTTCAGTCTCAAGTTTCCCCATTTTGTTATATCCAGCCGATTTCTTCCATTTTCGAATTGCCCCCCTTAAAAATCAAATTGCCCCCCTGTGGGGCGTGGGCCCCACGTTGGGAAACACTGATCGACAAGAATACGCTTCGGACTGTTTCACGCGCGATATCAGAGCAGGATAAACAAGCATCATTGGATGGAAGGTCACAACAATAAGGTTTTAAAATTCACAGGACTAAACTAATGAGAATAAATCAAGAAAATTAAAACATGATTTACCTAGGTGAAACCTTAGTTGTGGACTTCAGACAAACAGATAACCACCTACAAGCATAAGCGCCAGCATCTTGTTTGGGCGCCACATGATCCTCTGAAGCTCTGCCCAGACATTGTGATGGAATATTGGCCACATTCCAACTCACATACTTTGGTCTGTAAAGACTGCAAGGTGTCAACAACTGTGGCCTCAGACAAACGTATAACTCCTACAAGTATAGGCCTCAGCGTCTGTGACTTCAGACAAAAGTATAACTCCTACAAGTATACGCGTCGGCGTCTGTAACTTCAGACAAAAGTATAACTCCTACAAGTATACGCGTCGGCGTCTGTAACTTCAGACAAAAGTATAACTCCTACAAGTATACGCGTCGGCGTCTGTAACTTCAGACAAAAGTATAACTCCTACAAGTATACGCGTCGGCGTCTGTAACTTCAGACAAAAGTATAACTCCTACAAGTATACGCGTCGGCGTCTGTAACTTCAGACAAAAGTATAACTCCTACAAGTATACGCGTCGGCGTCTGTAACTTCAGACAAAAGTATAACTCCTACAAGTATACGCGTCGGCGTCTGTGACTTCAGACAAAAGTATAACTCTACAAGCATACGCGTCGGCGTCTGTAACTTCAGACAAAAGTATAACTCCTACAAGCATACGCGTCGGCGTCTGTGACTTCAGACAAAAGTATAACTCCTACAAGTATACGCGTCGGCGTCTGTGACTTCAGACAAAAGTATAACTCCTACAAGTATACGCTTCGGCGTCTGTAACTTCAGACAAAAGTATAACTCCTACAAGTATACGCGTCGGCGTCTGTGACTTCAGACAAAAGTATAACTCCTACAAGTATACGCGTCGGCGTCTGTGACTTCAGACAAAAGTATAACTCCTACAAGTATACGCGTCGGCGTCTGTGACTTCAGACAAAAGTATAACTCCTACAAGTATACGCGTCGGCGTCTGTGACTTCAGACAAAAGTATAACTCCTACAAGTATACGCGTCGGCGTCTGTAACTTCAGACAAAAGTATAACTCCTACAAGTATACGCGTCGGCGTCTGTGACTTCAGACAAAAGTATAACTCCTACAAGTATACGCGTCGGCGTCTGTAACTTCAGACAAAAGTATAACTCCTACAAGTATACGCGTCGGCGTCTGTAACTTCAGACAAAAGTATAACTCCTACAAGTATACGCGTCGGCGTCTGTGACTTCAGACAAAAGTATAACTCCTACAAGTATACGCGTCGGCGTCTGTGACTTCAGGGTAGTCAAGGTAGTTTCCAATCTCGACATACTTGGTTCAAAGTTTGCTACATGAGATTTGGAGCACATCGCTTTATGTTGATTTTCAGAATGATGTGATCGTCGACAGTTCAAAATGCAATGGCAACTAATGAACTTAACATTGCGAACAAAATCACAAAAAGCCAAACATTGATTGCGCTGATTGAGACGTCCTGTAAAGGATATGCAAATTGCTAACTTAACAAGCATACGTTCCTTTCTATCCCCCTCAAATGTGGCTTAACATCTGGCTATAGAAAACCAACCAATAGAAAGCAACACACGTTTGCTCTGTCAAATCCATCCATCCATCATGTGCCATGCCGGTAAGCTTGGGCGGTCATCTTCCGCCTTCTGTGTGTGTGCCTGTGTAATAAAGAGAGAGAGAGAGAGAGAGAGAGAGAGAGAGAGAGAGAGAGAGAGAGAGAGAGAGAGAGTTGAGTGCACGCAAGTCCTGCAACATGCCAGCCCACTGCAACATGCCGGCCCACTGCAACATGCGGGCCCACTGCAACATGCCGGCCCACTGCAACATTCCCGCCCACTGCAACATGCCAGCCCACTGCAACATGCCAGCCCACTGCAACATGCCAGCCCACTGCAACATGCCAGCCCACTGCAACATGCCAGCCCACTGCAACATGCCAGCCCACTGCAACATGCCAGCCCACTACAACATGCCAGCCCACTGCAACATGCCAGCCCACTGCAACATGCCAGCCCACTGCAACATGCCAGCCCACTGCAACATGCCAGGCAGCCAGGAAATAGATGACCGTCACCGTGACTAAGTGGTTAAGCTGCCCCCCCCCCCCCCTCTTGCTTGGTATCCAGACTGCGTCGTTCTATCACGAGTGAAATTTTAGGTAACTCATGGGAGTCATCGCCGGAGCTACGGAGTTCGTGTTCTGAGCTATGCTCTCAGTAAGACGGCTTGACGTTCTGGGGAGAGTGTCATAGCTAGGTTGTTAAACCCGGTACAATGAAGTCGATTATTTCGACTTTAGTACTTTATTTAAACACATCTTATGAAACAGCAAACAATTCTATGAAAGCCTCTTGCAGGACAATCAGGAGACACTGTCACCCTAACGATATCAAAACTGATGTATACCATCAACGCCCATCATCAGGCATGACCGGGAAATAATATTTTGACTGCTAACAGGACACAGCAGATTCAAGTATCATCTGTGTCTCAAGTTTATGCTAATTCCTTCTGATTCTGTGTTTGCAAAAAGACAGCTCTAGATTTTTGCCACTTGCCAGGAAAAATACGCAGAAGCTACCAAAAAAGGTTAAGCAGCGGATAAAGGCGGATAAAAGACAATATATAGATGACCTAGGAAGAGATGCAGAAGAAGCAGCATCGAAAGGAAACATAGGAGACCTGTACAGCATCACACTGAAGGTAGCAGTCAACCGAATGAGCTGATCCAAAATAAAAACGGGAAAGTTCGAAATAACTTTGAAGATTAACTTGGCAGATAGAAGTCAGCGTGGCCGAATTGATAAGAGTGCTTGTGCTTAGACATCGGCTGTGCTGATGCCGAGGTAGAGGGATCAACCCTTACATGCGTCAGTTGGACTAAAATGGTGACTTCTCGTCTTTGACTTAAGATCGTAAATTACAAGTATCTCTGAAGTCTGAGTGGGTTCGCCTGACGGAGAGAGACACTAGTAATCCATACGCAAAAATCAGTCCAATGCACTACAAGTATAGTACGACCACGCTTAAGTTCAAAGCCAGTGAACGCTAATAACCTAAAACTGAACAAATGGGATGAATAAACCAGACTTCCATCCCGCTGAGGTGGAGCTGGATATCAACTGCGAGAAACATTGTATAGAAGACATTAGCAAAGGTATCAAACTCTGATGGATGGGAAAGTTACTGGTCCAGATAGCATCCCAACAGAGATCATTAAAATTAACGTAAACACCGTAAATGAATTATTGCACGAATTATTTAGCAGAAACTGGGAAACTGAAAAAAATACCAGCAGAGAGAGAGAGAGAGAGAGAGAGAGAGAGAGAGAGAGAGAGAGAGAGAGAGAGAGAGAGAGAGAGAGAGAGAGAGAGAAGAGTGAACGCAGTAAAGCTGGAAGAGAGACAATGCCAGACTTTTCAATGTGAGTGTGTGTATGGGAGTGATAGATTGTATTATTACCTAGAATTGTATTGATGTAGAACTAGTGTATACACATTCTTTATTGTCTTCCAAGTTCTCAACAAGAGCACGAGGTTTTCCCGTGCAGTGACAACGAGGAGGGACCAGGTGGCATCAGGACGGAACACTGTTCCGAATACCGACCGGTTGTGTTTATCTGACCATAGCTGTCCGTAGCAGATCATAAGGGAATCCTATTTGAATCGAGGCAGATCATGTAACCCGGACACAGATCCTGACAAGATACAAGTAACTTTAGAGTTATGTACATGTTTTTCATCACTACATATATGTGATTGTTTTATTGCATAAACCTCTACAGTTTCATTATCATCATCCTGATAACCATCATATGTTCAATGATTAATGATAGACAATAAAAGTTGATAGAGTTTGTTTTAATTCATAGTTATATGTTATTTTCCAATTGTGCATACTTGTGAGTGTGTGTATACATTGGTGGGGACTTACTTACACACTAGGGAGGGGAGTATTGTCAGGGGGTAAAACCTGCACTGCCTAGTAGTCTAGCAATATACATAAACCTAGGCATCTAACTTTCCCTTTCCCAGCCTTTGGGGATACCAGGACCAGGTAATTATTAACGGGCCACTAGCAGCTGTACATTTTGGTTATCCAGGGGCTTAATCTTTATTTCAGCCATATCGATTTTGTCCCGAGTCTATTTCTGACAAACTGGGGTTGCCGCCAGTGATAGTACATAACTTGGCGGCGGCACCCCCCACTTCCAACAAACACTAGGAAATGTGAGGAAGTCAAAATAAGTTAAACTTAGCACCAAACTTAGAATAGACAATTCTAACGTTAAATTACCACTACTTTATTGCTCGAAACGATTATACATAAATTGCAAACATTCACTAACTGGTGCTGCGCAACGTATAAGGAATGAAATTATATGACGGAATCACCGATGTGAAGCTCATGGAGAGAACCAAGTTGTCAAGACAAGACCCTGGTGCTTGATAGGACAGACAAAGAAACCTTGAGAATAGTATAACAAGAAAGGCCTTTGTCTACAGCGCAAAAGAAATAGAGAAAGACCTAAAACGCATGGAGAAGTGAAGTAGGGACAGAAATGAATAATATGGAGAGGTCATGGGCGGAGCTGCATAGGATAGCGCAGAATGGAAGGATTTTGAGTGAACTGGTTTAAGGTATATGGGGGGGGGGGGGGGGACAAGAGTGACAGAAGAAGAGAAGACTAAGTTCCACGAAGAAAGAAAATGAAATATATGTAAAGCTAGGGGACAAATTGTAGTACGAGCCACATCAACCTCATTGTGATCTTTAACATCGTATATATAGACAACAAACAGGACATAATCATTTTCAGTAACATTAACGCATACAATATACCCAATGTCAGGATAACCTTAAAAAGTACCGCCAATCCACACGGTTATAAAATCGACCCGGGATCTCCCCTCTGGCCCCTGTTAACATGTGTTAACGGTGAAAATCTTCTGGCTAGATGCCCGTGTCGTGCTGACTTTTGCCCAAGCAGCAATCGCACTTATTTGACCTCACTAGCGAGGTTAGTGGCCGGCTTCCTGGCCTAGAGGTTAGCGACTTTTCTCCGTAATCTCGTATACTCTCGTAGTTAACGTGATGACGGTGAGAATCAGCAGTGGTTTGAATCGCATCGGTAACTTACGAGGTCAGAAAGCAAAGGCCAACTACTGAGCGTAATCTTGCCAAGAAATCAACATATAGCTGAAAGATGCTGGTGTTGACAGCGATGTCCTGTAAAGGATATGCCCCCCCCCCCAAAAAAAAGCGAGGTTAGTGAATTACAGTGGTCGCCAAACGGCGTAACCGGACACAGTAACTGATGTGGGGAGAATAAGGCAATCTGGCATCTCTTTTCGTGTTATGTTATATATGTTTTACGTGGTTTTTTAAATAATTATTGTAGAAGATTACCGAGTGGCTGACGAACCCGGGGTTTTCTTCTTCTTCTTCTTCCCTTCTTCTTCTTCGTCTTTACTTCCTTCCCTTCTTCTTGCCGTATCTGTCTTCTTCTGTCTTCTTCTTACTTCTCGTCTTGCGTTCTTCTTCTTCTTCTTCTTCATCATTCTTCGGTACTTCTCTGCTTCTCTCCTCTTCCTCCTCCTCCTCCTCCTCCTCATCCTCCATTCTTCTTCTTCTTCTTCTTCGTCTTCTTCTCTTCTCTTCTTCTTCTTTCTTCTTCTTCTTCTTCTTCTTCTTCCTTTCTTCTTCTTCTCCTCACCACGCTCCTCTTCCTCCTCCCCCGCCTTCCTCTTCCTGCTCTCCTCCTCCTCCTCCTTCTTCTCTTCTTCTTCTTCTTCTTCTTCTTCTTCGTCTCTTTCTTCTTCATTCGTTCTCTATTCTTAGTCTTCTTCTGTCTTCTTCTTTCTTCTTCGTTCTTCTTCGTTTTCTTCTTCTTCTTCTTCTATTCTTGCTTCTTCTTCTTCTTCTTCTTCTTCTTCCTTCTCTCTTCTATTCTTCTTCTTCTTCTTCTCTTTTTTCCGGTCTTTCCGGTTCCGGTTTCCGGCTACCAGCGGACGTGTTTCACAAGCTCTCCCAATTTTTATATAATTTATCAAAGTTTTGCCTTATTTCAATCGAGATGCTGTGTATATCATTGTGTTTTTTCTAAAACTGGATCTAATACTAATTAATATGTTAAGTTTATGTGACTATTATTTAGTGAAATGCTGATTTCTTTGTGAAATGTAAGGTAAGAACGTTCAGTTTGAAATCCTACCAATTATCGATTAACGTCAACGTGTGATTTTAACCATGATGGGACTAGCGCGTGGTTAGTCGCCAAGCACGCTTTACCGAAAGGCGGCGTAATTGTGTGTACTCCCTGACCTGTTGGAGCCTCATACATTACTAATATGGCGTCCAACTTACGGAACTCTACTTTATCCAAGCGCCATGAAAATACAAACAAAGACAAGACGGGGAAAAGGTTGACGAGCACGCCACCCAAACGTCGGATTTCTTCAACGCCAACTTCAAACGTGTGGTTTAGTGAATCTGCAGACACTGATCCCAAGCTCAAGCTGGACGAACATCACAGTTCACTAGCCCAATCTGATCAGACTAACACATCACCTTTAGTCACTCTTTCCTCAGCCGAACCGCACAACCACAATGCCTGTCGTGAACTCATCCAGGCTTTGGAGGACAGGCTAAAAGACTTTATTTCCAACAACACAACTAATATCATTGCCGTGTTTAAAGAAGAAAACGCTCGCCTTCAAAAAGAAATCCGCCTCCTTAAAGAAGAGAAGGACACCTTTAAAACAACAATCCATGCCTTAAAACTAAAGAGTGCACAGTCATTTGACAAAAGTGCACAAACAGGAAGTATCCATAGTGCTGCAGAGGTGTGTATGACCAGTGGATGTTCGTCGCAAAATGACATACAGACAGTCTGCAACACTACTAAACTTGTAGAACGCGCACCATCCATCTACCCCATTGATGTGCGTATCAGCAACAGGTTCCAGGCCTTAAGTGTAGACTCTCCAGCAGCAGACGAGGAATTAAAGAGCTCAGCAGCTACCACTACTGAGCATCAACAACCAGCCCAAACAAGCAACGACTATAATAAACAAGAACGCATGAAAGACGACAGCGACCAGTGGCAACAAATCAAACGGACACGTCAACAGCGTGAAATAACAATAGATGACAGTGCAACTCATGTCGTCATTGGAGACTCTCTGCTCAAGGGAATCTATAGTGACCGCATGTCATCTTCTGACAGCGAAACTACCTCGATCTACCCGCTACCAGGAGCTGACATTGACAGACTGACCTCTACACTGCGGAAATTCAAGGTGAACGATCAGAATTAGAAGAACAACAGTCCATATTCGGTGTCAACAATATTATGAACAATAAATCATAAGCACCTCACAACTCGCTACATTGGAGGTGTTGTTGCGCAAGAAATTTCCTAAAGCATCTATTTTCTTTTCATCAATCATCCCACCATGTTATGGATTCCAGCGCCGTACTGCCGATGCTGGCAACTGACTCTATACACAATTTTGTAAAGAAAATAATATGGCTTTCATTAATAATACAACGTATTTCACATCGCCGTCCGGGGCTCCCAAGAAAAAACTATATAGGGATCAACTACATTGTTCCAAACTAGGAACTAGCATTACTAGCGAAGAACATAAAATATCCTGAACGTACACAACAATCAGAACCAGTTACAGGAGTAAACCGATCTTCACCTCCGGCTGTAGCCATCTCTCAGTGTTCAGAAAACACACAACCTCTGCCCACGCCACCCTTGCCTATTCCCCAGGAATACAATGCCGTAAATAGCAACCCATGCTCCAATCCCAATGTTGCTAACTATGGTGCTTTGTTTCCTCCCTTGCCCATAAAACAGTCTCCCCTTATCATGTCAAAGGGGACACCGATTAAACAATGTTGTGGTGCCCCCGATGCCTGCTTCCAATGTAGGCACTTCCAGTAGCTCTCAAAGCAGTGGTCCATCGTTGGACGGTAATCTACACTCCTATCAGTGGAACGCCAGCTTCAACAGCTAATGCAATACATCCTGCAGCCCTGCACCAAGCTTTCCTGATTTCACTCCAGCACAGACATTTTCCTATCCCCCCGCTAATAGTCCATTAACTATCCACTAAATAAAGTTTCAAAACCTCTGAAATTTTCTACCACAAGCGAATCATCTTTTTCATTGTTAATAGTTTTCGCCAATCACGATCAGTGGCTCAACAAAGATTGTCTACATATAGGCCATCTAACATCTATCATTTGCTCAATAAATTACCTGAGCTTTCAGTAATACTGATGCAAACAGTTCCATGTGTTTGGAATCACAGAAAGTCCGTCTCAACGACAAAATAACAGACTCTTGAAATCTCCTCTAAGGGGTTTAAAGTAATTCGAAGAGACGCAAATCAAAATTAGAGACAGGTATTGCTGTATACATTTCCAATTCTCTTCAACTGTTCCCGTAGAGTGTATCTCGAGATGAAGAGATAGAATGTATTTGGTTTAGAGGCTTAAGCTCGTCAGCCAGCAACCGTTTCTCATTGGATACCTATATCGGATCCCTGTGCTGGGTATAGTTGGTATGACTCTTTCACTACAATGATGGATAGGGTGTTTACAGCAGGTAGAGAAGTCATGATATTAGGTGACTTTAACATAGATATTACTAAATCCAACCAGACATGGGAAGATATCATTCTATCTTACAATTTAAAAAAATTTTCTTTCCCCTTCTCTTTTTCCCCCTTTTTCCTTCTTTTCCCTTTTGCGCTTTTTCCTTTCTCGTATATTCTTTTCGGTGCTTCAGCTTTGAATCCATCGGTAAACTTACGAGGTCAGAAAGCAAAGGCCCTCTGAGGTTCTTCCAAAAAATAAACTCTGAAAGATGCTGGTGGACCTGCCTGTAAAGGATATGCCCCCCCCCCAAAAAAAGCATTGTAATTACAGGGGTCCCCAAAGGGCCCTAACCGGACACGCGATGTTCAATCTCTTCTTTTCGTGTTATGTTATATATGTTTACTTTTTTTAAAATAATTTGTAGAAGATTACCGGGGGTACAAACCCGGGGTCTCTTTTTCTTTTCTTCTTTTTTTTATTTCTTTATTTTCTTTTCCTTTTTTCTTCCTTCTTTTTCTTCTTCTTTTCTTTTCCATCCCCCGTCTTTTCTTTTTTTATTTTTCCCCCCCTCCTCCCCCCTTTTTTCTTCTTTTTTCTTTTCTTCTCTCCTTCTCTTCTTCTTCTTCTTCTTCTTCCTTCTTCTTCCCTTTCCCCGCCCCTTTCCCCTCCCCCGCCTCTCTCCTCCTCCTCCCCCTCTTCTTCTTTTTTCTTCTTTTCTTTTTCTTTTTCTTCTTCTTTTCTTCTTCTTCTTCTCTTCTTTTTTTTTCTTTTTTCTTTTTTTCTTCTTTTCTTTTCTTCTTCTTCTTTCTCTTCTCTTCTTCTTCTTCTTCTTCTTCTTCTTCTTCTTTTTTTTTCCGGTTTTCCCGGGTTTCCCGGGTTTTCCCGGCTACCAGCGGACGTGGTTTCACAAGCTCTCCCAATTTTATATAATTTATCAAAGTTTTGCTTATTTCAATCGAGATACTGTGTATATTCATTGTGTTTTTTCTAAAACTGGATCTAATAATAATTATATGTTAAGTTTATGTGACTATTATTTAGTGAAATGCTGATTCTATTGTGAAATGTAAGGTAAGAACGTTCATTTTTGAAACCTACCAATTATCGATTAACGTCAACGTGTGATTTAACCATATGGGACTAGCGCATGGTTAGGCGCCAAGCACGCTTTACCGAAAGGCGGCGTAATTGTGTGTACTCCCTACCTGTTGGAGCATCATACATTACTAATATGGCGTCCAACTTACGGAACTCTACTTTATCCAAGCGCCATGAAAATACAACAAAGACAAGACGGGGAAAAGTTTGACGAGCACGCCACCCAAACGGTCGGATTTCTTCAACGCCGACTTCAAACGTGTGGTCTAATGAATCTGCAGACACTGATCCCAAGCTCAAGCTGGACGAACATCACAGTTCAGTAGCCCAATCTGATGAGGACTAACACATCATCTTTAGTCACTCTTTCCTCAGACCGAACCACACAACACAACACCTGTCGTGAACTCATCCAGGCTTTGGAGGACAGGCTAAAAGACTTTATTTCCAACAACACAACTAATATCATTGCCGTGTTTAAAGAAGAAAACGCTCGCCTTCAAAAAGAAATCCGCCTCCTTAAAGAAGAGAAGGACACCTTTAAAACAACAATCCATGCCTTAAAACTAAAGAGTGCACAGTCATTTGACAAAAGTGCACAAACAGGAAGTATCCATAGTGCTGCAGAGGTGTGTATGACCAGTGGATGTTCGTCGCAAAATGACATACAGTTAGTTTCCACAGGCTGAAACACTACTAAACCTGTAGAACGCGCACCATCCATCTACGCCATTGATGTGCGTATCAGCAATAGGTCCCAGGCCTCAAGTGTAGACTCTCCAGCAGCAGACAAGAAGTTAAAGAGCTCAGCCACTACCACTACTGAGCATCAACAACCAGCCCAAACAAGCAACGACTATAATAAACAAGAACGCATGAAAGGTGACAGCGACCAGTGGCAAGAAATCAAACGGGCACGTCAACAGCGTGAAATAACAATGGATGACAGTGCAACTCATGTCGTCATTGGAGACTCTCTGCTTAAGGGAATCTATAGTGACCGCATGTCATCTTCTAACAGCGCAACTACCTCGATCTACTCGCTACCAGGAGCTGACATTGACAGACTGACCTCTACACTGCGGAAATGCAAGGTGAATCATAGAATTAGAAGAACAACAGTCCATATCGGTGTCAACAATATTATGAACAATCAAATCATAAGCACCTCACAACTCGCTACATTGGAGGTGTTGTTGCGCAAGAAATGTCCTAAAGCATCTATTTTCTTTTCATCAATCATCCCGCCATGTTATGGATTCCAGAGCCGTACTGCCGATGCTTGCAATCTGACTCTACATAAATTTTGTCAAGAAACTAACAATGCTTTCATCTATAATACCCCGTATCGCCGTCCGGGGCTCCCACGAAAAAGCTATATAAGGATCAACTACATTGTTCAAAACTAGGAACTAGCATACTAGCAAAGAACATAAAATATCCTGAACGTACACAACAATTAGAACCAGTTACAGGAGTAAACCGATCTTCACCTCCAGCTGTAACCATCTCTCAGTGTTCAGAAAACACTGAACCTCTGCCCACACCACCCTTGCCTATTCCCTAGGAATACAAGGCCGTAAATAGCGACCCAAGCTCCAATCCCAATGTTGCTAACTATGGTGCATTGTTTCCTCCCTTGCCCATAAAACAGTCTCCACCTAGCATGTCAAAGGGGACACCGTTAAACAATGTTGCGATGCCCCCGATGCCTGCTTCCAATGTAGGCACTTCCAGTAGCTCTCATAGCAGTGGCCCTTCGTTGGACGGTAATTCACACTCTTATCAGTGGAATTGTCAACTTCAACAGCTAATGCAATACAATCCTGCAGCCCTGCACCAAGCTCCATCACAGACATTTTCCTATCCCCTCTAATAGTCTTAACTACCACTAAATAAAGTTTCAAAACCTCTGTGGAATTTTTCTACCACAAGCGACATCATCTTTTCATTGTGTAATGTTCGCCAATCACGATCAGTGGCTCAACAAAGATAGTCTACATATAGGCCATCTTAACATCTATCATTTGCTCAATAAATACCTGAGCTTTCAGTAATACTGTGCAAACAGTTCCATGTGTTTGGAATCAAGAAAGCCGTCTCAACGACAAAATAACCGACTCTGAAATCTCTCTTAAGGGGTTTAAAGTAATTCGAAGAGACGCAAATCAAAAATTAGAGACAGGTATTGCTGTATACATTTCAAATTCTCTCAACTGTTCCCGTAGAAGTGATCTCGAGATAGAAGAGATAGAATGTATTTGGTTAGAGGTAAAGCTAGTCAGCCAGCAACCGTTTCTCATTGGATACCTATATCGGAATCCCTGTGCTGGGTATAGTTGGTATGACTCTTTCACTACAATGATGGATAGGGTGTTTACAGCAGGTAGAGAAGTCATGATATTAGGTGACTTTAACATAGATATTACTAAATCCAACCAGACATGGGAAGATATCATTCTATCTTACAATTTCAAACAACTAATACATCGTCCCACAAGAGTTACAGACACCTCCTCAACTATAATTGATCATATATATGTTACTTGTCCAGTTAATATTACCGAATGTTCTGTTCCTGTTAGTGCAGTTAGTGACCATTACCCAATATGTTGTACATGGTCGAAAATTGGGTTCAAAACTCCTAAAAATAAACATTTAAGCATCAAATTTAGAAACGTTAAAGCTCCCAACCAAAATTTATTTTTAGACGACTTAAAAAATGCAGCCCTTGAACATGTTTACCAACTTCCTGATCCGGATGATGCACTAGCTTACTGGACAACGACAGTCTACAAAGTATTTGATAAACATGTGCCAGTCAAAGAAGTTTGAGTCAAGAATCAACATAAGTCCCCGTGGGTCACTAGCGAAGTTCTCGAAATCATGAGAGAACGAGATACAGCACACAAAAATAAAGATTTTATCAATTACCGCAGACTAAGAAATAAAGTTAAATATGAAATTCGTAGGATAAAGAAAGATCATTTCAAAAATTTGATTGTAGATAGATCAAATAACACAAATATATGGAAGGCTATTAACTTGCTAACCAACAAGAAACACGCTTCAGAGTCAGCAATACCAAACTCTATAACATGCAAGGATTTCAGTTACTTCTTTCAATCAGAAATAGAGAATCTAAAGTCCTCAATACCAGACTCAGTATGTAATTTAAGTTCACTGTCATCATTCTGTGAAGGGAAGTGCTCTAGAAATATCCCCCCTGAGATTCCCTTGATGTCTGTTGCAGAAGTATATAAATATCTCTCGAATCACAAAGCAAAAAATTCAGAAGGCCTAGATGGTATCAGTAATAGAATTCTTCGGTGTGCTGCACCAATTATTAGTGAGTCCTTAACGTTCATATATAACCAGTGCCTGTCCAAAAACTACTTTCCATCTCCCTTTAAAGTTGCTAAAGTGTATCCTCTACTTAAAAATGGCTCAACTGATATTAGCGTCTTGGGTAATTATAGACCTATTTCCTCACTATTGTCGCTATCAAAGCCATTAGAAAACCACATGCATAAAATAACACTACATCATTTAATTAACAACGATCTAATAATTGACAGTCAATCTGGGTTTCGACCTTAATATTCTTGCCATAGTGCCCTTACAAAAATGACCGATAACTGTCATCTTTGTATCAACAATGGAAACATTTGTGGAGCAGTATTTGTAGACTTTAAAAAAGCCTTTGTTATGGTAGATCTTGATATTTTATTTAGAAAATTAAAACACATGAAGACTAGCACCAATATGGTGAACCTAATTACGTCATTTTTATCTGACAGACAACAAGTAGTGTCCTTCAATAACTGTCTATCAAGACCCACACAACTTAATTTTGGTGTGCCTCAGGGCTCACTACTAGGTCCGCTGCTTTTTGCAGTGTATATTAACGATCTTCCTTTATACCTCAATACTTCGTGTGACCTATTTGCGGACGACTGTACTATTTACACAAGTCAAGAGAGCCTTTGTGACTTAGAGAGCTCTTTACAAAACGATCTTGACAACCTTAGTAGATGGAGCAATGAAAATCGCATGTTAATTAACATCGACAAAACCAAATCCATGCTAATAACGACTAGACAAAAACTACAGACCCTATCCATAACTGGGACACCGCTCGAGCTCCACGTGGACACATTACCTATAATTAATGTAAATGAACATAAAACATTAGGTCTTTTAATTGACAGACATTTAAACTGGAGCCCGCATGTTCACGTCCTTACCAAGAGAATAGCACAAAAAGTCTACCAACTTGCTAAAATTCAGCACTTTTTGGATGAAAGCACACGAAAAATATTCTATGCATCCTATATCCAATCAGTTAGGGAGTGTGAGAGTGAGAGAGAGAGAGAGAGAGAGAGAGAGAGAGAGAGAGAGAGAGAGAGAGAGAGAGAGAGAGAGAATGAGTGAGAGTGTGTGTATGTAGAGAGAGAGAGAGAGAGAGAGAGAGAGAGAGAGAGAGAGAGAGAGAGAGAGAGTTGAGCCCACGCATGTCATGTAACATGCTATTCCATATTTTTTATGTATTCTCATTTTTCATATTACGAGGTATCGTTTTGTATGCCACTTGATTATCCTGTAACATGCCATTCCATATTTTTGTTTGTTTGTTTTGTTTTTTTTTTGTTTATTCTTATCTTATCATTTTGTATGCCACTTGATTTTATCATGTATAATATAACATTACTGTGATGTGAGTGAGAGAGTTAGTGAGTGGGAGAGAGAGAGAGAGAGAGAGAGAGAGAGAGAGAGAGAGAGAGAGAGAGAGAGAGAGAGAGAGAAAAAGAGAGAGTTGAATTGCATCACTAATTGTTACGCTACATAATGTATATGTACAATTTTTTCTCCACTTCTTACAATTGCGAGAATTATCACGACAATCGTCAGTGTATCAATTGTGTGTAAAGTGTGGGAGTTTATTCTTATTAGTTTCAGTGATCATGTGAGGCATCATGTATGTGTTTAGATGTGAGGATGTGTGTATGGGTGTGTATGTGAGGGATATGTGTGTGTGTGGGGGTGTGGGGAATGTATGTGTGGAGGCGTTGTGTGTGGGGGACGTTTATGGGTTAATGGGTGATGTGTGGATGTGTAAAGGGATGTGTAGTCGTTTGTGGATGTATGTGTGTGTGAGGGATATGTGTGTGTGGTGGGGGGATATTTGAGAGGATAGTTGGAAGTATGTGGGTGTTGGTGGGTTGGGAGGGGGTGTGGGCAGGGAGTGTGTTTAGGTGTGTGAATGGGTGTGTAGGAGATTGTGTGGGTTGGGGGATGGGTGTGGGGGATGAGTGTGGGGGTGTCTGTGAATGGGATATGTCTGTGTGGGTGGGAGTGTGTAAGTGTGGATGGGGTAAATGTGAGTTAGTGGAGGATGTATGTGTGGGTGGTGAGGATGTTTGTAGGTGGAGGATGTGTGAGTGGGTGGGGAGATGTGTGGGCGGGGATGTGTATGGGGAATGTGTGTGGAGAATGTGTTTATGGGTGGAGTTTTGTGTGGGAGGGGAGATGTGTGAGAGGTGGGGGAGATGTGGGATGTACAGGTGATTGTAGGATGTATGCTAGGATGGGGAATGTGTGTTTGACTGGGTGGTTGGGGTGTGTTTGGGTGGGAGGGTAGATGAGAGATGCATGTGTTGATGGGCGCGTGGGTGATGTGTGGGTGTGAGTGGTTGATGGATGAGTACTTGAGTGGGTGGATGTGTGTGTGAGATGAGTGTATGGGTGGGGGGAGGTGTGTAGTTGTGAGAAGATGTGTGTGAGCGGCTGATGTATGTGGGTGGCGAGGTGTGTGTGGGTGGGAGGTGTGTGTTTTGGGGTTATGTGTGGGGGTTATGTGTGGGCAGGTGGGGAGATGTGTTTATGGGTGGGGATGTGTGTATAGGTAGGGATGTGTAGTTGAGAGGTGGCGAATATTGGGTGGGTGAGTGGGTGTAGGCTGGCTGATGTGTGTGTGGGTGGGTGGGGAAAATTGTGAGAGTGCGGGATATGTATGTGGATAGGAGCGGGATGTGTGGGTTGGCGGTGGTATGTGTGTGTGGTTTCTTCTTCTTCTTCTTCTTCTTCTTCTTCTTCTTCTTCTTCTTCTTCTTCTTCTTCTTCGTCTTCTTCTTCTTGGGGAAATGTGTGTGGGTGGGGGATCAGTGGGTGTGGGGCGGCATGTATGTTCGCCTGGTTCTGTGTGAGTGCGTGGAGGTATGTGTGGGTGTGTGGGGGAGGTTTCGTGGGTGGGGGATGTGTTCGTGGCTGCGGGATAAGAGGGTGGATGGGGGTTGTGTTTCACAACATTGCAATATGCACTGTTTATGTTTATAACTTTCATTTGATAATGTTTTGTTTTTTTCTCATGTGAGCGTATCATGCGTAATATGCATTGTTTATGCTTACAAAATCTATTTGATAACGTTTTTCCCCTATGTTAATGTAACATGCACATTTGATGAATGAAAGATGAGTGATTGAAAGGGCCGAATGTAAGACGGGCCTGCGTGCCCAATTTGTTACCCTTTTAAAATAAAGTTTGTTTGTTCGTTCGTTCTTCTTCTTCTTCTTCTTCTTCTTCTTCTTCTTCTTCTTCTTCTTCTTCTTCTTCTTCTGCTGCTGCTGCTGCTGCTTCTTCTTCTTCTTCTTCTTCTTCTTCTTCTTCTTCTTCTTCTTCTTCTTCTTCTTCTTCTTCTTCTTCTTCTTCTTCTTCTTCTTCTTCTCCTCCTCCGTCTTCTTCTTCTTCTTCTTCTTCTTCTTCTTCTTCTTCTTCTTCTTCTTCTTCTTCTTCTTCTTCTTCTTCTTCTTCTTCTTCTTCTTCTTCTTCTTCTTCTTCTATGACATGTAGCTCTAGTCATTATGTCTGTTCACAACTTATGCTGCCAATCATTTCTGATACCGATGTTTCTCCATTGAGTTGAGTTAACTTCAGCTGAGAACCGACATCACTGCACTCAGGACATTCCCATATGCGCTCCGTCTTCTCGTTCAACAGCCAGCAAAGAGTCACACCACTAATCGTTCCCACCGCTATCTAATTTAAAGTTCTCCTGGTCTTCCCTCTCAGATTTGAGATTCTACAAGAACCTCCGCCAATCCCCCTCAATCTCATCCTTTCCACATACGAGTTCTCAATCTGTTCCTCCACCTTCTTTCCCTAGTCCCATAGGCGCACGACCACCTCTCCCTTGTCCATAGGTAATCGACCACCAAAAGGTGCATTCCCTGCCAGGATATCAGCCTCTTGATCTCCCCGCACTCCCGCATGGCCAGGCCAAAAAATCAATACAATTCTCACAATATGTGACCTCTGAAGCGAGGTGAGCCATTCCACACGAAACATTCCTTTCTCCACTTCACTTAGCATACTCTTTGAATCCGTAATGAAGACAATGTGTGTTGCAGTTGTCTCCTCCAACCAATGGAATGCCGCTGTGACTGCTCCCACGTCCATTCTCATGCTGGAGGTCGTAGCCTCATATGCCATACTCTCCTTTTTCAATAATCGTCCATTAGCCTTCGCAATGAAACCCCAACCACTCCGTCTGATTTCTCACCACTGACCCATCAGTATAGATCACAATGTCACCTTGATGTGTATTACTCTGATCAGTTGTTGCACCTCAAAATCTGTGTAGCCCACTGCAAATTCTCTGCACTCACGACCCAGTGCTACTATTACATTGTGCCAGTCCGTCCTGTCTGCCGGTACTTCAGCCCACTCTTTTTCACGATTGATGGTCTCTAGATCACAAACCTGACTATAGATATTTCCGCCTGTGCCATCCAGGACCTGCCTCGTCTCAGTCTATGACCCTTGACCATATCCATGGCTTCATGCAGGGGGTGATTCCTATCTGCAGCAACTCTCAGGTACCATTTGGCCTGAAGGACCCTATGCCTATCCGCCATTGTTGGTAGCGCCAGGATATGCCTCATGCATATAATTGGTGTGTCCTTTGTGCACCCCAGAATCACCCGCATGGCCGCATTTTGTATGCGCTCCAACCTTTCAAGCTGGCTCTTTGATACTGTCAGGAGTCCCAAACCATACTCAATGACATAAATTATTAACTGCTGAAAGAGCCTGTAAAGCATCCTCTGCTCTACCCCGGTTGCTGCCAAAGCCCTCAAAACATTAAGTCCCGTACCAGCCTTCACCACCAAAGCCTCCACATTATCTTTAAAAGACATACACCTGTCGAAGGTGATACCCAAGTACTTCAATTTACTCTCTCTACTAAGAGGGCATCCATTCAATATAATACATGGGACATCTGCCTTCACAATCCGGTTATCCAGGGAGTAACACACAACCGATGCCTTGTCTGGGTTTATAACGGCCCCTGCGTCCCTGCACCACTCTGTCACCCTGTTTACTGCCACCTGTAAATCTGCAGCCAAACTTTCCCTGTCTCTGCCCTGTCTGTACACCAGCACATCATCTGCAAATGTCAAGATTCTACCAACACCTGGTGTCTCAATAGCTGCGACTTTGCTGAGTGTAGACATTAAAGAGCACTGGGGACAAGGCAGATCCCTGTGGCAACCCAGGTGTAATTCGTACAGGGATCAGAAGTCCAAGGAACCCATACGCAAGTGCAACCTTACGCTCATCAAGGACTGCCGCAACCCATCTGACAAGGCAAAGGCAAACCTCCATGTCCGACAGAGTGTATATCAACCGATCATACCTAACCCTGTTATAAGCATTCCTCAGGTCAAGAGCTACCGCCACTGTCTCTTGTTTATCATGGAAGGTCTCATAGACATCAATTGCAAAAGTAGCCGCATTGTCCCAGGGGTCCTTCCCAGGCTAGTAACTCCTGAGCCCTTTGAGAAGCAGATTACGACTATCCAGATGTTGCTGGAGCATGCGGGCTACTGTCTTTTCGAGGACTTTACCAATGGTGTTTTGCAGGGTTATGATTCGGTATCCATTAAGTCTGAAGTTATCCTTACCTGGCTTTGAAAGTGGGACTAGGTAACTGTGCAGCCAATCATGGTTTATTTCCGCCGTATTCATGCTTAGGTTGAAACAAAGAGCCATCTCCTTCAAGTTCCCTTCCTGCATGTTATTCATATGGATGTACCTCACCCCGTGCGGGGGCCTGGTGCTGTGTCTTTAGCCCTCTTCAGTACCCGTTTAATATCCTCCACCGTAACCTCACAGTCTTTCTTCCTTGTGACTATCTTGCCTATCCGTCTGTTTTAAAAATCATGCAAGAAGAGACTTCCCTTTGTCCTGGTCAGTTGTCATAGGTCGGTTGTTATCATCATAAACGGTGCCATGTGTACCAGGCATCGCCTGTCTCTTCATCTGCCGGTGCAGCTTCCAGGATTTACTCAATGTCACATCCCCGCCGACTACATTTATAAACCGTTCCCACTTCATCCTTTTTGCCTCTGCTGCCTGAGTTTAAACTCCTGCACCTTTACTTTTGTAAACCTTTCCGCCTCCTCCAATTCTGTGGCAAGTGAATTTGTTGCTCTCCGCACTCTCTAACAATTCCTTATGGCCGCCCTCTTTTCCTTCCATGATTTCTCCACCTCTGGTGTCCACCATAGTGGTTGGGTGAAGAGTCTTCTTGTTGGTTTGGAATGTCTCTGTGATCGAAGGCGCCCCAATAACGAAGAGTGGTTACAATCATAACTGAATGCTCGGCGGGCTCTTATAGCCCTGACTATACTGGACTTAGGTAACATTATAGAGCAGGGTTGGTGGTCGCTTCCATGATCCCCAAGGACACCGGATTTTATATTTGATGCCACCTCTTGGGATACAAGTGCCAGGTTGATCGCCGTGTCAGGGTCCCCCGGTCTCATTGCCAGCCTAGTTGGTGTCCCATCTTGTCGACAGACCACATCCGACTCAAGCAGGGCCTCAGCAAGAGAAGTGCCCTGTCTGTTCTCTCCCGACCTGTCACACTCTTTGATGCGAGCATTGAAGTCACCACATATCAGGTACCTAGATATCCGTTGAACGGCTCAAACAGTTCCAACTTCTTTGCTTACGCGAGATTCCCCACTTGCATCTATATTCCAGCTGTATCTTCCGATTGTAATCTGGATCCCCTGCACGTCTTTACTTTCTTGACCCCACCAACTCATATCCAGTATCGAATGCTGTAAATCATCCTTGATCACCAGAGCCGGCCCATGTCTTTCATACCCGGTTGGGTTAATGTAACATGTATAGCCAGGGCACTTAAAAGAATTTCTCTTCAGTTATTGTAACACCAAGACTCCTTGCAGCTTTGCACTACGGCAATTCCAATGCCCAACCCATATAATTTTTAGTCCCAAACGATCCGTTTTTCTCCTACCTCTTCTGGCTCTAGCCTTCTTCTTCCCTTTTCCTTCCCCCTCTCCTCTACCTGTTCTCCTCCGCCTCTCCTCTACCTGTTCTCCTCCGCCTCATTTCCTCCCCGCTGGCTGTTGTCAAAGGTATCGAGCACAACGCACCCACTCCGTTGCGTCGGCGATAATTCTTTTTATTTGTCATGATTGGTTTGATTGACAGGAAGAAACTAACCGGTCACCTTAGTAGAGCCTGCCTGCCTGCCAGGCAAGGGCAGGGGATGTCCCTCAGGAGTCCACACGCTAGGCGCCGCCCCGCCCGCATGCCAGGCGTTCCACTCTCACGACTAGCTCACCAGTGGCCATTCAGTCTTCGACACGTCGGTCCACCTTACATTTTGGGGTTCATAATCGGAGTTTTCCATCTCCTAGATCAGGGGGTCTCAACCTTTTTTGGCCCATGCACCCCTTCACCATATATTCAGAATGGCATTCCCCTTTTTTTCGCATTTCCTCTCTATAAATTCCCCCGCCCCTACACAGTATACGTAAATATGGAAGCTAAATTTACTACACATACTAGAACAAGTCTAGACGTCTACATAAAACGTGATTTCCATGTCTACTTATGTTATAAAACGAATTTAAGAAAAGCGAAAAGTCAGAACCGTAAAGTATGGAGGGAAAAATAATATCAAGTAATCGATTCTTGTATTAACGCGATCTTGAAATAGTCTTAATTCTCCCCTCTCCCCTCCTCCGGAAACCCTAAAATTCCCCCCTGGTAGGAATTCCCACCGGTTGAGAACCACTGTCCTAGATGGACAGCTGTCATAGCTAACGGGTCCCATCTACCCGGGGACAAGAGGGTATAACTCCTCAACCCTCTTGACGAACACATTATATCAATGTATACTGGGAACAACAAACAATTAAAACACACTATAGATCAAATATCAAATAGTTCATAGTACAAGACACAGATAAGGTCACTGCACAACCCTGTGTTAGAACATGGAGAAAGCGAAGATGGTATGTTCGGTGTTGCTGTTCTCTGCCAATAACCGCGAAGAACTGTTTCCCATCATATTTGAACATGCCGAAATACCGCGCTCCCTACAATGTGCATCACTGCGCTGTGTCAGCGATCTCCTGGGCAGCAGAAGTTAGTCTTCGAAGACGAGGTCAGAAAAAGTCTCCTGGAAGTTCCTTGTGACTGTGAGTCACCAGCTGACACAGCACCTTCTGCACCTTTGTTGTCTTCAGTCTTAGTAGCAATTGCATCAATTCTTCCATTGCTGTAAGCTTGCATCTCACAAAAGTGGAGTATGCAATCACACCACCCATGAGTTAAAACCTCGTGCTTGACTTAGCTTGACTTATCGACTTTCGGACGTTTCTTTGAGTCCGTGTACATATCTAGAAGTGTATCATCAGCACTGAAGGTAGTCTAAACCCGCCCAAGCGTTGCATTTCAAATTCACAGTTGTATATGACCACTGTTTGCAGCACATATGGAGCAGTAAATGGCAACCTCCAAGTGTCGCGCAGGAAATTTGGACACGCATGGCTGTATGTGTGATCATCAATCCCTGAGTTTACATACAGTGCCATTAGGACACGACAACACATTGTGTGGGAATCTGATATCAGCACTGTACACTTCTTTAAGGCTATATATCTACCTCCAACGACCCACAGGAAACACACGTCAGCTGCCATAGCTCCCTCAATAGTGAATTTGTGTATGATGCCACTGTGCTGGCAACCATGGCATCCACAAGGAATACAGTTGTGTTTCTACATATGTTCCCCGAGTTATCCCGTGCTACTATGAAACAAACGTACTGATGTGTTTCAGAAGCATCCCAAACAACATTGTCCTGTATGGATGTGACAGTCTCGGTGTAAGAGATGTATCATGTAAATCATCATGGCCAGTGACATCAGTCTGTGATTGCCTCATGCACAAACTGACATCCAGGACCAAAGTAACCCGTCTCACATGGGACACTAAAAGAGCAGCTTTCATCCTCAGAGTCACAGATGTCCTTATACCAATGCCATTGTAACATACATCTTTGTCCAAACCATCCATTTTTACAATCTTGGCGTGTCGCTGTTAGAAACAGGACTGTCACTGTGTACTTCAAACATTGAGTTCTGTAGTACTGACATAACGACATATCAATGGTTATCCTGTTGTAGAATTGTGGCAGACACCATGGATATAATTTGAAGGCTAGTTCCTTTCTTTGCTGCGTCTTCGTCCCTCACATGAAAGTCAGTTGAGTGGATTGCCCATGGTATCTAACGGATGCTAACGTCCCACTAGTGATAGACAGCCATGATGTTCACCAAGTCACGCCTCCATTTGTTCACTTTCTTGCCACTTTTCTTTGTGACAAACCAGATAATGATGACATTAGTTCTGCTTATAATGTTGGCATAAGTGTAGTCAATGATTGGGCACTAGTAGAATCGCAGGTGACAATGATATGGAAACAGGACTGCTGCTAAAATATGTAAATATTGAAAGTTTACTGGGACAACATCACCCGGTGTCTCCTTAATATCTTCTACCAGAGTTCCCAGTTGCATAGAATAGGAAGTTGATTCTTCAGAAGCTGCAAATACACATAGTTTTCTCTGTCAATATCTGATTCTTCTTCCCATGAAGATACTCTCAACATTTTGAAGTCTAATGTCCTGTGTTCTCGTTCGATGTGTGTAACGGTCAGTCTTAACAGTGTCGTCTGAATGCCAACGGACAAACAATTCAGATTTCGACATTTTTTGCAACTTATTCTTCTCCTGGAGGACGGTACTTGCCTTACATCATGTGTTCACCTATAGCTAGACTATACAGGTGACTTCCTGTTAGGCCTGTGTATATGTCTGTTGCAACACCATGTACTCGAGATTACCCTTGTTCTAGACAGATTTGGCATCTTTCCTTCTGGTTGTCAACAGAAATGCTGTGATCTCCTGAATCCATTTAGGCATTCCACTGCCGGAACTATACAAAGCAAACAAACAAAGACATTTCGCCCTAACGGATGAAAAAGTTTTCACACTATCTTGCTCCTAGGGAGGTCAACTTCAAAGTGTTTCTCCATCTCCATGGCATGATGTCAAATTATCCTGCATCCTCTCTCTTGGTCTCCCTCTTCATTTCTTCCCATCCAACTTTCTTGTTATGACGACACACACCAGCTTCCATCCTTTTATGATGCACCCAAAGAATGAAGTTGTCTTCTGATGTAAGTAATCTGTTATCTTTGAGATTTAATTTCGTTTACGAGTATTCATTACTTGTTTTAACTGTCTATGGTGTCTCTATGGTGCTTCGATGTAATATTTCACAAGTCTGTTAACTGTCACTGATCCACTTCCGGATTGTATCGACATATTTCTTAAGAACGCTTTTTTTCACATAGGCTGACAAAGATATATTGCATAGCATTGTTTTCTTCGTGTGAAAGCTGATTATACTTGGGCGATTCTACTAGTTATGGCGTGGTCCAGAGGTTTGTCGCTTGTCGTCCCTGGGGAGAAAGTAGAATCAACAAGCACACTTTTTAAATACCCTTTATTCAGTTTGTTCTACTGCCGGACCTTTTTCTACACACCCCCCGTTCAGTCTTGTTATCCCTATCTATCTCTCTCTTTCTCTCTTCTTACCACAATACAGCACCCCTCTTCACATTCCTCCAGAACACACCCACACAACACTGTCCTCCAACAAATCATAAATTATTTAATGAAGAAAACTGTCAGGTGTGTGTATAGTGTATAGAAATCTGTATTGTAGTCTATCGTGTATGTGAGATAGGACTATTCAGTCTAGGATCAGCATCACATTTCTCATCATGCTACGGCCATTCGACTTAACAACAGCACAGAACTGGAAGGAGCTCACCCGATGATGTGTCTCTCCGACCGATTTTTGACTTCTTCCAATATATCCTGGAAAGTTTGAAAAGTCTGGTCACCACTGAGTGATTTGGTTAGTTTGTGTTCTTTATTTCTACACAGCCGATAAACCGGTATTTACTATAGTCCATGTATGAACGACCACAAACACTGTCCAACAAAATATATCGCCAACACACTGCTGTCGGTAAATCAACGTAATAGTCACTTAAGCAGGGAAAATGTTATTTGATTTATAGTACTTCCCTTTCTATCCTTCTTAGAATAAATATTATGGCTAATAATTCCTTGGTTGCTTGAACTACTTTCTTTTATCAGTCTCTCTTCTATTGACTCATTTCTTATGTTCACTTAAGATCAGGAATTGCCTGACCATCTTTGAGAAATAGGGTTCAAAGCTTGATGTCAGTTAGCAGTGCACTAGAGTATTGCCATTTTCTTCTTCTCAGAACTGTAGGTACTTTCACTTTCAGTGGAACCTGTCGAAGAGATAACACCAGGTGATATCAACCCGACTCAGACTCAGTATAGGTGAGTGTAGGCCTAAGGCCGTACTCAGATAGTAACATCTATATTTTCATAGAACTGAACTCTGGCATAAGACAGAGGAGTTCATCACATTACCCTAGACGAGGTAAAAGAAATAAAAGCCAAAGGAAAAGCACAGAAACCCCAGTAGACACCTCTACCAGAATATCCTATCATAGACCTATCCTTTATCTCCCCACCCTTTCCCCATCTTGCAGACTATCTTTTCATATCATTGTTCTTACCCTACCGAGTGCAATGACACATCACTCGACACAACCTAAGTCACGCCTCAGCCTACTGCTGCCGACACTCTATACTACGGTCACACACGCAAGTTCACTATGCTCGAGTTCTAATCTACATCACTAACTACCTTATAAAAACTATTCTCGTCCTGAATTGGAAGTACACATACACATCCTGTACATATGTCCGTTGCCTTTAAACAACATGAAACGTTGTAATTCCTTTTCTTAATTAGACCAAGAATTGGTAAACACTTCCTCCCGGTTTAATCCTAGTGAGCACACTGAATTTAAAACATGATTTACAGACAGTATCGAATTTTGCTGTATGCGTCACTGG
>JACEFZ010008080.1:0-27021 GCA_014155875.1 Cepaea nemoralis | reverse complement strand
CTGAAACGTTAATTTCCTTGTGTGAGTAAGTTGTCCAGGTTTCACTGCCATAAAGAAGAGTACTAAGGACACAGGCTTGATAGACAAGGACTTTTGTTTTGGCAGTAAGCTTCCTGTTCTACCAGACTCTTTTCTTAACCTGTTCATTGGTTGTTGCTGCCTTACCAATTCGGGATGTTGATTTCCTGATCTAGGGATAATTTGCTATTTACCACTGATCCTAGATATGTGAAATGGTCTACCATCTCTAGTTCGGCGTCGTCAATAAAGATTGATAGTACCCCATGTGCACCTTGTGACATAATCTGTGTCTTCTTTTTGCTAATTGTTAAACCAAATTCAGAACAAGCATTGGAGAATGCAGATAGTAGACATTGCAATTCTTCCTCACAGTGGGTCGTAACTGCAGCATCATCTGCAAAAAGCAACTCTCTGATCAGTACCCTCCTAATTTTGGTCTTGGCCTTCAATCTATGAGCATTGTAGAGGCCGCCATCTGAGCTTGAGTGAATGAATATACCACCATCCTGATCACAAAAGGCATATTTCAGTAGAAGTGATAAGTATATTCCAAAGAGGGTGGGAGCTAGTACACAACCTTGCTTAATTCCACTCTTGATTTCAAATTCTTCAGAAGTTGCACCATCAAACTTGATTATACCCTTCATGCCTGTGTCATTAAAGTCAATAAAGCAGTCAAACCTATACAATACCTGCTAATGGTGACGGAACCCCTATGAGGTTGTGCAGAGTGCAAGGGCGTGGGTTATGTTAACAAATATTACCGTGGTACGACGATCGACCATCTAATCACATCCTCAGCTGCTGTTGTGGAAAACTGAAGAACTTGTTAGCTTTCTTCCATTGTTGACCTTTTATCTCAGACCGTTATATTTCTTCTATTGTTGACCTTTCATCTCAAACCCACAAGATCTAGTTTCTGACGAAGCGGTACAAATACATCCCAAGTGCATTCTACAGACTTCAGCTTGTTATGTTTGTAAAATCAATGTGTCCTCCCCTTCATCTTCTACCACAAGAAGAACGATCGAAGCGCGGTGTTTGTCCAAGGAAGACAAAGAACGAACTTTGAACATTTTCCTGCACTAGCTTAAATTGTTCTCCTATTATCTTCTGTTATATTTTCGATCCGCGGATAGCTCATCACTCCGAAATAATCTCTTAACCGTAGAAAGACTGTTAGCACTTAATTAATTCCTAACGTGAAGCCGTTTATAGTTCATGCATTCTGGATACCACTTGTGGAGGGCACTAATTGCTCTATAGAAATTCGAAGTGCCTTTGTTATTGCTAGATTATTGTACTCACATATCTTTTTCTGTATACACTCACTCCTCTGTTAGTCTGTGTGTCTGTCTGTCTGTCTGTCTGTCTGTCGGCCTCTGTCCCATGTTCCTTGCTGACGAACATGGGCGATCTGTCTTCTCTTCATCTTTCGATCGCCAACATAATCTATCATTTCGTGTCCATGCCATGACAAAGTGATGTCAATAATTCTATCTCTCTGCCATTCTCTATCTGCGTGGTTCTCAATATTTTTGGCTCATGCACCCCTTCACCATATATTCAGAATGTCACCCCCCCCTTCGTATTTCCTCCCTATAAATCCCCCTCCCGCCCCTACACAGTATACGTAAAAATGGAAGCTAAATTTAATAACACATACTAGAACAAGTCTAGACGTCTACATAAAACGTGATTTGCAGGTCTACTTACGTTATAAAACGAATTTCAGAAGGGCGAGAAGTACAGAATCGTAAAGTATGGAGGGAAAAACAATATCAAGTAATCGGTTCTTGTATTAACGCGAATTTGAAATAATCTTAATCCCCCCCCTTCCACCCCTCCTAGAAACCCTAAAATTCTCCTGGGTGGAATTCCCCACCGTTTGAGAACCACTGCTCTATCTCTTTACCTATGTTTATTTCTAGTTGTTACAATGTGTTCCAGTTTTTCCTTCCTCACAAAGTGACCCAACAAATACACCTCACTGATATTTGTAATAATTTGCTTTTGTATCTTTCCCTCTTCGGCTATAAAAAGTAGGTACATGACCCTTCTAAACGCATTAAATAACATTGGGCATATGGCTCTACACCCATATTTCTATAGACCAACCGGCACTGGGTGTCTGATGCGGTCAGTATCACGTCTGCCGCCTTCACTTCCCTTAGACATTTCCTGGTGCTCATTTTAGACCGGTACCCATCTAAGCGAAGTCTCCCTCTGCGCGAAGTAATTATGAATGCAGTTCGTAATCCCGCATACCGCGATCGAAACACAGCTGCGGGAGATTTGGAAGCAGACTACCTTGTTTTTGCCGGTCGTTTAGAAAGAAATGGCAAACTACTATACGTAAATTTGCCCAGGAATCACAAACAGCCTAGAAATGCTAGAGAATGCTGCTACGTCCTGTAAAGGACATACAAATAACCTTATACCTATTTCAGAAACCAGGTCAATATTTACACTTCGAATGCGTTCCCTATGAGGATTTAAACCATGACCGACAGGCAAGCGTCCAGCCACTACGCCATCACAGCTCTCTCATGGTCTAAGTGATGATTAATTTCTCCAACACGATCCTGTCTCATAGTTTCTCAGGGATAGACAATAACATGATTCTTCTATCATTTATACACTCGTGGAAGTTCCCTTTCTTTGTTAGCTTTACCAAATAACACATTCTCCAATCTCCTGGTGTTTCTTCAATCCCCTTTTATGGTAGCTTTACCATGTAACCTACTCTCCAGTCTGCTGGTGTTTCTTCAATCTCATTCTATGGTAGCTTTACCAAATAACCCACTCTCCAATCTTCTGGTGTTTATTCAATCCCATTCTATGGTAGCTTTACCATGTAACTTACTCTCCAGTCTGCTGGTGTTTCTTCAATCTCATTCTATGGTAGCTTTATCAAATAACCCACTCTCCAATCTCCTGGTGTTTATTCAATCCCTTTTTATTGTAGTTTTACTATGTAACCTACTCTCCAGTCTGCCGGTGTTTCTTCAGTCGTTTTCTTTGGTAGCTTTATCAGACAGCCTTCTCTCCAGCTTGTTATTATTTCTTAAATATTTTTTGGTAGCTTTACCGGTGGATAAAGTGGACTACTAGTGGATAAAGTTGACTTCTCTCCAGTCTGCTGATATTTTTCACTCTCCCAAGCATTGCTAAATAATTTATGAATGAATCAACAAAAACGAGAAGTGGACGTAAGGTTTACACGATTACAAGTAGCAAAATTGAAATTGTGTCCAAAGCCTTCGTCAGCACACAAACAACAAACACAAACCATTACAACTACATGAAAAACACTACATGAAAAAAAGCATATACATATACAAAAGTTACTCATTATTAGACAGACAGTAGGATCAACACCTTGTGCCACATTTATTGAAAGACAGAAGATCAAGTGGTTTGGCCATGTCGTTAGAATGCAACACCATCAACTACCATCACTGGCCCTACATCAAAGATCATCTGCGACGAGACCAAGAGGACGCCCAAGAAGAAAATGAATTGGCCACATCAACGACATTGTACAATCACACGGAATAACACTATCCAGTGCCTCCCATCAGGGGCTGGAGCGCAAATTATTCCTCCCCACGGCGCTTGACGGCAGAAGTGGATGATGATGGTGCTGATGATGATGATGATGATGATGACGACTCATTTATATCCTTGTTGTGGAATGAATACCTGTATCATGGAATCCGCGTGTATGATTCTAAATAGTTTCAGCAGCGATTCCGCATCAATATTGTGTGCTTTCCGGTGGATCAGGTTAGGAATGAAATATCACTTGTTTGTGTTGTATTTTTTGTTTTGCGAGTGTGAAGAAGATGGCTCCATTGACCTTTCCGGGAAGTTAAGATGACAACAAGGAAGTGAGATTTTTTCTCCATTTCATATTTCTTTAACCCAAATTCATAGTGCAGACGAGTGCCGTGATGGCGTAGCAATTAGTTAGTCGACAGATCATCCTCATTGCACATCGAACCATTCACTCCATAAGTGCTCGGATCCCCTCCTTAGTAAATCCCGCAGCGTGTAGCGGCTAACGACACCAGTTCTGTGTTGGTTTATTAATCTTCTTTGGCTTAATGCACAGAGTTCGTTTTTGGCCACACCTCCTTTACCTTGCTGTTTTCTCTGACCATGGATGTAGATTCACGGTCTGACCATTGTTGTAGATTCACAATCATCACTTAGTTCTCGCAAACGACTTACTTCTCATAGTGATTAGTGCGCTAGTTTACTAACATAGCGACTCACGTCTAGTACCAAGCGATCTCATAATATCTTTGGCAGTCACAATGAGCACTAGTTACCCTACGTCATTATGTCACGACATATAGATGAAGGTCTAACGGTTCACATCCCTAGGACAGTATCTGCCATGGGGTCTGCCTGTCATATTTACGCCATGCAGATGTTCATAGAACCTCTCACATAATAATTACACTAGTATTCACATTTACATAAAATATATGTTTGTGTAAGGTCTAGCCTAGTGACTTCTTTCACTCGACCTATTCCAGTATTCACATTTACACTAACCAGATGTTTAGAATTCTCTCACTAGACCTATTCCAGTATTCACATTTACACAGTACAGATGTTTAGAATTCTCTCACTAGACCTAGTCCAATATTCACATTTGCACAAAAGAGATGTTTAGAATTTTCTCACTAGACCTAGTCCAGATTCACATTTACACAAAAGAGATGTTTAGACTTCTCTCACAAGACCTATTCCAGTATTTACATTTACACCGTACTTGTGCTTAGAATTCTCTCACACTAGACCTATTCGAGTATTCACATTTACACCAATACATGTGTGTAGAATCCTCTTACTTCAGATCTACCCCACTATTCACATTTACACATTGCAGTTGTGTAGAATTATCTTCCGTCAGAACTACCCGAGGATTGACATTTACAAAGAGCATATATGCAGAGTTCACTCAAACTAGAGTTTCCCACTATTTGCATTTATACAATACTGAAGTTTAGAATTCTCTCACACCACATCCACTCCTCCATTCACATTTACTCAACGCAGATGTGTAGACCTCTCATACCACACCTACCCCAGTATTCACATTTACACAGTTTATATGTGTAGATCTCTCACACCACCACACCCCACTATTCACATTTATAATGGCATATGTGTAGACATCTCACACCACACCCACCCCACTATTCACATTTATACAGGTATATGTGTGGCCATCTCACACCACACCTACTCCACTGTTCATATTTACACAATAAAGATATATAGAAAACTCTTACGCCAGATCTATCCAGATATTCACCATGAAACTACCCGGGCCTGTTGTGAAGGGGTAGCGAACACTTTTTACAATTCCATCATCCATGGCTCCAAATCAGCTGTAAGCGATTTGAAAGCTGACCGCATTGTGTTGATTTATAACAACGATAAGAGCGTCGGTCTTTCAGAAAGCAATGGCAAACTACTTTTGTAAAATTGCGTAGAAGATCACAAACAGTGAAATATGCATATATGTTTGTTATAATTGTGTGGCCTCGGATTTAAAACACAATTATGTTTCATTATAAAAATGCTAGGTTTGATTGTCGCTTTCTGTAAAGAAGATGCAACTAAATGTAACCACGTTAATCGACCCTATTGAAAGAGATACGAAGGATGTATGGGCATCGTTGTTTCAAACCATGCTGTGAACAATTATGACTATCGATTCACGCGTGGTGTTACCATGCTGCTACCATTAATATTTATTGACTCAGTACATTAGTATTTGTGTGTTGTTGATGACACAACCAATCGTATTACTCTGTGTATCAGATTCCTATCCGCCTTTCTACTTTTTTTCCCGCCAAACAATTATGTATGTGTATATAGATACATACATTAAACATGTGTATATGTATATGTTAATGTAACAGTGATGGTACATTAAATAGCAGATGCAAACAAAGTCCTGGCCGTATTTTCCATATGTTTAATTTGACTGAATACATCGTATAATATAAAGCAGCATACAACAGGTTTTCTGTTATTACAAAAGATGTTGCCGATTCAAGGTTCGGATAGTAACTAAACATCTCTACCCCCCGCGTCACGGCTTGAGCGTCCCTAGCTACCCCCCAATGTTGTGTTTCAAAAAATGCATATTAACTACATTCCATGGTAACTGATCAGACCAATTTGCGCGGTACATGTTCGTCCACAATAGAAGCACGTGAACATATGGTGATTTCCACCATCACACACCATCTGACGTCTCACACGTTCGTGGTGTGTAACTTATCAGCAAACATTTTCTCCTTTGTCTTTATTTTGATATTTGCCCTCCATGCAACACTATCAGCGGAGACTTGTTCCCAAGGTGCAATATCAATGCCTGTATCAATCATGTCCCGCTTTCACACATCTTTGTACAGAAGTAGAGGCCGACACCGGGATATTTGATCAAACTGTAATTCACCAAAAAAAATAAAAAAAAATCCATGTCCTTTGGTATTCTACCATCGTCTATCCTCCTAATGTGTCCTATCCATCTAAGTCTTCGAAGACTGAGCATGGAACAAACCGTCACACAACCCAATCTTTCCAACACTTCAGTATTTTTGATTTTGTGTTGCCACTTATTACAAAATATTTTTCGCAGACACCGCATAAGGAAGCTGTTTATACGTTTCTCTTGGTGTGAGTAAGTTGTCCGGTCATAAAGAAGAGTACTAAGAACACAAGCTTGATAGACCAAGACTTTTATTTTGGCAGTAAACTTCCTGTTCTCCCACTCATTTTGTTAACCGGTTCATTGTTGTTGCTGCCTTACCTATCATGTTTTTGATTTCCTGATCTCATCATCATCATGTGCCATGCCGATAAGTGTAGGCAATCATGTTTCACCATCTCACACGATCACCAGAGTCGCGAATCAGCTCAGTGTTCTTGACTCAACCATGCCACGTGGCAAAGCCATCCAGGTATTTACTTCTCTGCCTTCCTCTTGTTCTCTTCCCCTCAATCTTGCTAGTTGTCACCAAGTTCTCCAATTTATTTCTTCTCATAACGTGCCCCAAAATTGTGACTATGTCTAATTTCTATAATCAATTTACGGTTGTCATTTGTCATAGAGTCTACAAACTAACCAGTCCCGATAGAGTCTAAAAACCACCCAGTCCCGATAGAGTCTACAAAATACCAAGCGCCGATAGACTTTCAAAACTACCCAGTCCCGATAGAGTCTACAAACTACTAACTAGCCAGTCCCGATAGAGTCTACAAACTAACCAGTCCCGATAGAGTCTACAAACTAGCCAGTCCCTATAGAATCTACAAACTACCCAGTCCCGATAGAATCTACAAACTACCCAGTCCCGATAGAGTCTACAAACTAACCAGTCCCGATAGAGTCTAAAAACCACCCAGTCCCAATAGAGTCTATAAAATACCAAGTGCCGATAGACTTTCAAAACTACCCAGTCCCGATAGAGTCTACAAACTAGCCAGTCCAGATAGAGTCTACAAACTAACCAGTCCCGATAGAGTCTACAAACTAGCCAGTCCCGATAGAATCTACAAACTACCCAGTCCCGATAGAATCTACAAACTACCCAGTCCCGATAGAGTCTACAAACTACCCAGTCCCGATAGAGTTTAAAAACTACCCAGCCCCGATATAGTCTACAATGTACCCTGTTCCGATATAGTCTACAAACTACCCAGTTCCGATATAGTCTACAAACTACCCAGTCCCGACAGAGTCTACAAACTACCCAGCCCCGATATAGTCTACAAACTACCCAGTCCCGATAGAGTCTATAAATTACCCAGTTACTATAGAGTCTACAAACTATCCAGTCCAGACAGAGTCTACAAACTACCCAGCCCCGATATAGTCTACAAACTACCCAGTCCCGATAGAGTCTACAAACTACCCAGTCCCGATAGAGTCTACAAACTAGCCAGTCCCGATAGAGTCTACAAACTACCCAGTCCTGATAGAGTTTCAAAACTACCCAGTCCCGATAGAATCTACAAACTAGCTAGTCCCGATAGAGTCTACAAACTACCAAGTCCCGATAGAATCTACAAACTACCCAGCCCCGACAGAGTTAACAGCAGAATCAGTGTCTGTGATCAGCGTTGACAGTATTCGTTTGGCTATGAGCTGGCAACGTGGCCGAAAGAATAAGCCCTCTAGCTCTTAAACTTCCGGTGCACTGATAGCAGGGTAATGGGCTCACCATCTACGCCGCTCAGTTCGACTTAAACGCTGACTTCTCGCCCAGAAGTAATGGCAAACTACTGAACGTTAAATTGCCTAAAAACCCATCGTATGGTTGAGCGCAAAGCCATGCATTGGACATGCAACATTTTAACCAGCCCGCAGGCAAAGTTGATAGCGAACTGCTCAGGTAATGTCGTCAGCAGGATCTGACGCGGGTTCGACGCATGGGCTCTTCGCTTGACAAAGTGAGAGAAAGATTGGATAGCTACTGCTCCTGGCTTTTACGCCTACATAGTGCGATGGCGCCAACACATCACAGACTTATGTCAGGATATGCTTCGTGACAATTTGACTTACTGGCTGGCTGACTGATTGACTGACTGGCTGACTGACTGGCTGACTGATTGACTGACTGACTGACTGACTGGCTGACTGATTGACTGACTGACTGAATGACTGGCTGACTAACTGACTGACTGACTGATTGGCTGACTGACTGGCTGACTGACTGACTGACTGACTGACTGATTGACTGACTGACTGACTGACTGACTGGCTGGCTGACTGACTGACTGACTGACTGACTGACTGGCTGACTGACTGAGTGACTGGCTGACTAATTGACTGACTGACTGACTGACTGACTGGCTGACTGACTGGCTGACTGACTGGCTGACTGGATGACTGACTAGTTGTCTGGCTGACTGACTGGCTGATTGACTGACTGGCTGATTGTCTGGTTAACTAATTGACTGACTGGCTGATTGGCTGGCTGACTGACTGACTGACTAGTTGTCTGGCTGACTGACTGGCTGATTGACTGACTGGCTGATTGTCTGGTTAACTAATTGACTGACTGGCTGATTGGCTGACTGACTGACTCACTAGTTGTCTGGCTGACTGACTGGCTGATTGACTGATTGGCTATTTATCTGGTTAACTAATTGACTGACTGGCTGGCTGACTGACTGACTGACTAGTTATCTGGCTGACTGACTGGCTGATTGACTGATTGGCTGATTGTCTGGTTAACTAATTGACTGACTGGCTGATTGGCTGGCTGACTGAATGAGTGACTGGCTGACTGTCTGGTTGACTGTGTGACTGACTGACTGACTGTCTGGGTGACTGACTGACAGACTGGCTGACTGACTGACTGGCTGACTGACTGACTGACTGAGTGACTGGCTGGCTGGCTGACTGAATGACTAACTGACTGACTGTCTGGCTGAATGACTGACTGGATGACTGACGGACTGTCACCTTGCCGTCTTGATAGACGATAGTTTGTAAAATGGAGTTTTACCTATCTATAACACAAAGCCTGAGCTGAAGTTACAGACGACGTGTTGCCCATACAGCATTTTGCCTCTCGCGGCCTGCCTAGTTTATTACAGAGGAACGGTAACACCAATGCGTATCAAACAAGACATGATGCAGAAGCTGCCGGATCAGCAAAGCAATGTTCTAACTGTCCGCCTGTCGGAGCTTCCATCCTAGACCAGTTTCCGCCCAACGCTTAGGGCCTGGGACAATATATTGTATTATTATACATATACGTCTAATTTCTGTTTGGGCATTATGATGGAGGCTTTTGACAAATAAATACCAACAACCTGTGGAGGAAACCACCAGCCTGGAGCTAACCTCTTCGTGGGTGATGGGTTGAATCATTACTTGCTTACTTTCTAACATGATTCTAAACAGATGTGAAGTTGCAGTGTCGGTCTTGGCCACTCCGCTGGTTTCTGAACTTGGAAGGGGAGGGGGATTAGATCTCAATATCACAGTCCCCGTGGAGGTGGCACTTTGGTACCGGCTTAGTGGGAAAGTATTTGCACCAAGTCCACTCACATAAGTGCGAGCCCTTGTCATGGCTGTCTCGGTCACGGGATTACGAATCTGAGCCTGGAGATGGACCCTAATACAACTTCTTTTCTGAGGGTAAATGTGGTAGGGGTCATAGTAAAATGGAATGGCTACGATTACCTGAACGCCAGTGTATCCGGACTTAAGTGTTAATACTCAGTCTTCCCTGCTTCAGTGACGTATTGACGACTGATGTATAGATCTTTTATGCGCTCTTTCTAATCCTCTTTGTAAGTTGGTATTCACTTCTCTAAGGTTGTGCTTGATGTCTTCACTCCATCTTTTAGGTTGTCTCCCCCTGGCTCTGTATCTATTACATTTCTCCAGTGTGGCTCTTTGTGGCAGATAGTACCAGGGCATTCTTGTGAAGTGGCCAAACCATTTAATCTAATGTTCTTTAATGATGTTCACGGCTGGTTTCAGACCTAGTCATCTTCTAATTTCCTCTTTCATAATTCTATCCCACATAGTTACTCCTGCGGTTCTTCTAAGACATCTCATCTCTGTAGTTATGATTTTGTGCTCATTACTTGCAGTAATTATCTACTTGACACTGGTAGCATGATATAGGACTCCTAGTTCTCATGAGATGTGCTTTAGTACTTATGGGTATCCTTCTATGCGACAGAAGTGGCTCTACCTGTGACTGTACCTGATTTATATTTTTCCAACATGTGTTGATTTCTGTGGCCATCTCCCATCTGAAGGCAAAATTGATTTTAGATATTGAATTTCGTTTGTTTGTTTCATTTCCGAATTCTTTATTTTTATTGACAGGGTGTCTGTATACACGAGGTGAATATTGTTGGAAGCATACCCGTTACCGTTTTAATAAAATACGCAATTTGATGAAATGCAGAGAAATATGCCAGGCAATAAATCATGTAACAGATTGTTTTTTGCTTCTGTATTTAAATTCACTAAGGGAATACACTGTTTTGAATGACATCATATACTCGTAAAACTCACGAGACGCCCATTTCCAGGCTTCGGTGTCAATAAACATAAGCAATTACTGCAGGACCCGGTGTTGCACCGACCTCATCGCCCATCCAGTACCGACTGGTCAATAAAAAGGGATGTGTAAGGGCCAGAGAATTGACCTCATTGCACCGGGCTTGATCCTATATGGCTCATTCTCGTTCCGCAGAGTGGCCTGTCGAAAGCGTCACGCAAAGCACGAACGCCACAGCTCCAGCGACGAGCCCCAGGAGTCTCCGAGAACAATGTACTCGTGAACAAACTGACGGAGTTCGGAATCGAACCCATAACCTTCAGAGCACGAATCAGGGGGCTTAACCGCTTCGCCACGGAGAACACCTTCTCCCTCCCCTCTCTCTTCCCCCCCCCCTCCCCCCCGCAAAAAAAAAACAAAACAACCCAACAACAACCCTGGTCTATTAAAAATTGTTCTATAAAAATATGGGGCTAACAATACCAATACATCACCAGTACATTTCAGGGCCTATAGTAGGGTCCTTTACTTTCCGTTACCTGGTTATCGCAGGCATTGCGATTTGTAATGAACTGTAGACATCTCTTGAGAGGTCTCTTCTCTTACATTGATGTAAGTAAACACGGGACACATACAGCAAGTATTGCGACTTGTAATGAACTATAGACATCTCTTGAGAGGTCTGTTCTCATACATTGTTGTCAGTAAACACAGGGCACATACCTCAATTGCCAATTTGTCTGTGAAAATATGTGTCTAGGAACGTATGGCCAATGTGCCTCATGACATTCAAAGGGACCATTATGTTTTATTTACATACCACAGATATAGCAGCATGTAGCAGCTAGTAAGACAATACATGTGTTGTGAGATGTCTATTCTCTTGTATGTCTGCAGCTAAACACAGGGCCCTAAAGACGTGAAAGATAGTATCAAACGCTGTGCTTGATATTAAAGACAGTTGAACGTAAAATATGAACAGTAAGCACAGGTAGAAAACAAGACATAGTCAAATAAATGCGAATGCTTCAACCAATGACATTTTCAACGAAGAAATCCAAGAAAATAAAACTTGGAAATAAGGATACTTAGCCGAATACAGAAATATCGCATTTCAAACAGGGATCCGATTAAATCCAATTAAAGCTAAAAATAGAAAGTAAGGGAATCGAAACAATAGACGTAAGAGCCTATACATGGGGATGAAGAGGTGAATATCAGAAGTAATCAGCCTGACTTGAAAGGGTGGGACCATTGTTTGTTTGTTCTATTGGGTAGTGAATGGTGATATTGAGCCGAAGCTTCATCTACAGTTGATTGGTTGTTGGGGTTGATGGTCGGTGGTTGATTGGTTGGTTACTTAGGTAATTGCTGGTTGGTTGGTTAGTTAGGTAGTTGGTGACTGGTTGATTAGATGGTATTTGGTTGATTGGTTACTGGTTATTTGACAGGTTGATTAGTTGATGGTTGATTGACTGGTTTATTAGTTGGTTGGCTAGTTGATTGATTAGTTGATGATTGAGTGACGGGTTGATTAGTTGATGGTTGAGTAACGGGTTGATTAGTTGATGGTTGAATGACTGGTTGATTAGTTGATGGTTGAGCGACTGGTTGATTAGTTGATGGTTGAGTGACTGGTGTTGATTAGTTGATGGTTGAGTGACTGGATGATTAGTTGATGGTTGAGTGACTGGTTGATTAGTTGATGGTTGAGTGACTGGTTGATTAGTTGATGGTCGAATGACTGACTGATTAGTTGATGGTTGGGTGACTGGTTGATTAGTTGATGGTTGAGTGACTGACTGATTAGTTGATGGTTGGGTGACTGGTTGATTAGTTGATGGTTGAGTGACTGACTGATTAGTTGATGGTTGAGTGACTGACTGATTAGTTGATGGTTGGGTGACTGGTTGATTAGTTGATGGTTGAGTGACTGACTGATTAGTTGATGGTTGGGTGACTGGTTGATTAGTTGATGGTTGAGTGACTGACTGATTAGTTGATGGTTGAGCGACTGGTTGATTAGTTGATGGTTGAGTGACTGGTGTTGATTAGTTGATGGTTGAGTGACTGGATGATTAGTTGATGGTTGAGTGACTGGTTGATTAGTTGATGGTTGAGTGACTGGTTGATTAGTTGATGGTCGAATGACTGACTGATTAGTTGATGGTTGGGTGACTGGTTGATTAGTTGATGGCTGAGTGACTGACTGATTAGTTGATGGTTGGGTGACTGGTTGATTAGTTGATGGTTGAGTGACTGGTGTTTATTAGTTGATGGTTGAGTGACTGACTGATTAGTTGATGGTTGAGTGACTGGTGTTGATTAGTTGATGGTTGGGTGACTGGGTGATTAGTTGATGGTTGAGTGACTGACTGATTAGTTGATGGTTGAGTGACTGGTTGATTAGTTGATGACTGAGTGACTGACTGATTAGTTGATGGTTGGGTGACTAACTCGTTGATGGTTTGTTGGTTGCTTATTAATCCTCTGGAAGGTTCTAACTCTTTAGTCCCGTGAATTGACGTCAGATCATCTGAACCCCGAGTAGGACTTGCCTCTATCAGACAGAGGTTGGTGTAGACACCCTTCTCCCGACTTAGTAATAAATTATCATCTACACGGAAACTGTATTGCCGAGCCCTCAATCCCATTTTCAAAATCAGAAACCAGCGAATTTAACTAGGCCGTTAAACTGTAACGTTGTATCTTCGGTGAGACATAGTCGGATATTACCAGGCCATCACCCTAGTTAATAAATCTGATATTACCAGGCCATCACCCTAGTTAATAAATCTGATATTACCAGGCCATCACCCTAATTGATAAATCGGATATTACCAGGCCATCACCTTAGTTCATAAATCGGATATTACCAGGCCATCAACGCAGTTGATAAATCGGATATTACAGACCATCACCGCAGTTGATAAATCGGATATTACCAAGCCATCACCGCAGTTGATAAATCGTATATTACCAGGCCATCACCGCAGTTGATAAATCGGATATTACCAGGCCATCACCCTAGTTGATAAATCGGATATTACCAGGCTATCACCCTAGTTGATAAATCGGATATTACCAAGCCATCACCGCAGTTGATAAATCGGATATTACCAGGCCATCACCGCAGTTGATAAATTGGATATTACCAGGCCATCACCGCAGTTGATAAATCGGATATTACCAGGCCATCACCCTAGTTGATAAATCGGATATTACCAGGCCATCACCGCACTTGATAGCGAACTGCGCTGATAATGTAACGAGCACCGTCGGACGCGGGTTCGACGCCTGGACTTGTCGCTTGCCAAAGTGAGTGAAAGATCGGCCACCTATTCCTCCTAGCTCTCTGGCTACTAAATGTGATGGCGCTGGACAGTGGTTGCAAACTGGCTGAGTTTAGGTGGACCTGATTGGCACCTTGCCTTCTTGGTAGATGATTGCTTGAAAAATGGAGTTATATTTCTCCATATCCAAAGCCTGTGTTGACTTTAGAGACCTCGTTTTGCCAATGCAGCATGATCCCTCTCTCGTCTTGCCTAGTTTACTCTAGAAAAAGGTAACACCAACACGTCTGGAAACTGCAGAAGCTGCCGGACCTGCGAAGCAATAATCTAACTGTTCGCCTGTCGGAGCTTCGATCCTAGACCAGATTCCGATCACGGCTTAGGACCTGGCCTGCGCTGCCATGACATGTAGCCTGTAAGCTGCGTTTCCTCGCATTAAGGTACAGCTTGTTTCCCACTAATTGCACTCTTCAGCTCGAAGCCGTTGACACAATGTGGGGGGTGTCGAGTTTGGTGAACGCCGCCCAACATTCCGTGTTAGGCGGGCATAATATTTCCTCCAAAAGTTTCTGGTTGTTCTCTGTCAAAGTTCTTCAATCTAACGACTGGAGGAAGACATGCCAATCACAGTGCTGAACCCTACAATCTCTCATCTGGTATCCTCCAAATACAATTCAACATTAGTTGTATGCAACCTAGGGGCCGTTACAAACGATAAGCTGCATATCCTGTGTAATATACATTCCCCTGTACACATTCTGGTTGTCTTCATTAAGTCGTAAATATGTAACACGATATTATCAAGGCAGTTGACAAACAAATAACTTGTACACTTGTCTAGGGTATGTATTCCCTTGAACAAATCCGGTTGGGTGTTCATATATTGTATGTTATTTATATTATATTTTTTCGTCTTCTTCATTTGTCCGGAATGCTTGCTTTGGACGTAATTGCGTTGCGTCTGTTTACATCAGAACTGCTATATTTGCGCCGTTCTACCGACACATCCGACTTCTTCAGGCATTTGTTGACTTGGTTACCGTTCCCGGGTATTTTATTTTGATGTCACGTTTGTGTTACTCTTGATACATGTTGTTGTAACCGAAACGCGGGACGTGTGTTACGTGTACTACTTTATTTATTATTACTTTTCTTAGTCGCATTTATATTATTAAACATATATTATATATTAAGCATCTAACTCTGATTGAGCTGACAGTTCCACATGAGTCTAGAATCGAGGAACAAAACAAGCACAAGATAGAGACGTACAGTGACATGGTCGCTAGTCTGAAACAGGAAGGGTACACAGTCAGGCTATTCGCCGTGGAGGTAGGCGCAAGACGTATAGTCTCCCACTCCGTGTATGACGTGCTAAAACAGTTAGGCAAACAAAGGACAAGCAACAACTCGTGCACAAAACAACTTGGTGAGGCAGCTGAAAAGGCTTCGTTCTGGATCTGGAACAACTGGAACATAGAGTGGAACAATTCTTGGGAATTCTGTCTGTAACTGCACGGCAACTAACATCGGAACCAATCTCTCAACTATGAGCTAGAGCGTGTACTGTCTTGTGTCGACTCTAGAGTCTTCCCTCCGAGCGAGGACAGCGCATCTGAGGAACAAACTTACAATGGGCCAAATCACCACACGTTAGCAGTCGCTAAGTCTGGCAAATGTCGGCCGAAGTCCAACCTCCAGGTCATTGTGGTAGTTGTCTTGCGACAGTAGAAGCAGGGTGAAATGTGATCAGGAAGCTTGGAGAAAAGGACAGTAGAAGCAAGGTGAAATGTTATAGGAAGCTTGGAGAAAAAAGAAAAAGTCGCTTAAAAGTCGACGGGGTCGACTTCATTGCACCAGGTTTTATCCCATTTGGCTCGGTCTCTTTCCGCAGCGGGTAAAGCATTGCACAAAGCACGAACTTCGCAGCTTTAGTGACGACCCACAGGAGTCTCCAAAAAATTTCACTCGTGAAGCGAAGGACGCGGCCAGGAATCGAACCCACAACCTTCGGAGCCCGAGTCAAACGGCTGGACCACTTCGCCTAGGAGACCCCGCTTGAAGAAAAGTACAGTAGAAGCAACGTAAAATGTTAATAGGAAACTTGGAGACACGGACAGTAGAAGTAAGGTGAAATGTTATAGGAAGCTTGGAGAAAAGGACAGTAGAAGCAAAGTGAAATTTTACTAGGAAACATGGAGAAACGGACAGTATAAACAAGGTGAAATGTTACTTGGAATCTTGGAGAAACGGACAGTATAAACAAGGTGAAATGATACTAGGAAACTTGGAGAAACGGAAAATAGAAGCAAGGTGAGATGTTAATAAGAATCTAGAAGAAACGGATAGTAGAAGCAAGGTGAAATATTACTAGGAAACTTGGAGAAACAGACAGAAGAAGCAAGGTGAAATGTTACTAGGAATCTTGTAGAAACGGACAGCATAAACAAGGTGAAATGTTACTAGGAAACTTGGAGAAACGGACAGTAGAAGCAAGGTGAAATATGACTAGGAATACTGGAGAAACGGATAGTAGAAGCAAGGTGGAATGTTGCTAGGAATCTTGGAGAAACGGACAGTATAAACAAGGTGAAAAACGAACGTTTTGACAATAGTCTTTGTCAGTGTACAAGGAAGGGAAACTAGAGCATAGTTGAAAAATAGAAATATCCACAATCTTTGGATAATTGGTAAATAATATACCGGTGCCCTTATTCCTAGAACATTTCTCGGTACATATTTTGTGCTGTGTCGACCAGGGAGTCTAGGTAAATTAACAATATCCCCACCTCTGAAGGAGATTTGGACACTTGACCACTTGACCGGTAGGCACGCTTGCAGGCCATTGTGCTAGAGTTTGGTATATATCATCTCTTGCCTTTCATCAACCACTGGGACCTAGGCACACAACCACCTCAGACCAAGCCGTCATATCTTTTGCCGCCATCTGCAGGTCCGTACACGTTCTCCCTCTATTCATCACTATGTGTAACTGATTCAGTGACGAAGGAAAATATATCGCCACATTTGACCTCCCATTTGGTACGGAAGGGAGATATATTACCATACTAAGTTCATCGTGCTATTTGTTTTGCTTCGCGGTATCTTCCGCAGTTTCAACAGACAGAGAATGGAAATTTACATTATAATGCTTATTACTTTGTGTACCATGTTTGGTCGAAACTTATTTCTTGTTTGGCACTGAATCAGTTAATTTTCTTCTGCTTGTGTTTTTAAGTTTGTGTTTTCGTTTATGTTTTTGTGTGTGTTTTGTTTTGGGATTCATATAATACTACTGGTTTAACAGTAGAGTTAAATACGTAAGACAAATATGGTGCTAAGCTTAATGTCTTCTGATTTGATTTATTTGGTTGTTACGGGATTTGAGGTTTGAAGATTAAGCACAACCCACTACTGACAAAGGTGATCGTCTTCAGGTACGAACCTTGGCCCTTGTCCATGACACACCGGAAACACTAGACTTGAGTTTCACTCTCCTTTGAGTTCGTTAGTAGTGCATATCCCTGACTGGACCCGAGATCGAACTCCGGATCACTGGCGTGTGAGGCGGGTGTTTAACCACTTGACCACGCGGCAAACGCTAGACGCGACCAAATTATCACACTAAAATGTCACAACGTCTCCCATTGTAGGCTATAGGTCAAAGTTCGCCCGATCGCCTCGTCTGACATCCGTCAATCGATGTGGCCCCCGAATGATCAGGTCTTCTGATCTGGCAAGGCAAGGTGCCTAAAGTCCAGCGAGCAATGGCCAGGTTGATTTATTCTAAATTTCCTAGTGTCATGACTGCTCCTTTTGTCTTTTGTAGATTTATTTTCATATCTCCATCGGTTCCCTCATTATTGTCTACATTGCTTCCTAAATTTGTGTAGTATTCGGCCCCTTGATGTGGGTTGTTATTGTTATTTGCTGGGATTAACTTCATTATTTTCGTCTTTCGTATATGCAATTTTAGACTTACTTGTTGTGAACTCCCTTATCTTGCAGTTGATATGAATGTGACATGAGTGAAATTTGATGACATGTGTTTCACACACACACACACACACACACACACACACACACACACACACACACACACACACACACACACACACACACACACCGCACGCACGCACGCAAGCGAACACACAAAGACGGACGCATATGCACCCACACACATACACACATGTAAACAAATCCCATAGCCAGAAAGTTCCGTGGGTGTGTGTGTGTGGTGTCAGCACCATCACACGTGTGTAGGTCCGAGTGCCGGTCTGTCCCTCTCGTAGCGAACGATGATAGATGGCATCAAAATCTTGACCGACCGCCCTTATGTCGAAGTCAGCATAGCGTCCTAACAGCGACACCAACGCTCCCAAAAAGTTGGTGTATTTAATAATAATAATAATCTTAATAATAATAATAAATAATAGTAATAATAATAATAATAACAATAATAATAATAATTATAAGAGATGTAAAAGATACATGATCTAATTATGACAAGAGATGTCAAAGATACATGATCTATTTATAACAGAGGTGTGAAAGATACGTGATCTAATTGTGAAAAAAGGTTTAATAGATACATGATCTAATTATGACAAGAGATGTAAAAGATGCATGATCTAATTATGACAAGAGATGTAAAAGATACATTATCTAATTATGACAAGAGATGTAAAAGATAATAATCTAATTATGAGAAGAGGTTTAAAAGATATACTTGATATAATTATGACAAGAGATGTAAAAAATACAAGATCTAATTATGACAAGAGGTTTGAGAGATACTTGATCTAATTATGACAAGATGTTTAAACGATACATGATTTAATTATGACAAGAGGTTTAAAGGATACATGATTTAATTATGACAAGAGGTTTAAGAGATACATGGTCTAATTATGACAAGAGGTTTAAAAGATCAATCAATCAATCAATCAGGTGCCGTCTCCACAATGAAGATTGGCTGCAATGGATCTCCAACATTGTCTGTCTCTCGCCTTGACTGTATATTCTGTCAGACTGATGTTCGTCCATCTCTTGATGTTATCTTCCACTTGTATAGTTGTCTACCTCTTGCTCGCTTGCCCTCAGCCTTGTTCTCCAGTATGGTTTTTATGAAAATGTTATTCTTTTAACATGGCCGAAATATTTCATTTGCCCCTTTTCTATTTCTTTTATCATTTCTCTTTTCATTCCCAGTTTTTCTAGAACCTCTTTGTTTGATTGTTTCTGTTTTCACGAAATACAAGATATTCGTCTGTATATCCACATCTCCAGGGCATCTATTCGACTTTCTAGCTGTTTGTTTAATGTCCAAGCTTCCGCGCCATACAGTAGTGTTGAATATACGTAACATTTAACAATTCCGATTTTTAATGCGTTGCTAATCTCTCTAGATGTTAATACTGATTTCATGCTGTTGAAAGCATTTTTGGCCATTCCTATTTTCTTTTTGATTTCTGTCGTGTCCTCCTTTAAAGTGTCGTCCCTGGAGTGAGGAGAGTCAACACCCACATTATAATATTTTTTCCCTTATCAATATCCTGGAGAATCCACCAGCTTCCGTCCAACACACTCCATCAGCCCATGGACACCTTTTCCTATCACTCTCTCACTGTCGTACTATGCCCCCTCTCATACCTCCCCAACGCAACATACTCAACAACTCTTGCTTCTAAAAATTAATAAAGATTAATTTATTAAAAGAAAAGTGTAACGTATATGAGACGTAAAGGCGAAGAAAATGTGTGTCGTGTATTTTAACATAAATGTATATGTCAGCCTTCAAAGTTCAGGATCATAGTGCACACATCATGGCAAGGATTACACGACATCACACGAGTCAGTACAATAGACCTCACCGAAGTCGTATCCTTCTCTCCAGACATGTCCTCCTCCAGGAGCTCTGATGACCATGAGATCTGAATCCCATGTAAATATATAATCCGTGGAAAATACTATTATTGTTCCTAACACAACGGTTCCTATTAGTTCTGTATTTTCACTCTTAAACAGTCAATGTATCTAGACACAAATGGCTTGCTTTATTCACTAGATATAGTCTGAAAGTTCTGATTTCCTTGATACGTGGAACAACTACACTTCAATGTTTGGTTTCATCTAATGTGAACATCAGTTCCTACTGATCTAGTTCCACATGGGCTGAACATCCATCACTTCAGGTGTGTTAACGATTGGTATTCACTCATGTAGGATACATATACCATTAGGCTCCACCGAGCAATGTGTATTAACTTCTTCCTGTTGCGAAAGTTGCTGGCCCATCTCTCTACATCATAATTTATCCGGGATCGGATTTTTCATTGGTTCCGGGTTCTTCATTCCAACCAGAGGGAACCTGTAACATAAATCATACAACTGGTGATAGCCTCCCCGTCACTGATCTCTATTAGATGATCGTGAGCCTTCGCCCTTGCTCAGTAAAATACAATGAACCTACTCTGTCATGGACAGATGACTCAACCCATTGGTTATCATCAGGCCAAGACAAGAAAAATAAATCAACAAACAGAATGCGGAACCCCGCCCACCAGGGACACCTACTGGAATATCCCAATTATCCCTCATTACTCAATTCTCAACTAGTAAAGCTTATCAACACTTCACTAATCTATTTTCAACTAACAGAGCCAAGTATCACTTCCCTACTCTAGCTAGTTTTCCACTACCAGTGCTAATCATCACACTTCTAGTTTTAACAAGGCTACAGCCTATATTAATTAGAACTAATTATAATAGGTTCTACCTTAGGCAACACCGCAGTTAGATCCAATTACATCCACTCTTGCCATGACAGGCACGTGTAAAATTAAATTAACTCAATTCGCACACGGTAGACATTTTCCAATCAGAACCGCAGTGCCGAAGCACGTCCGCTAAAATCCAAGGTTTGAGTTCAACTGTCCTCTCCAATCATGGTTTTTGGCAAAACCTAAAATTGGTCACGTGACGGTATTCTTCCTGTCCACACAGGTGTTATTTGGACATATCATCCATTGTCAAGAATCCATTTTCCCTGGCTTAGTCACTGTCAGAGTTGTCATCAGTTGTTTTGACTCCCACAACAAACTAACGAGTTACCGTATGATACAACAACGGGTTTCCCCAACAAGCTGCCAATCTTCTTGTTGTCCGGAAACTATAAATTGACAGACGGACTGTTTTCTTCCGAGCTGAGTACTTCCGCTTTCCAATCCGACCTGTTTATAAACTGTCAAAGCGATGTATGATTCAGCTCACCCACTTCCCCTACACATCTGCAGCTGTTAACTTTGCCCGACATGTGATGGCTGACATCCGATTGCAACCAGGATCCGACGGGTTCCATCTGTATTCGAATGTTGACAAACTGTCAAAGCGATGCCGGGATTTGTCTCACTCACCACCGAATGTTCCCAATCCGTCGACCAGATGTAAACACGTGCAGCTACATTTTCTGGATTTGTTGAAACAACCTTTGGCCTCGAACATCCGCTAATTCAGAACGCCTTTATTCTCATAATGGTTAAATCACGTTGGTCCATCATGTGACATAGGCCCCCTCTTAAGAGAGTAGTCCATCTCACTCTTCTCCACCGTGATTTTAATCCAGATGATTCATTCTTCTTCTTCAGGAGCTGGGTGTCTTGACAAGAAGTCCGCTCCAACATTTTCCTTCCCAGGAATGTACTCCACTGTGAAATTATAGGGTTGAAGTAACAACGACCACCGCATCAAACGGCCGTTGAGCTTCTGAGAAGTAGCCAGGAACATCAGGGGCTGATGATCCGACTGGACTCGAAACTTAACTCCATACAAATATGGCTGGAATTTTTGCACTGCCCATACTAGGGACAAGCACTCTCTCTCGACAGTTGAATAATTCCTCTCCGCCTGGAGTAGTGTCTTGCTTGCGTATGCTACAGGTTTCAAAACCGAAGCATCGTCTTTTCCTTCTTGTAACAGAGCTGCCCCAATCCCAATCGCACTCGCATCCGTTCTCAACACAAATGGTTTGGAAAGGTCAGGGAGCTGTAATACAGGTTTGCTGACCAAGGCTTCCTTTAACTGACTATAGGCATTCTCACATTCTGGTGTCCAAATGATTTGGTCCGGGAATCCCTTTTTCAAGGATTCCGTCAATGGAGCTCCCAGTTCAGTGAAATGTGGGATAAATTTGTGGTAGAACCCACACAACGAGAGAAAAGATCGCACATCCTTCTTCGTTTTTGGCCTTGGTGCATTTCTGATTTTCTCCAGGTTCTTCTCTTCTGGGACAATGTGTCCTGGAGTGATGGTGTGACCTAGAAATTCCAGAGTCTGGTAACCAATCATGCACTTGGTTGGACGAGCGGTAAGCCCTGCTTCCTTGAGCCTATTAAACACTCTCTTCAAGGATTGTAAGTGGTCATCCAAGCTCTCACTGGAAATCAGAATATCATCCATGAATGAGATGATAGCCGGATCCTGTAAAGGATCTAGTAAGGTCCTCATCATGCGTGTAAACACACTGGGTGCATTGCTGAGTCCAAAGGGCATGACCTTGAATTCGTAGTGTCCACTGGGTGTACTGAAAGCCAACAGTGGTCGAATCTCCGGTTTGACTGGTATCTGATAGTACCCCCGACTCAGATCCACCTTTGAAAAGTACCGAGCCTTATGGAGCCTAGCGAATAACTGAGTTGGATTCGGCAAAGGTTCCACCTGAAATTGTGTATGACTGTTCAGAAGTCGGTAATCTATACACAACCGGTGGTCTCCACTTGGTTTGCGTAACAAAACTACCCCCGCATTATATGGGGATGTGGATGGTGCAATCACGTCATCCTCCAGCAGTTTCTGTATTTCTTCCTCCAGGGCCTTTTCTTTAGAGAATGGCACTGGGTAAACCTTTTGACGAACAGGCTCCTGCGTGGTCAAAGTCATCTCGAACTCCACCAACCTCGTTCGTCCTGGTTTATCAGTCAGTATCTCCTTATGAGACTTGAGAACCTGGGTTATCCTTTCCCTCTCCTGGGAGGTCAGATCAGGGTTCACTTGCACATCCCTATAGGTTTCCTGGTGTACCAAGGGATATTCCCTGCCCTCGCTGGTTCCCACTTCTGTCTCCACTGCAACTGCCATTGCCATGAGGTGAGCTACCTTGTCTCCGGGTCTCTCTTCGTATTTCCGCAAGAGATTGATATGGAAAATCTTCGACTTTCCCCGGATCCGGATCTGATAGTTGGTTCTGGATATCACCCTTTCCACGGGAAATGGTCCTTGCCAACCTATCTCCAGTTTGTTGTTTCCCGTTGGGAGTAGCAACAAGACTTTGTCTCCCACCTCTAGAGATCTTTCTTTAGACCTACGGTTGTAGTAAGCCGCATGTCTTTTCCCGGCCTTTTTCAAGTTTTGATTTGCCAGAGTCCATCCCTTGTGGAGTTTTTCTTTCAGTTCCTCCACGATGAGATCACTTCTTCTGACGTCCCCTCTTCAGTCCAACTCCTCAACATGGTTTCCAACGGTCCTTTGATTGGACGACCAAACAGCAACGTGGCGGGTGGTAGTCCTGTTGAGCCATAAGGAACTTCCCGATAGGCAAAGAGTGCTGCTGGGATATATTCATCCCACCTATCAGGTTTTTCCTGCGCTAGTTTCCTGAGCATTGTCATCAACGTGCCGTTGAAACGCTCTACTTGTCCATTGGCTTGAGGATGATAAGGGCTGGTATGTATGTGGTTAGAGTGAAACACCCTAAATACCTCCTCCATGAGTTTTCCACAAATCTGAGACCCATTGTCCGTCAGAATTTGATCCGGAAAGCCTAATCTGGTAAAGGCCTCCATCAGTGCGTCCGCCACTCGTTTCGAGTCAGTCGTGGTCAACGGTATGGACTCACCCCACATTGTACAGCAATCCACCATTGTGAGTATATACATGTTCCTCTTCCTAGTCCTGGGAAGTGGACCCACGATATCGATGGCTACCCTCTCGAAAGGAGAGTTCATGATGGGCATCTCACCCAACACCACCGGTGCTGTCCAGTGTTTCGGTGCCACCCTCTGGCACTCAGGGCATGACTTCACATACCGACGCACATCATCTGTCATTCCCGGCCAATAGTAATGGCAGGAAATCCGCTGCATGGTGGCGGCAATACCCATGTGTCCACTAAAGGAGATGGTATGCCCCATATGAAGAATCTGGGACCGGTGAGCTTTCGGGACGACCAACTGACTGTATAGGTGGTCTCCCCTTCCTGCTCTCCTGTAGAGTATCCTATTCTGCATGTAGTACTGCCCCCGTCCTGGTGGATCAGCACTTTTCTGCAGCTTTCTGTAGCAAGGACGTAAAGTATCATCCTCACTCTGGGCAGTTCGTAGCTCCCCCGGCATTGGGTTAGTCACAATTGCGTCTGCCTCTTCCGTTCTCGTCTGAGAGCGAGTCTGCATTGCTCCCATATGGATTGGCTCCCTGGGCATTCCTAGAAAGACATACCGGCAACCTAGGATTACTGGAAAAATGGGATCGGTCAATTTTCAGCGGCCCCCTTTATGGTTTCCCGGTGACGTACCTTTACCAATTTCCACATTAGCAAAGGGGAACTTCATGACTACAGCCTCTTCTGTGCAGGCGTATCTCCCCCCGGTTTCCCCCTGGTAATTGTTTGGAGTACCCAAACCGCAGAAATCACGGGCCCCCCCGTCCGTCCTGTGTCGTATAAACACTCCCCTTGACGCCCTTAAACCCCTTTCCAAATTTCCCCTCAGGTGGGTTTTTTCCCGGTCTGGAGTCCTTCCCCGGCCTCCCACCTGTTTTGGTGGGCCCACCTTTGGTTTCCCCGGGGGACAAAGACGAATTGAGTGTTCCTGACTTTCCCTTTCAGTCAATACATTGGCCCCTGGTTGACTTGCATTGGGGCTGCCCCATTTTCCCGCCCCCCAATTTTTAGTGCCGGATTTAGTGAGCTTCCTTTTGGGGCAGTTCCTTTTTGGGCCTTGGCATTTTCCCTGAAACCTCCTTGGAAGTCCCTTGGGCCCGCTGCGAAATGAGGGTTCTTAGCCCTTTGATTTGCAAATCCCTCGTATTGGAAAAAGGGGTGGAAAATTTCAAATTGAACCCCCACTTCTCCCCAACCCCGGGCGTTTTGGTGTAGAGCTTGAAATGCTCTTTCTTCCCCCCCTTTTTTCTCTGAACTACCTCTGATTTTTGACATAAGGTTCCCACTTTTTTGGGTTCCCGATTTTTGGCTTTCTTCTTTCCCTTTTTCTCCTGCTTTTGGGGGGTTTGGGGAAGGGTTTTTTCCCCGCCCCCCCATGTACCCGACAAACCCTTCTGCTAATTTTGTCACGAGGTCAATACGTTCGCTTTCCCTTTTTCCCAGGAACGTCCTGAGAGGTTTAGACATTTGCTTTTCAACTGGTCGACCACCAGAGCTCTTTCCAGACTCTCATAGCATGTGCGAACCCAGCCAAATCCATCCACTTTTGGAATACGTTTTAGACGCAAACTGTAGGGGGAAAAAAAAACTCCCCCCGGGTTTTCGTTTTGCTTCGAAATTTTTTCCGGGAGGGATGTGACGTAACCCCGAATGTTTTAGCCAAACCGTTTTAATTTGGTTCCCCAATTTTTCCCCCTGGGCCTGTTGGCAGGCGAGAATAAACCCCGTATCCGGCCCGCGTAATCCCGGGATAGCTTGAATTTCCTTTGTTACGCCCCCGACCCCTTGCAACAGGAAAATGCCCCGAAGCGTTGAATACTGGTCAATCTTCTTTTGTCCTCCTCGTAGAACCCCTAAAGGAAACTTCATAGCCCTGGGACCCCCGTCCACCACTGGGTTTAGCCCGGGGTGGAGAAAACCCCAATGCCCCTCATTTCTCCATTAGATTTAATTTTTCAAAATCGAGTTCCCCCATCCCGTACTCGTTTCCCCTTTTTTACCTCTTCCCCCCGCTTCCCCCTTTTTCCCACCGTTTTCCCCCAACTTCAAGTTTCCTAGCTGCTTTCCCCAGCTTCCCAATTTTTTAGCTTTTTGTTTCCCAAATCCATCCTTTTCAACCAACTCGCCTTTCGATCTTCCCTTTTTTGCGACGATATTTTCTCTCCACTTTCCCGTATGTAATCCGTTAGAGCGAAACCCCACAATCCCATGTCTTCCCCCCCTTTTTTAATTTTGGGGCTTTGTTTAGGGTGGCCATTTTACAGAGAGGGAAGCTAGCAGGTCGATTCCCAAAATTTAAAGAAATTACTATACAGAAAATTTTTTGAACAAGTACTATAAATTAGAAATTTCCAACACGCCATTCACTCATGACAAAAGTAGAATCAGGACCACAACCTATTCAGACCGGGGAAGTGTGAACCCCGGTAAAATAATTTGTCCTAACCCCTTACCACATTTACCCTAGGGATTTTCCAAATGATATTCCCCCTTTTAACTAAGGATCCCGTGTCCAAAAAACCCCCTTGTCAGAAATCCCCCTGTCAAAGGTTTCCCTGCCCTTTCCCGGAGATCTCGCGTCCCCTTTCGTTTTCCCAGAGATCCCGCTTTCCCCCAAAATCACGTTTTCGAGAGATCCCCTGTCCAAAGATCACGTTTACGAGAGATCCCGCGCCCCCCCCAAAAAATTTTCCCGGGGGGGGAGCCCCCC
>JACEFZ010008079.1:0-27656 GCA_014155875.1 Cepaea nemoralis | reverse complement strand
TTGTATTTTTTGATCTGTAAATAAATCCATTGAACGTTGTGTCGTTGAGTCTCAAGTCAAAACACGTTGTACTTGTACTGTCTCACATGTGTTAGGTTAGCGAGCCAGGTTTAAGACCCTGACACTTACCAAACCCGACACCCCACATTGTGCCAACGGCTTCGGGAGGAAGAGCGCAATTGGGAGGGTACAAGCCTTATCCTGGTGTGAGGAGATGCAACCCAAAGACAAAATAGTCATGGCAGGGCAGACCAGGCCCTAAGCCTTGGTTGGCAGCTGGTCTAGGATCGAAGCTCCGACAGGCGGACAGTTAGAGGATTGCTTTGCTGATCCGGCAGCTTCTGCAGCTTGACTTGTTCCAGATGTATAGGTGTCAACTTTCCTCTGGAGTGAACTAGGCAGGCCGAGAGAGGGATCATGCTGCATGGGCAACACATGGTTTCTTTATTTTAGTCCAGGCTTTGTGCTATGGAGAGGCAATAACTCCATCCCTGGTCTTAACCGGTCTCGGAATCAAAGCGAGAGGCAACTGTTACGGGTTATAAGTCCTTGTCAGTTGGCGTAGACATGGGGCGCCACGCGTTGCCTCTGACTGTGGGAGACACCTACAGGTGTCACTGATCAGCTACCGCCCGCCTCAAGCTGGGCAGACCCCGGCCAATTGGGTGCTGATCCGCCACAGCCTGCCTGCTTCAATGGGTGCTTGGGGCTAGGACAAAATCTGAATCGCAGGCTGTAAAACCAATGCACCAGGTACTAATAAAAAGAATAATAGAAACCTCAAGCTACGGCTTGCAACCTGGAACGTAAGAACCATGTGTCCAGGATTTTCCACTGACTTGACAAATATTGACGATGTGAGAAAAACGGCTGTGATTGATGCTGAACTCAATCGTCTTAACATTGATATTGCTGGCCTGCAGGAGACTCGCCTCGCTGAGGAAGGGTCACTCAGGGAAAACAATTACACCTTTTTTTGGAAGGGTAGAGGGCAGGCAGAAAAAAGGCAACATGGTGTGGGCTTTGCAGTGAAGAATTCGCTACTGGGAATGATTGATATCCCAGCTGGAGGTAATGAAAGATTATTATCCCTGCGCTTGGCAACCTCTTGTGGATTTGCCACCATTATCACTGCATATGCACCGACACTCGCTTCCTCTGATGATGTGAAGGATACGTTCTATGAGCAGCTAGACTCTGTGATCAAAGCAGTTCCAAAATCCGACTACATTTATATGCTCGGTGATTTCAATGCTCGTGTGGGCAAGGACTCGAGTTCATGGCCAGTGTGCCTTGGAAAATACAACATCGGTCGCATGAATGATAATGGGCAAAGGCTGCTGGAGCATTGCACTAGAAATGACCTATGTATTACAAACTCCTTTTTTAAAACAAAAGAGTTGCATAAGGTCACATGGAAACATCCAAGATCCGGCCATTGGCATCAGCTGGACTTCATTATCACACGGAGACAACATCTGAACCATACATCATTAACTCGAAGTTACCACAGTGCTGACTGTGATACAGATCATTCTTTGGTTGTTGCAAGGGTTAGACTGAGACCAAAGAGAATCTACACAGCTAAACACAAATCTAGCCCCAGGATTAATATTATTAACACTCACGATCCTGGAAAGTGCTTTGAATTTCAACAGCAACTTGAAGACGCTTTCACTGATACATCAGAAAATTGTATAGTAAATGATAAATGGAGTAAACTTAAGGAAACTATTTATAAAACAGCGGTAGGGGTTTACGGCACTGTGGATCATAAGAGGCAGGACTGGTTTGCGGCAAACAGCCAGATACTGCAGCCCTTGATTGATAAAAAGAAGATAGCTCTCTTAAGAAACAAGGAAAGACCAACGCGTAACACTCTGAGTGAGCTGAAGCAAGCAAGGAAGGATGTGCAAAAGGCTGCCAGGCAGTGTGCGAATGACTATTGGATCAAGTTATGTGAGTCCATTCAAATCGCAAGTGATAAGGGAAACATCAGAAGCATGTATGAAGGGATAAAGAAAGCCTGTGGTCCAATGATCAAAAGAAGTGCACCGCTGAAAACCTTGACTGGAGAAATCATCACTGATAAGAAACAGCAGATGGATAGATGGGTAGAGCACTATTTAGAGCTTTACTCAAGTGAGACCAAGCTAGCGGATGATGCCCTCAACGCCATAGAGGCCCTGCCAACTCTTGACCACCTGGACACACTTCCCACCATAACAGAAGTTAAGTGTGCTATAAATGAACTTGCATCTGGCAAGGCTCCAGGTAAGGATGGGATTCCAATAGAGGTAATCAGGAGTGGGCAAGACACACTCACTCTACAGATCCACCAGCTAATAGAGCTATGCTGGCGAGAAGGACAAGTCCCACAGGATTTCAAAGATTCAAACATCATAACGCTGTACAAGAACAAGGGCGATCGGAGCGACTGTAACAACTATAGGGGTATCTCACTTCTGTGTATTGTTGGGAAAGTATTTGCCAGAATTGTTCTGCGCAGACTTCAAGTCCTGGGAGATCAAGTCTACCCCGAATCACAGTGCGGCTTCCGTCAGAACCGGTCTACCATTGATATGATATTCTCATTGCGACAGATGCAAGAAAAATGCCGGGAACAAAATCAGCCACTGTTTATTGCCTTCATCGACCTCACAAAGGCATTCGATTTGGTCAGTCGTGAGGGTCTGTTCAAAGCACTAAAGAAGATTGGCTGCCCACCAACTCTTCTATCCATTGTGGAATCGTTCCACACAGGCATGAAGGGTATAATCAAGTTTGATGGCTCAACTTCAGAAGAGTTTGAAATCAAGAGTGGAGTTAAGCAAGGTTGTGTACTATCCCCCACCCTCTTTGGGATATACTTTTCACTTCTACTGAAATATGCCTTTCGTGATCAGGATGACGGTATATACATTCACTCACGCTCAGATGGTGGCCTCTATAATGCTCAGAGATTGAAGGCCAAGACCAAAATTAGGAGGGTACTAATCAGAGATTTGCTTTTTGCGGATGATGCTGCGATTACGACCCACTCTGAGGAAGAATTACAACATCTACTATCTGCATTCTCCAATGCTTGTTCTGAATTTGGTTTAACAATTAACAAAAAGAAGACACAGATTATGTCACAAGGTGCACATGGTGTACCATCAATCTTTATTGACGACGCCGAACTGGAGATAGTAGACCATTTTACATATCTAGGAACAGAGGTAAATAGCAAATTATCCCTCGATCAGGAAATCAACATCAGGATTGGCAAGGCAGCAACAACAATGAACATGTTAGCAAAAAGAGTCTGGGAGAACAGGAAGCTTACTGCCAAAACAAAAGTCCTCGTCTACCAAGCCTGTGTCCTTAGTACTCTTCTTTATGGCAGTGAAACCTGGACAACTTACTCACGCCAAGAGAAACGTTTAAACAGCTTTCATATGCGGTGTCTGCGAAGAATACTTGGTATTAAGTGGCAAGACAAAATCACAAATACTGAAGTATTGGAAAGATCAGGTTGTGTGACGGTGTATTCCATGCTCAGTCTTCGTAGACTTAGATGGATAGGACATGTTAGGAGGATGGATGATGGTAGAATACCAAAGGACATCTTTTTTGGTGAATTACAGACGGGTAGGAGATCTCAGGGTCGGCCTCTACTACGATACACAGATGTGTGTAAGCGGGACATGATTGATACAGGCATTGATAATGCACATTGGGAGCAAGTCGCCGCTGAACGTGTTGCATGGAGGGCAACTATCAGAAATGGAATAAAGACAAAGGAGAAAATGATTGCAGATAAAGCACACAGACAGCGTGAGAGACGTACGATGGTGCAAAATGGTGGAAATGACCATGTTTTCACATGCATCTACTGTGGGCAGACATTTGCAGCAAGAATTGGCCTTACCAGCCACACCGCCATGGGTCGTAGTTATTAAGCCTTTTTGAAGCTATCGTCTGTCAAGACGGTAAGAATGCCCTATACCAACAAGCACAGGTTAGAATAGATGGCGAGACATCAGATTGGTTCTACATCAAGCAAGGAGTCCATCAGGGATGTGTGCTGTCCCCCTATTTGTTTAACTTGTACGCCGAAAATATAATGAGAAATGTAAGAGATGATATAAACCGGGAACTATATGATGCCCTAAATATCGGTGGTCATGACATACTAGAGATTAGGTATGCTGATGATACAGTATTGCTATCCACAACACTGAATGGTATAGAAAACCTAAAACCTCAACCCAGTTGAATAGTGAAAATCACAACTTATATCTTAACATAGCAACAACAAAGTTAACGCATACAGATAAAGAGAAATATGCATATGGAGAAAGAAACATATGAGGCAAAATTGGAGGTAATGGAAAATTTTGAATATCTTGGGTCATTGATTACCAATAACGGTGACACAATGAAAGAAATGAAACGACGACTATCAATTGCTCTTCAAAGACTAAAACAACTGAATAAATTATGGAGTGGGACAGATAGAACTACAAAAATTAGATTTTTAAGAGCTATGCATCTTTCCCATTCCAACATACGCCTGTGAGACCTGGACACATACTAAACCAGCTGAACAGCGCGTAAATACCGTTGAATGTGAATGTTATAGACGAGTTCTAAGAATATCTTGGATAAAGAAAAGAACAAATGCATCCATACTTCAAGAGCTAAATATTGAAGAAGGTTGGCTATTAAAAACGATAAAACAAAGAAAATTGAAATATTTTGGTCACTTGAAACGCCACGAAAGTTTGGAGAGAACAATACTGGAGGGGTATATGCCTGGGAAGAGAGGAAGAGGAAGTCCAAAGAGAAGATGGGTGTAGGATGTGGCGAATGATCTCCAGATGGGTGTATCGAACGCGGGGCATCTTTCTTATGATCGAGAGGTTTTCTGGAAGGTTGTTATGGGAGCGAGGTTCTGCAAAGGACATGCTACTGAATGTATGAATATCACTAACAACATACCATCTGTGATTGGCTACTTCTCGTGTATACCAACGTGACTTATATGCTTGCACCTCTTATGTTTAGTCACGGCATACAAAGGACATATAATGTGCGTGTATTTTGCCCCTGTGAACGTAATAATCATTCATCCAGTGGCTTGTCTCGAGCAGCACGTTTCTTTAACAATGTCTTTCTCAACGATTTCTGACTTCTGAAGTTTTTGAAGCGTCTGTAAGACAGGTGGTCTGCCATTGTTTTCCTTTTTGGCAATTACCATACTGGCGGTGACTGCGGACATTGTCTCTTTAAAGAGAACCGTCTCGAAATTGAGACCATAAGAAACGATTGCTTGTCGGCTGCTTTTAAGCTCGACCCGCCACCTGATGTCACGGTCTTACGTAACCCGGATCGAAACAAGTATCCCACCTTGTCCAATGATGCCGCATAAGCTAGCTGATGTGCTTTAGCTTCTCTTGAATTGGGGACAACCACTACTTCACCACCATATGAAGGTCATCCATCCATCCATCCATCATGTGTCATGCCGGTAAGCATGGGCGGTCATGATTTTGGTTGGCCATTTCGCTCGATCACCAGAGTCGTGGATCAGCTCAGTGTTATTGTCTCTGCCATGCCACGTGGTGAAGCAATCCAGGTGTTTACTTTTCTGTCTTCCCCTTATTCTCTTTCCTTCGATCTTGCCAGTTGTCACCAAGTTCTCCAATTTATTTCTTCTCATAACATGTCCAAAAGATGTTGACTGTCTACGTCTAATGTCTCTAATCAGTTTACGATTTGCATTTGTTTCTTGTAAGACTTGGTCGTTGGTTTTTCTGTCTGTTCATGATATTCTGTGCATTCTCCTCAGAAGTCACATTTCCACGGCCATCAGATGCTTTTCAGCTTGACTGCTCATTGTCTACGCTTCACATCCACCCATAAGAACAGGCTCTATGTATCCCCTCAACACTCTTATTCTCATAGCAATTGACATCTTCTTATTGGTCAGTATGATTTTCATCTTGCAAAAGGCTATCTTCGCCATGGCGATTCTTGTTCTAATCTCTTCAACGCATCTCCCATCAGATGTTATGACTGTTCAGAGATATGTGTACCGATTCACTTGTTTAAGAATATCCCCATTTACCTGAATATTGCATTGTGGTATTTTCTTCTTCCTAGTGACGACCATTATCTGTTTCTTCTTACAATTTAATTCTAACCCCAGTTTTTCACTGTGTGCAATAACGGCATCTACTAACTGTTGCAAATCCTGCTCATTGTCTGCAATCAATACTGTATCATCTGCATATCTAATGGTATTGATGTTTTTTCCTCCAATAATGATTCCTTTCATATCTTGTACATTTCTGAAAATATGTTGACTATACAGGGTAAACAGATCTGAAAACACTACACATCTCCGTCCAACACAGGGGTGGCCAACCTTTTCAGCAGGCAGGCCACATTTCAGAAAAAATATTTCCGGTCGGGCCAAGGACCTTATTTTTTTTAAATTATTATTAAAGTAAACAAGCAAGCGTGCTACATCTTCAACCACATCGTCGCTCCTCAGTAGGTGAGATCGTGGTCAACCACTTGCTTGGTTAATGTTTAAAAAAAAATCCACAAGAAATAGGTATATTTATTTATTTTATTCTATTTGTTTTTATTTAAACTGAGAATCAAACATATTTATTAGACAATTCAAAAATATTTAAAAGTGAGACATCTGACTTTCTTTTGCAGCACTAAGTGCATCAAAATGTATCTCAACTGATGTTGTCGCTACACGCAAACAGTTTTCCAAATGAACATCAGTAATTCGTGTTCTCACTTGTGATTTGATGTGCTTCATACTGTCACTTGTTTTCCCGGGAGGAATGTGGAATCAACAAGTACATCTTCAAACTTATTATCTGTTGAGATTATTGACTGACTTCTGTCTACACTCCTCCCTTCTGTCTTCCCTTCCATATATCTATTTCTTTCACTCTCTCTGTTATTCCCTCAACACATACTCCGACAACAGTTCCTTTCAACGATAAATAAAAGATTTATTAATAAAAACTATGTCTGGTGTATGTATGGACTGTGTATATGTAGTTGGTATTGTCTACTAGTGTGAATGCAAGATAGGACGGTTGACTTCGTATGTGCCGTAGTTCTTCTCGCCTCTTCTGTCGGCCAAAACACAGGACAGCACACACAGAAATGGAGTGATCTCACCCTGAATGATCTCCTCCTGCTTGAGTCTGGACTTAATCCAATTTTTGAAGAAAACAACTGTTCAATGTCTTATCACCAGAAAATAATCCGATTTGGTAAGTCACTGAAGTTCATATATTTCCCGTTTTGGACGGTATTATAATCCACCTCTGAATACACACCGCCACTATCCAACATTGTCTAGAGTTACTATGAATGTTCTACACCATGCCTATTGTTAATACAGTTTAATGTTTCGGCACAGTGCAATTGCATGCAGTTTTAAGTATCCCTGCTTGCCACAGGTTAACGTCTTTTCCTTTTAAGGGTTTTAGTTGTATATTCGTTTGAGCCTACAGTGTTCTGTATTTGACGTTAAGTTATCACTTCTTCATATTAAAACATGTCTATGTTCTTGTTGGTTCTAAGTAGGTACTTTATTTGCTCAAGTGCAGTAACCTTCATCTCTTCTCTGATTTCAATAGGGGGATTGGAACCTGTGGAGAAGATAGGTAATCTGGTGATATGAGTCTGCTTCATATAATGTTCTTATGTGAGAGTCCTTCTCTAGCCATACTGAAAAGCCTCCGAAAAACATACGGACATACGATTTCTGAGTGCACTAAAGTTTACACGACTAGATAAACGAATGCAATTTCACACGTTAAGAACAAACACCTATATCCCTATGCTACTATTACACTAAGATATTAATACCTTATATATGCACTTATGCTCCTGGAATCGAAATACACTAGCGAATAACACACTAATACCCCCTCTTCTTTAAACCATTAGGGACGTGTATTTCTTTCCCCACTCAGGAGCATATCTCATTCAGCCCAGTTTGGAACACACACTAACTAGCAACCCCAGTTGCTACTATTTATATTGGGTCTCCCGTTCTTCCGTGATTGTTGGATGTCCATACATCAACAGTGGCATCTTGACGTATCCTGTACATCACAAGGCGGTGAATTCACGTAGTGATTAGTTGCTCGTTTCATTCGCTGTTACGCTGTTCCCTATTTTCATATCTGTGTCGGTCAATGATCTTTTATTCGTCCTCCTCTCAGAATGAAGTATATGATTGTTAACCCTTCTCCTTCCTTGTATTTTAATATGTAAGTTATCAAGGAATCAATAAACTGCAGTTTTTTCCGTGACACATACGACTAAAAAGCTGTTCCCATGCATAAGTGTTTCCAAATAGCGAAACCATCAACAGAGCATGTTTGTAAATCGCAGGATATTTATCCTTGTCCAAATACGTTTTATAGAACTCTTCCAAACCAACTTGATGGAATTTCTCCTTTAATTGTGTATCACAACACATTTCACAATGTTCCATTTGTAATCTTCTTGGTAATAAATTCACGTCTACCGCGAATGGTGTTGCAAATGCACAAAAAAGCACATGATATTTTTTTTAAATCCTGAAATCTGTTTTCAAATTCTAGATTTAAGTCAGATATCAAAGAAGCGTATTTATTCGCCGCCTCCTGTGTGACTTCTGGTTGCAATGACAATGTAGGAAAGTGAGTAAAGTTTTTTGTCCTCAACTGTTGTTCCCAAAGACCAAGTTTCACTTTGAAATGCAGAAATATGATCATACATCTTATTAATTAATTGATCTTTCCCTTGTAGACGAGTGTTAACGTCATTTAGGTGGCTAGTTATATCGACCAGAAATGCAAAGTGCAACCCACTCTTTGTCTTCAAACTTCTGGGATACTTTTTGACTTGCTTGCAAAGAATGACTTGTATTTCTTGTTGCAAATCAAACACTCTTTTCAACAATTTGGCACGGGTCAGCCATCTTACTTCTGCAAAAATGTAACGTCATTATAATCTGAGTCCAAAGATTTTAGAAATTCTTGGAACTGACGGTGATTCAACCCGTTCGACTTAATGAAGATCACTATTTTGACGACCACTTTCATGACATGGTCCATTTTGAGGGACTTCGAACATAAATTCTCCTGATGAATAATGCAATGAAAATTTAGCATTGAAGTATTACCGTCTTTGGAGGCCTCATTTTCAATCAATTTTACTAAACCTTCGTGTTTCCCAACCATTGCTGGAGCACCATCCGTTGTTAAGCCCGATAAATTGTTAAATTGCAACGAAAAGCGATTCAATGTCGCTGTAACTGCTTCTAACAAATCTCGTGACTTAGTAGTGTCCTTAAGTGGATACAGTGCCGCTAATTCTTCTGTCTTTTTAAAATGAACATCAACACCCCTGATAAAAATTGCCAATTGGGCAGTATCTGCCATATCTGTGCTTTCATCCACTGCTAGAGCATAAAATATAAACTCGGATGCTCGACTTTTCAAATTATCTTCAATATGTTTTCCAATGTCGTCCACACGCCTGGTAATAGTCTGACGAGACAGACTTATTTTTGAGAAATCCTTCTTCTTTTCTGGACACAGAATTTCAACGACGCTCTCCAAACATTCCTTAACCATTTCACCATCTGTATATGGCTTCGATTTTTTTTTTGCTATTATCATGGCTACTGCATAACTAGCTTTTACATAGCATGTTGACTCTGAACCCGCTCTAGTAAATATCCTTTGTTGTGCAGAAATTTATTTTTTAAAGTCATTTACTTGGTCTTGTCGAAATTGCCCTTTGTATTTATCAAACTTATTTGCATGTTTAGTCTCGTAGTTCCATTTGATGTTATACTCTTTTAAGACATAAACAGATTCGTTGCATATCAAGCATATGGGCTTTGTTTTAATTTCCACAAAAAAATAGTTTATAGTCCACCTATCTTGAAAATTTCTTAATTCTTCTGTGATTTTCCTCTTATTTGGTCCAATGTCTTTACTAGTTGACGCCATAGTTACGTAATACCTCAAATACACATAATGAATATTCTCATAACAAAACCCCACATCAAAATAATATTAATAATCTATATAAATCAAACCGTTCTCACTGATGTTCTCAGCCAATATCCAACCAACATTATCTCTTCCTTCAACAACATTCACTCAGAGAAATATCAGGAACACAGATTCATACCTAATACCATAAGGTCTTTTCACAAACTAAAACACCATGGTTCCTACAATCTATGGTCCATAATATTCCTTTACGAATGTTCATATTCAAGTCAATGGAGTAGTACTAGCCAGGTTAATAAGTTCCCAAGGTGCACATATTCATTCGGCTAAATGTTCCGGAATTGGGAGTATCCAGTGCAGCATTCCTCAAGCTGTGAAATATCCCTGATAATAAATTTCCTCAGAAGTTATAAATATCCACAGGGCAGATAAATTTCAGGAGTTATAAATGTCCATAGTTCAGATAAAATTCAGACGTTATTAATATCCATAGGGCTGGTAAAATTCAAGAGTTATAAATATTCAAAGGGCAGATAAACTTCAGGAGTTATACATATCCATAGAGCAAATAAACTTCAAGAGTTATAAATATCCATAATGATACCATTCAAGGATGGAAATTATCCATAAATGATCAACGTCGGGCAGTGCTGATATACATGGTAATAGTTTCAAGCGGTTAAAAATGTCCATGATGATACCGTTCAGGTTTACAAAATGTCCTCAGGGATAAAATTCAGGTTTTAAAAATGTCCAGATGCAAACAATCCAAGTTTTGTAAATGTCCATCTGGATAACTGCCAGGTTTCGACAATGGTCATAACCCTCAATGAATTTAACAACTAGCCATGAAGGGAGGACTCAGCTCGTGCAATTACTTGAGTAGTAGGTACATTGGTGTTGGCCAGGCCATCCTCTTATGTACATTGATCATTCACTCAATAGACTTCTGTAATATTGAGGTTGCCTTAAACTTGGAGAGCAAATAATATTAAGGAAATTCCGCTCTTACAGCAATATAAAGACGAATCCTTTTCATCATATGCCGATGAATCAGCCACTCCAAATGAGAACTAGAGCATTTGTACTATGCTTCAAGTTCGGCCAAAGCACAGTCCACCATCCTAGAGTCCAAAGAACCCCACTGTATGCAATACGAAAAATACAACTGGTCGCTAGAAAAACATTTCTCAGACTCCTTACAGTTCTCAATGTCACCCCTTAAAAACTTCTCAATTCAATCCACCCACTCGATTTATTTTAATGTACCTATCCTAGGCGCACTTTTAGCACGGAACATAACAATTTGATGGGAATGGTGTATCGGAAAGTTCCGGGCTGGAGAAAGAGGGGGGGGGGGGGCAGTAGTGTTGCTATCTCCCGTCTACTTGTCACTCATCAGATGGTCGTGTGGACGCAGTTTCCAACTCCTGTCAACTTCAAACGTCCCGGCGGCTTAAGGTTGTGGTTAGAAAATTGGGCTTGGCATCGAATTAACATTGTGACCTCTGAATACACAGTTTAATAGGGAATCCAAGCGTCGTTGATAGGCGTAAAATATTGGAAATATGTCACGACTCATGATGTAATGTTCTTTTGGTGATATGTACAATAAAGTTAACATTTATGTTCATTTGACCTACCTCCGCGGGCCACAACATGACCACCGGAGGGCCGCATTGCGGCCCGCGGGCCTCGTGTTGGACACCCCTGATATAGTGTCTATGATGTCCCAACTAAGTAAATGCTGTGACTTTCTACATCTGAAAGAGTCAATAACAGAGACTGAGTAAGTGTTTAAATACCATAATCAATAGCATACATTGATGATTGGGTGAGTTTCTGCATGACAGCCATTCACACTGTATCGATTAGATTGATGGTCACAGAAGGGGATTATAGACGTGCGTGTGTGTATGTCATTGTAGGAAAGTAAGCCACACAGATTTTATATCCAAACATTGACGATACTTTAACGTCTTTTGCTAGTCTCATTTTTTCATGTATAAGGGTTTGTAAACGTTTACAGTTTAATTACAGGGAAAGAATTGTAGTAGACGAGAAAACGTAGTTGTTTGGTTGTGTTATTACCAAATATTATTCTGTGTTACTATTAATGTAACGTATACGTTTACAGAAACTATACATATTTAATTCAAACTGCAGTTAGGTGTGTTTCATTAGGTTACTGTCATATATGTATATATAATGGATTAGTTCATGTATCAGTGTATAACACTTGTAGATATAATTAATATTTTAATACAATTAATATTTTAACGTATTTTTAGCATTAATTAGTTAGTATGCGTTATGAGTGTTCATGGTGTGTTTGTTAAGAAGCATATTTCTCTAAGTACGTTTGTCTTATATACAACGATTAAGAACTTTATTTTTCAAGAAGGATATGTGAATGTTACGGATTTCTTTTATATTCTGTCACCGTTTAGCTGTTTCCCTTGCAAATAAAGTAAATGACCCATTGGGTATATACAATATAATGGGTATATACGGTATACTGGGTATTTACATTTATATGCTCCATATTTAGCTCAATGGATACTAGTTGGCTTATATGGTCAAAATGACACCGGTCGGCTTTATTTCCCAGGACCATTTCCTATTCATGGGAGCCCAGCTCGGTCAAAAATAAAATAACGCATCGAAGGTTATTCGAACAGATGACTATCTGGCCAGCAGGCAGGCATGCAGGACACTGAATACCGCAAATCCTATTTCTTAGACATCATCACCATCGTGTGCCTTCCCGATAAACGTGGGTGGTTATGTTTCGCCATAAAACGATCACCAGAATCGTGGACCAGCGCTGAGTTCTTGTCTTGACCATGTCTCTTGGACATCACCTGTCAAATAATGGCATTCCATGCTGATGTCGACGTTGGAAAAGTTAGCCACACGCTGAGATGGTTAAAAACTAGCACGCCGCTGCCATCTGTGAACAAAACGCAAAGGTGATCCTATTGCTGCTACTGCGATTTATGCTTTGAGATTTCAGGCCTTCACATATTTATTCTAGGCGACGGCATAAATGTGCCATACCTCTCCGCCTTTCCTTAATTGACAATTTCCAGAAAAACCTGAAATGGATTCCGTATGAGTTTCGGACTACCCATGAGCAGTAATGTTTTGCGTATCCTTTTACAGGACTTAGCTGTCAACAGCAGCATCTTTCAGCTGTCTGTTGATCTCTTGGCAAGATTACGCTCAGTAGTTTGCCATTGCTTTCTGAGCGGCCGGCTCAGTATCCCGCAAGTCACGAGCGGGGGTCGAACCGCCTCAGTTCTCGCTCCGCTACGAGACTCTGCGTGATAAACGGGATTACAGAGAGAAAGTGTTGTAACCCCACAGCCAGAGAGACCGGCCCCATGAGCAATACGTAAAGTAAAAGGACCCTTTTTACCGGCCGTGAGCCGTATTGGGTCCTAGTCAAAGCACTCAACGTCACACCCGCCGCCCTTACTTTCCAGAGCATTTTCTGGTGACCATTTTGGAGCCCAGACATTTGTAAACATTCCGCTTCGATGTTATGTTATGTGGATATTATCGTTTGTTGATGTTGGTATTTTCTTTTGTTGATGTGGATCTTATGTTGATAAGTGTCTTATATTGATATTATCTTATGTATTGTCTTTTGTGGATATTAACTTATTTTGATATTATCTTATTTTGATATTATCTTATATGATGGATATTATCTTATGTTTATATGTGTCTTATCCTGTTGTGTATCAGATGTTTATATATATATCTTATGTTGATATCTATCTTTTGTTAATATGTTGATATGCATCTTATGTTGATATCTATCTTTTGTTGATATGTATGTTATGTTAATATTAATATGTATATCATGTTGATATTATTTTAAGTTGATATGTATCTTATGTTGAAGTGTATCTTATGTTGATATTATCTTACGCAGATATTATCTTAAGTTGATATTTTCTTACGCTGACATTATCTTACGATGATATCTATCTTTTGTTGATGTGTATCTTATGGTTATGTTAGTATATTTGCATATCCATTGCGTCTGTAACCCGTTCGCCACGGAGATCAGCTTGTTATATTATCTTGTGGTTAATTTATATCTTACTTTGATATTATCTTATATGGATATTATCTTTTTTTATGAATACCTTACGTTGATAAGTGCGTTATGTTTATATTGCCTTATGCTGTTAAAAATAAAATGTTGAGGGATTGGAAGGATTAGTGATTACCACGCCTGCATCTAGAACTTGCAGACATTATTAGTTTCACAGTCTGGCCTGAGGATTGTTTTTACTACACACAGGAAAAAGATATGCACATGCACCCAACGATCCTCGGAAAGTGGATCAGACAATTTGGCGTCTCAGACAAAGTGGAACAATTCCGAGTACCTTTGTAAGGGAAGGAATAGGACATCTGTTCACGCCATTTGGCGTCTTAGTATATGGTTAGTTAGTTAGTCTTTCCTCTTGAGCCTAAGGTGGCGCATAGGGCAGAAGTCATGGCTCTCCATGTCCGGCGGTTCGCTGCTACCTGTTGTAGACTTGGCCGTTGAATGAGCCTTCTATGATGATGGTTCTACGCAGGGTCTCTTTTGGTCTTCCCTGTTTTCTTTTACCTACTGGTGACCATAAGACGGCTTGGTTGGGGAGTCTTGTCTTGTCCATTATGAGTACATGGCCGATGTAGTTCCTAAGAGGGCTTGGTTGGGGAGTCTTGTCTTGTCCATTCTGAGTACATGGCCGATGTAGTTCCAACGGCGTTTTCTTATAAAATTGTATATGGTGCTATGTGTATATTTTATAATAATGTACACTCAATGAAAGATACCAGCAATGACGTCACACGTGTCTCATTTACTTCCCCGACAATTTCTTGGTACCCATTTTATGCTGGGTCGAACTGGGAGCCCAGGTCTATTAACAAACACCTCCGCCTTCATGGGGATTCGAACAGACGACCACCGACATGCATGCAGGTATGCGGCATCAGTGTGTGTGGTCAAGGAAACCAATCGGCGTTTGGAAATCTAACAGAGCAGACTGAATAAGATGCAAAATATACTTCAAGATTAGGAAACTACAACCTACCCAAACAAGAATGCATCATCATCTGAGTGCTGGTTGGTCTATATAAATAGTGGTTCAGTGTCATATGCTCGAGTGATGCGTAGCGTAGTGGCTAGACGGCCGCCCTTTTGACTAGGTAGTTATGGTTCAAATCCGAATCGGAGTAAGTATTTTTTTAGACGACCTGGGCTTTCATCTTCGTGATCATGGTATTCTAAGAATTCTTCTGTAACATACACAAAGGAACTAGAAATTTCAAGACATTTATTTCTCAAATAAAATAAGGATCTGTATCGTGCTGGACTGGGGATTTGTCTTTTTAACAAGAGTCAATGAAGATATGAAGTTAACGGACAAAATTGCATGAGATCTATCCTCGGTCTTCCTTTTATTCTCTTTTTAATAAGTTTCCGTTCTTTGATATTGTATCTTAGAAAATGTACATATTATCATTAAGATATATAAATGTACCACGCGAACAGGACTATGTACATCATACAGACACGTGAGCAGAGGAACAGTCAATGAATGATCAAATTCTTCTTATCAAAGATAACGAGTATCCATTGGATCTTTTCCCCATGGCATGCTGGTGTGATGGGAAACAGCAGGCAAAAAGATCGACTTGGCTTTATTGCTGAGTGGGGTGTTGATGCAGGGTAAGGCATATGTGGCCAGGTTCTTTGGGATCATGTGTACAGTGTGTAAGAACTGGTAAATCATCATGGTTGAAGACAATGGTGCGGCATGGAGGAACCATAAAACCTGCGGACACCAGTGCTAAGAGGAAAGATAGGACATGAAAATAATCAGACTGAAAAACTTGTACTAATATTATGGGATCATCGAAGGCTGTTAGCCGGCTCCATGGCCGAGGGGTTAGCAGCTTTCTCCGCTAACCTCCGAATACTCTCGTCACGTGACGCGACGAGAATTAGCAGTGGTTCGAATCGCAAAAGTGACTTATGAGAGTATGGAGCCGGTCGCTCAGAAAGTCATGGCGTGCTGATGAGCGTAATCTAGCCTAGGAATCAACATACAGCGAAAGATGCTGGTGTTGACCGCAATATCATGAAACAGGATGGAAACGTGGGAAAAAAAAATCGAAGGCTGTTACAGATGAGGGGGGAGTGGTATGGAAATGTCCTGAGTACTATTATGTCGGTTCTTGCTAAATTTTAAAACTCCACTTTCTTCTATTGTATATAGAATGTTTATATTCACTAATGTATCTTATATCCGCGCAGGCCGAATCTTGCAATGAGTGAAAGATGGGTAACTTAAAACCGGGTATTTCGTATGTGCTTGTCACTTACGCGTTGACCCCATGTGTGGACGCCCTGCAGTTCTCTCCAGAGCTTTCTGATCTCTATGTCTTTCTCCAGAAGCCACTCGGGTGGACTTGTAGTGTACTGAACACTGGCCAGACAGCGCGTTTGACATTTTTGTGGCGTTTCCAGGATGCGGATATTTTTCAGGATGGTACGAGGATTGTTTTGGAAATGGCACACTTTATTTTCCCACAGGTATAATTTTTTGTGTTTACTTTATTTCTGCAATTCATAGTTGTTAAGCACATACATACTTTCTTGCATTTGAACATAGGTCGAGTAAAAACAAAAAAAAAAGAATGTATTAGACCTACCATTTTAACGCATGAGGCGCATTGAGTATGTAGGCTTCTTCCTCTTTTTATGGGGCCATGCCGTATGGCGTTGGCGATCACGCCTATCACAGCGTTCTGTACTGTGTGCTGCTATCATTTCGATACTGTTGTTCCCACATGTCGTGATGTCAAACTGCCAGCATCTTCCCTCTTGTTTTCCCCCTGCCTCTCCCCCTTTTCCAAATTTTCTGCATTTGTGACGACACACTTCAGCTTTCCTCTTTTCATGACATCCTATTTTCAATCAGTGGCAACCTTTGAATATCAGAAAGACTGAAATTTCATATAGAACTTGAGATGCATGTATCAGTGAATAGTGGAACGTGAATAAACAAATTAGGTAAAGCGTGGAAGCAACGGAAACATGGGTTTGAAAAGAAGTTGCGAATAACTTTGGGCCCCAGAGTAATTTAAAAATGATTGCGTGGAGGAGCTTAATGGCAAAAGAAGATTATTAAAAAACTAAAAAAAGAGACAAACATCATTCGTTGATACGTGTGAGAAGAGGGCAGCGGAAAACATCGTGACAACTGGAAACATCAATGGAAGACGAGTCAGAGCCAGAAAGAGAGAATTGATGTTGGATGGACTGAGACGGTGGCATGGAAGAATACCAGAGTTGATTTTGAACACCATGGATGTTTCGAAATATACGAACGTGTTCGCCTGTTATCAGGACACATGATGATGATTACCATTTTTCTTTTGTCTGTATCTTATACATTGGCTTCGTCCATTTTTCATACTTTTTCCCCCACCTCCTCCTAAGCATCCCCTTCGCTTTATCCGCCCCTAGTAATTCTTCGTTTTCGTCTTGTTTCCTACGTCTCATCCCAAAGCTTTTCCTTATTTTCTCCCCCCCCCCCCTAGTTGTCAAACCCCATCCTATTATAATAGGGTTTTTTCCACTTCTATTGTAAAATTATTTCTCACAGTCCCTGAAAAAAAACTATGAAATAGTTTTGCCTTCATTATAATCGTAATAATTGTTTTGTCGTGTGTCTGAGATTTGTTTTATTTGTTTCATTAAATGCCTTCTTTGGCTCATTGCAAATAGTTTAATATAACTAAAATATCAAAAAGTTTTTTTGTTGTTGTTTTTTCTTTTTTTTTTTGGTCCATATAGTTTACATTTTATGGGGTTTTTGGCATTTCTATTTGCTTTGTGCGTTATTATCTTCTATACATCAACATCTTCCACTTTTGCCGTTAAGCGTCGTGGGAGAAATAATTGATGTTCCAGAGATGAATGAGTAGTTCTGGATAGTGTTATTCCCTGTGACTGTACACTGTCTTTGATGCCAATCAATGTTCTTCTCGATCGTCCTCGTACACTTGTCTTTGATGTCAATCAATGTTCTTCTCGATAGTCCTCGTGTTCTTGCATTAGATATTCTTTGATATAGCACCAGTGCAGGCAGTTGATGGTGTTGCATTCTAATGAGATAGCGTACCATTTGATCTTCTGCCTTTCAGTACGTGCCATAAGGTGCTGATCCCACTATATGTCTGATAGCACCATCTCTTACTCAGTCTCTGACAGTTACTTTGGCAGCTCTTTTCAAGCATCTCTTCTCACTTGTGTTGATTTTGCATAAGGGGAAATTTGGATAATGCCAGTGACAATAACAGCATAGGGTTCTTGTGAATATGCTATGTATTTATTATCTGTCGTTATGTAGGCTTGGGTATACTTGGATGTTTCAGTACTGCCATCATCTGTGATCATACTTCTTAGATATTTAAACTACTTAACGTGTTTCATAGGCTGCTATTTATTGGTATATTTAATGGACCAGGAGATGTACTAACCTGCATTACATCAGTTTTAATTGTATTTATATTCATAATGTGTTTTATGTATGTTGAACTCAGCTTATTAATACGATTTTGCAGTCTGCCCTCGTCGCTGTAAACAGGTACTGATCATCTACAAACAATAGCTCAGTTATTGTGGGTGGATCTGTTATTTCTTCTAAAGTAAAGAGTTGGAATTTTTCTCACTCGGTTCTGCCAAGGCTTGCTTCTTTAGGGTGGGGGGGGGGGGGGGGGGAGGGAGGGGTTAATCAAATTTTCCTTAGTGTGTATAGTGCATGAGTGCAACTTTACCTTTCCTGGAGCCAAATTGTACTTTGTTTGACTGTTTTTTATCTTATATTTAAAAAGATTAGTTGCATATCCTTTACAGGACGTTGCAGTCAACACCAGCAATTTTTTTCTGTTGTGATCTCTTGGCAAATTTACGTTCAGTAGTTTTTTTCTGAACGACCAACACCAATACTATTTCCTAAAAAACCAAACGCAACGCAGTCTGCTGCCAAATAGCGTGCAGTTGTGTTTTTAATGCGGGTATGCGGGATCACAAACCGCGTCCGTAACCTCTTCCCCACGGAGCAGGAATTATCTTCTGTTCATTAGAATGATATGTGTTCATACTTTCTATACATTAGTATTATTATCTTTGACAAAACAAAGTTATTTAATAAGCATGATGTGTTCTGATAGCTCATAAGTGCTGCAGCTAGCACGCTGACCGGGCCCGGTGCCCAAGCTGCTCGAATCCCCACCTAGCGGATGTTTTTTTTTTGGCCCCGGGACCCCCAGCTTACCCTAGCTCCGATCATGTCAACGTTGGTCTATAAAAGATATGGGGCTCGCACTGTTTACATACAGAATGCTTCTAATGGAGGGGGAAAAACGATCCTTCACTTTAAATTTTTTAACGCAGCTTTCTAATTGTTTAAGTTAAGAAAGATTCATGGTTGGGGTTTTTCCATGTTTCTTTTTGTGCAAAAGGTATTATCAGAGTTGTATATTTTTTTACCTTTGCTGCATAAAAATACAGCGTTTAAATTTTAAAAGTAGCTCGCAGGATCTCGTATGCTATATTTCTGTATACATTTTGAATCTACGATTTCGCCATTTTTTTTATTAAGTAAACAGGTCCAGTAACTTTAATGTGTCTAGTTTTAAAACACAATAGAGGTCGGCATAGGGGAAAATGATAAGTGCGTTCGCTCTTAAATTTCCGCTGTGCTGATGGCACACAGTTACACCAGTCACTAGGGGTAAAATGTTGACTTCTCGTCTTGACTTCGGAAGGGAAATTATAAGTACCTCAGAAGTCAAAGTGGGTTTGTCTGAGGCGAGGGACAAGGGTAAAAGGACAGCTAGCCCACACGCAAACATCAGTCCAGCATGGACTAAACTCCAGTTCAAAAGCGAACGAATTAAATAAAAACCAAAAATAAACACACACTGTCAAGGGCCCGTGCATGTCTTATTCTATTAAAATCACGGCAACTCGTATTTCGTCTCCTTATTAACACGGGCCGGTCCCCCTGGTCTAGGGGTTTTAACGACTTTCTCCGAATTCGTATACTCTCGTAAGTAACGTGACGTTGTGCGAGAATCAGTAGCTGCTCTCCCGCGTCGATAACTTACGGGTATGTGGGGGCCCCGTCGCTCAGAAAACAATGGCAAACTACTGAGCGTAATCTTGCCAAGAAATCAACAATCAGCTGAAAGATGCTGATGTTGACAGCGATGTCCTGTAAAGGATATGCGAACAAAACAACAACAATCTAACATGGACGTTTAATCAGTTTGCCAACTCTTCGTTGGCTACTGAAGAGTACTGAATAATGTCCGAGTGCAATGACGTTATTCTTAAATTCATATTTCATTTTTAATAGGGGTTCAATAGGGATAGAGTTTTCCTTTAATTATAAGGGAAAGAAACGGTGCTTTGTTTACTCTTCCTACTCAGCTAGGTATTATATGCATAAAGATATTTTTTGCTTCCTTACGAAAGAATGTTGAATACAACTTCACAATAACATTTTTCTTTCTTCAACTGTGTACAGGTGCTTAACACACATTGGCAAGAAAATGCATTGTCAGTGATTCTCAAAGTGTAAAAAGGAGCTCGGCCTCTACAACAAGCATATGTCAATAATTGTAATTCTGCAGCCAAGCTACCAGTCTGTGAATTGGGCAGTAATGCATTGTTAGATTCCCAGACTAATGGAAGACCCGCCCCAGTCTCAGCTGGATTTGAATGGTCAGACCATCGCCAGATCAACGTGTTGTTATTACTGCCTGGGTTGGGGCACAGCGTGATTCAGGTAAGGTGGGGAATTTCTGTATTGTCTGTCTTTTGCGGTCCGTGGCGAAGGGGTTCGGACGATTTGGCAGCAGACCGCGTTGCGCTGGTTTATTTACGAAAAGGTATGGGTACCGGTGTTCAGAAAGAATGGCAAACTACGAACGTAAACTTGCCAAGACCCAACAACAGCACAAAATGCTGGTGTTGACTGCAAACGTCCTGTAAAGGATATACAACTTAACTTTTTGTGTGTCTTCTATCCACCACTCCGGCTCTCCACAGAAGTTCCACATCACGATGTCGACAATCATACACAGATTTAGGTATAAAAGTAGACAAATTTAGGGTAGACAAAATATTAAAAAAAAGGATACAAAAAGGCAAGAGGTGCTTTTGCACCACTGGGAAATTTTTAGAAGCAAGATAAATCAATTCTGCTGCTGCTACTACTGCTGTTGCTGCTGCTACTACTACTACTACTGCTACTGCTGCTGCTTATTATACTAGTACTACAACATCTATTATTACTAAAATATATTACCACTCCCTCCACTACTATTACTACCACTACTAGTACTACCACTACTACTACTACACTACTACTACTATACTACACTACTACTACTACTTCAAATACTACTACAATTACTACAAATAATGCTGCTGCTACTACAGCTACTACTTTTACCACTATTTCCCACTACTCCCAATTACTGCTTCTATACTAAAGCCCTTTACACGGAGAAGGGATCAGAGACAGACGAATAATGTGCGGTGGACATGGACAAAGTTGCAGGGAATAACAAAGGGTAGGGGGGCCCGGCGTAAGTTTGTTGAGGACTATGCTTTATTGTGGGTGGCGAGGACAAAGACCATAATGATAATAAAGAAAATACCGTCAGACAAACTAGGAATTATTATTTTTGAAGAAGGTTTTAACATCTAGAGAGTTAAACAATCTTTTCATAATCAGAAAAGTGAAATTATATATACATACAAAAAAGATTACTGTGTTGTGCAGAAGCGTGTACGATGAGCAAGCAAGGTAGAACTATAAATCGAGGTGCAGGGGTGAGTGTAGATAAGAATATATCCAAAATGCAAAATTTTAAACACAACCAAACAATGATGTTTATACAAGCTACATATAAAAAGAGAGTCATTGTTAAAGATAGAATGTGTAAGTGTGTGTGAGTGTGTGTAAATGTGTGTGTGTTGTTGTTGTTTTACATTAAATATATGTAATTACAATTCGAAAGAGGAAAACATAAATGTGATGCCCTTTTGCACATGTCCATTTCAGTTGTATGTTCATGTCAAATGCCAATCAGCGACCCCTGAAAAATAGCATACTGTGTTCATTTTCACACATCTCTAGATCAAAACATTGTCTATGCCGATTCTGGTTTCTTACTTTTGCATAGTGAATCACGTGACACTGACGCAACCCGTGAGTTCTACTGCAGGCCTGGTTCAAGTCTACGGACAGCGGGTTATTACAGTATCCTCCTAGATCAGACTGCTCCTATTGGGTAAGTACCATCGTTACAATAAAGTAAACGTGTTGTGTCTGTGTCGTTGGTCATATACTACTATGATATGCCCACACAACAATAATAGAAATAAAACAATACCGGAGAAAAGAAGCAATACTACTATATACGGTGACAACCAAACTTTCGAAAGCCATGCTTTTAATGGAGTAACCGAATACGACAACTTAACCCACTAAAGCAGGGGTGGCCAACCTTTTCAGCCGGCGGGCCAAATTAAGAAATAATATTTTCTGCCGGGTCACGCACCTAATGTGTTGTTTTTTTTTAAATTAAAGTAAACAAGCAAGCATGCTACAGCTCGACCACATTACCGCTTCCCACTCCGCGGGCCGCAAAAATGACGTCCGGCGGGCCGCATGCGGCCCGCGGACCTCGTGTTGGCCACCCTGCACTAAAGCATGGCCATTTTTGCAAGGGACATCTACATGACTCGTGGCCATTGGTGCGGGGAGTGTCCCTCAGGCAACGCTGAATGAGAAGTGCAACAATTGATTCATGAAAATCCGTACCCCGGGTGATGTATTCATCAACATGGATTGCGTTGTGCTAAAAGGCAAAAGAAGTGCTCAAGGGGTTCATAGCTAGAGTTACCGACAGTGTTTAGTGCAGGAGAGTCTAGCATATGATACCATGACATTGGTCTGAGAATGGAATTGAGGCAGTCACCATAGCGTCGCCGGCTGGAAGAAATGGCACACAGTGTCGTGATTGTAACGGACTCACAAACATGTTGAGAAAGGTTAAGACCGGTATGCTCCGTGCAGAGTGGCATGCTTCAATTAAAAAATCAAATATAGGGAGCATCTGTGGTTTCCCCCCCCCCCCTTTTTTTTTCAAACACCCCCCCCCCCTCCCCCAGGACACGCTGGTTTTGGGGAAACGAGACGGCAGACAGATTGGCTGTGTATGCACCATATTGCATATGATAAAGCAGATGTGACAGCTCTCTTGGGATCATGTGTATAGCGGGGATGAAACAGATAAATCATCATAGCCTAGACAGCGTGAAGAGGCAGGGAGTGACCAGAGGATTAATGGACAATCAATACTCAGACGGACACATAATCAGGCTACAACTGGCACGATTAGTAGGGGGATTCTTCTTTGGCTGTTGAAGATGTGGACGGAACACGATGGCAATGTCCCGAGTACAACAATGATGTCGGTTCTTGACGCTGCTCAACTCAACTCAACTGATCATGGGTTCGAATTCGCATCGAGAAGATTTTTTTTTTTATTGACCCGGGCTTCCACGTTGATCCAAATAAAATGGAAACCGGGAAATTGTATTGAGAAGTAAAGGCTGCCAGCCTGATAGACCACACACGCGCGAGTGCCGATTGTCTATATACATATGGGGGCTAGCACCATAAGCCGAATACGGCGAAATGAGCGTGAAGAGGGTCCTTTGATCTTACCTGTTGGTCCGGCGGTCATGGTTCGAATTAACTTACAGGCGGATTGTGTTAAGTGACTTGGTTCCCAAGTGGAACCAGCCCTTTTATAGGTAGCAGAAAAGTCTTGGGGGGGAAAGGCGGCCGGCGTATTATTGACCCCATAACCCCCCTATTGAGGATCGGGGTATAAAATAATGGGGCTAGCAGCATATGGCCAATAGACCTCCACTTCTATAAAGTGACCTTTCACTGTCTATTTGCCATCTTATTTACACAATCTACTCTTGTATGTGTGTGTTCGAATCACCTCGAGGGGAGAATATTTTAATTCAACTTGTTTTAACGGGTCCACATAGTCCTATATGTGTGACGGGAAGTGTAATGGCAAGTAAAGGTGGTGAACGTGATATTTTCCTCGTCACTCTTGAGTGCCCGGGTTTGTTTTTTAAGTATATGAGGCTAGCACCATCTACCCAATAAGTATACAGCGTTTGTTACATGTTAATCAAGGAAAAGACTACATGTCAGTCAAATACTACAATTAATAATACACAATGAGCACATGATAAATTCTGAATATTCGACTTCATAAATAACATAAATTGGGATTGTTCAAAATTAACAGAAGGGGACTATAGCAATGCTATAATTAATTAGTATTACAAGTTCGTGGCACAACAACAGTATCAATAATGATAACAACAACAACAACAACAACAACAACAGAAAAGTCCTGAAACCTGAATCTACAAGTGTCAGTGCCAGAACCATCACATTTCTAGGCTGAATGCACTGGGAAAAGGTGGCCAGTTTCTTTTCTTCTTTCTCAGCGGACTATGAGCGCAGGTATGGAACCCGCGTCAGATGCGCTATGATATCAGCATTAATTCATATCGATTACATCACCACCCGCTTAACACCAGCAAACAATTCAAAGCGAACAATCTGAGAATTTGTATCTGTTTTTGGGAACACTCGGGAAAAAGCCAAGAACAATTTCGAATGCAGTAAAGAAAGAAACTGCGACTGTTTAACGAAATGGTAGAGCAAATTTTAAAAGAATACCCTGAATCAGGAAGAGGGAAATACTGACATTCTACAAGATCACAACAGGGTGGAAATATTCTCGATGTTTGTCATTGACTTCCTCGTGCATTTTCATGACAAAAAGGGTTTTTTAAGTCGTTTACCTTAGCTTCTTTCTTTCTGGAACCGTTAATGTTGTATCTAACACTCTGATGTTTAATATTTCCAAAAGTTTCAGTTTTGTAGACAAGATACCGTGTATGAGCTAATCTGTACCATTTCATCAGTTTACATTTTCAGTTACTTGTTACTTTATTTCCTGGTATCAGGAGACTATTTTGTTATTTGTGATTTGTAACATTTCAGTTCAAAAACCATAAAGTTAATTTTGTAATTTATCAATTCAAAAGCGCAAGTTGTGTTCATTGGCGAATTTTTTAAAATTACATTTCAAAAGTCTCAATTTTGTTCATATGTGAATTTTGTAACATTTCAGGTGAAACGCCTAAAATTTAATTTTTGGGGGGTCAGCAGGCGAATGGATAAGAACGCGTGTTTTTAAACATCCGGGGTGCTGATGCCGAGGGAAGGGGTTAAAGCCTTACACCAGACAGTTTGGGGTAAATTGTTTAATCTTGTCCTTGACTTGGGTATGAAGCCTTACACCGGGCAGTGGGGGAAATTGTTACATTTGTCCTTGACTTTGGGGGTGTAAATTACAAGTACCTTGAAGTCGGAATGGGTTCGCCTGATCGCGAGGGGACAGGTAATTTTAGGCAAAGCTAACCACATGCACAATTCAGCCCCGCATACTAGAAGTAGTGTGTATGAACTACGTTGAGTTCAAAGCGAACAAACGCTAACCACAAAAAAAAAAAAAAACAGGATAATTTTGTAATATTGTTCAAAAGCCTCAGTTTTGTTCATAGCGAATTTTGTAATTTCAGTTTTAAAAATCTCAGTTTTGTTAGCTAGTTAATTTTTTAACATTTCAGTTCAAAATCCTATCTTTGTCATTGGGGATTGTGACATGGCCCACGATTCGCATGCGTAAGTGTAGCGGAAATATACCCCTTTTCTAAATGTTTACTTCTGCCTTTGGCTGACTGTACAAGAATGTATGGGGCAGAACTGGAAAAAGCCTGCAAACAAAGCTAAAAGTCTACAAGGAAATGTATTATCCACACTGCTATATGCTTGTGAAACGGACTGTTTTTCAGCGACACGTAGGAAATTAAACCACTTCAAAACAGTCTGCCTAAGGAAACTACTGAAGATTAAATGGAAGACAAGACCCAGAAACTGAAGTCCTAGAAAGAGCGTCCATGCCCAGTATCCCCTCTACTGATGAAGATCAGATTCGCTGGGCTGGTCACTTGACTCGCATGCCAGATCACAGGCTCTCTAAACGAATTTTTTACAGCGAACTGCGTTGTGGTAAACGCTCCAAGGTGGCAGAGGAAACTCTTTAAAGACACTCTGAAAATTTCACTGAATGCTTTTGGAATTCATCATGACACCTGGGAGGCTGCAGCCAGAGCCGAAATTCGTGGCGTGCACCATTACGCAAAGGTGCAGCATATGTGAGGAAACCAGGACTGCAAGAGCTGTGAAGAAAAGGCAGGACAGAAAAAAAAACACTGAGGAAATCTCCTCCAGAGCGTCAGATTCTTTGCCCACATTGTAAAAGAACATTTCGAGCCAAATAGGCCTATCAGCCATCTTAGAACCCACGGTTCCATACCTTCAACCCACTGGATGAAATGAATGGTCATCATCATCTTGATGGACACAAAACAATTCTTTTTTTACTGCAATATGTCATTTTAGGTACAAATCGATGCAATCCGCAATAAATGTATGCTATAAGACTCTAATTGTCATTTTAAAATAATCTTGTATGCTAGTCTAATAGTAATCTAATATATCCTTTTACCGCCAGATTACAATGTGACATTTACTGCCCAGATCGTGTACCCAAAGCCACAGAAACATGGTTGTTTATATCGTCAAGGGTGAGGAACTCAAGAGGAGCTCTCTGCATCACAGCCGTCGGTATATATTGACAGCATCCTGGCATCTTGCAGCTGTTCAACGTGGAAAGAAAGATCTGGAGTCTACTCGTGCACCTGGTATAATGATTATGGATCGGCGTTTTTGAAGCAAACCTGGTGGTGGCTGGAAAGCCCCAGTACCCAGTATTTTCTGTCCGACCCCCGATACGACCGTAAATGAAGGGGGGATCACCACTTTATGTAATGGACGGGCAATCCAGGAATTACAGTGTGTGGGTGGGCCCCACGGGAGAAGTGATCTCTACAAATCTTTCAAGCCAACCCCGTGATGAGTCGCGGCAGAAACGGGGAACAGGTTTTGGGTATGGTCAAGCATACGTGACAGAAAGGATTGTTGATTATCAAAACGTCAGCAGATTAGGGCAGCGGTGTACAATGTAGGCGGTCATTCAGGGGCGTAGCAGAATGCGTGCCTATGTGACTATTCTCTACAAACCATACATTATCACTCCCCCCAAAGTCTGACAGTAAAGAGGGATCTGCATTTCACTATCCTGCGCAGTGCTGGAAATCCACAACCCACCATAAGCTGGTCCCTACCTAACAATGCCAGCTTCAACTGACTGCTGTTAATTTTGGCGTGAATTAAATAATAACGAAGTTTTTCCTCGGCAATGGGGACCTAATGTGGTTAAAGCTAGCAGAAAAACCGTGGGACTTTACTTGTTATGCTACCAACAAAAATAGGTCAAACCCCCGCCCCG
>JACEFZ010008078.1:17500-27858 GCA_014155875.1 Cepaea nemoralis | reverse complement strand
AAAATCCCACCCCAAAACCCTTAAATATTTAACGTTTTTAATCCAAAAAACCCTTTGGAAATTACCACGGGATCGTGTCATCTAAGAAACCTCGACAGATTTAATGAGCCATTCGCGGTTTCACCGTGAGGCAGTGTGAACTTAGACACGCATTTCTTAATCTTTGAGACAAGCATATGAGTTTTGGCAGGATCAACCAGATATCTATAGCACAGACAGACTATTCATGCACACACAGGCCAGGAGTAGCAATCGCTCAGCTCACTCCCTCAGCTCCCGGGGAAACATTCTAAACCACTAAACACGTACCGACGAGCTTTATGCTACGCCACGCATGACTGACCGAAAAGCTATGCGCGCCCATTTTTTTAAAAGTTGCATATCCCTTACAGGACGTTGCAGTCAACATTAGCATTTTCAGCTGTTGTTGATGTTCTTGGCAAGATTACGCTCAGTAGTTTGCCATTGCTTTCTGAGCGACCGGCTCACATATCCCGTAAATACTCATCGGTTTTTGCGCTGCGGTCACAGTCTTGAAACGCCTGCCTCGCTAAATGCGTCGGCCTGGAAGTTCCCGATTGGCTACACCTCACACAGCCATCCGAGACAACGAACGCTAGACGCGAGATTTTATTTCAAATCCTCTTCCTTTCCTGCTTCTTGTAAGGCTGTCTTTAATGATTACACTGTCAAGGGATTTTTCATGGTAAACTATACCTTTCTTTTACATTTCCATTCAGCTTGTAGTAATGTATGATTCAGTGGCCAAGTATAGTTTTCTTAGCTCGCTCTATGAGGACAATCATGTAGAACATGTTCGTCAGTGTGCTTGCTGATTCACTTCACTTAAATGTAATAAGTATTACTTAAAACATTGACTATGAGATAAAACTAGTACACAATAAACTACAATACATATTAGTAGTAGTAGTAGTAGTAGTAGTAGTAGTAGTAGTAGTAGTAGTAGTAGTAGTAGTAGTAGTAGTAGTAGTAGTAGTAGTAGTAGTAGTAGTAGCAGCATCATTAGCAGCAGCAGAAGCAATAGTAGCAGCAGCAATAGCAGCAGCAGCAATAGCAACAGCAGCAACAGCAGCAGCAGCAGCAGCAGTAGTAGTAGTAGTAGTAGTAGTAGTAGTAGTAGTAGTAGTAGCAGTAGTAGTAGTAGTAGTAGTAATAGTAGTAGTAGTAACAGTAGCAGTAGTAGTAGTAGTAGTAGTAGTAGTAGTAGTAGTAGTAGTAGTAGTAGTAGTAGTAGTAGTAGTAGTAGTAGTAGTAGTAGTAGTAGTAATATAAGCAGAAGAAGAAGAAGAAGAAGAAGAAGAAGAAGAAGAAGAAGAAGAAGAAGAAGAAGAAGAAGAGAAGAAGAAGAAGAAGAAGAAGAAGAAGAATATGATAATGATGACGATGATAATGATGACGATGATAATGATAGTGATGATAATGATGGTGGTGATTGCCTTTTAAAACGATTTGCAAGTATATTGCATGTCTTGCTTATCATTAAATACCTGTTAGACACAGACTAAAATATTCTTTAAATACAAATTATTGCCCGCAGTCAGAACATTCTATATTAGAATAAAAATTAACAGGTATTGCTTGCCACTCAAAGTGCAGAAAGGAAAGATGTAACAATTGTAAAGACACATTCTGAGTGAGATGAATTAAAGTTATGCTGTCTTCTTCTTATAGTCCATGCCGTGGTCGTTGGTGATTATGTTTGTCCACAGCCTTCTGTCTTGTGTGCTGCCAATTATTTCTGATACCGGCGTTCATCCATGACACGATGTCAAACTGTCCAGCGTCTTCTCTCTTAGTCTCCCCTGCCTCTCTTGCCCTCCAACCTTACCGTTGTGACAACATACTCCAGTTTTCCCTTTATTGTGGCATGCCGAAGCAAATGTGGACTATTACTACTTTTTACTACTACTAGTAGAGTAACCCGTGTTCTTTGTGAGTTAACTTCTTTCAAGATGTCTAGATTGCTCCTTCTATCCTTCCATAGTTTTCTTATCATTATTTTATAAAACCACATATCCAAAGCCTCCACAATATCCCTCTTCAGTATGCTAATTTGCCATGATTGGCTTCCGTACATCAGGATTGACTCAATATAGCTCTTAAGAATTATTTTCCGCATATGGTTTGACAAAGATAAATTGTAGAGAATATTTTTCGTCTTGTGAAATGCTGCCGTTGTTTGGGCTATTTTACATTTATCTTCATTAATACACCTTCTATCTGTCATTATTAAAGTTTCCAAATTCTTAAATAAATTGATTTCTGTCAATGGCAAGGATATTTTACATTGATCTGGGGTCCCTTGTCAACCCAGCTAAAAATGGGTGCCCGGACATTTCCTGGCAAGTAAAGGTGTGATATTTCAGTAAATGTGTGACATTTACTACATCATTTATCCAGTGTTGATTGGCCTACAATTTAAAGCCAGCTCTATATATCCAACTTGACTCAAGGAGTGAAAAGGGACGTTTACTTACTATATTTACATACTTACTTATTACATTTTACAAGAGTGCTATAACATTGTGTTTTACAAGTATGCTCACGACAGGATAATAACGTTCGAGAGTCTTGACCCGGACGGGACCGCCCCCTGAGAGTGTCAGGTAGGTAAAGGGACCGAAACATTTGGCTAGTGGGGACCTCTTCGGATGATCAGAAGCCTTCAGTCCTGTTTGCTTTGCGGCGAGTTTTAGTTACGTATAGTAGTACTTCTACAATTTATATGTTAGTCCCATATTTATACAAATCACTCGAGACTCCATGGGTGTTGTGGTGAATATAACTTTTAACTATTACTGTTCAGAGCCGGCTCCGTGGCGAAGATGTTTCGGACTCAGTTTGTAATCCTGCATTCCGCGTTCGAAACGCAGCTGCGGGCGATTTGGCAGCAGACCGCCTTGTGTTGAAATTTTTTTCAGAAATGGTTTGAGTGCCGGCCGTTCAGACAGCAATGGCAAAGTACTTAACGTAAACTTTCCAAGTGATCAAAAACCGCAGAAAAATGTTGGGATTGACTGTGACGTCCTGTAAAGAATACGCAACTAACTTTAACTTCTTATTATCGTGCAGAAAGTGTCCTAGTGAGCATTGCAGGCTCGCAGACCTAGAGGCGCAGTCAAATCCGTGCTTTGGATGGGATTTGAATACATGACCACGAGACCTGCAGGCAAAAGTGTCAGTCACTCTGCTACCGCGGCCTCCTTTAACAAATACTGTTATATTTTACAAGCTTATTACATTGTTATATCTAATGATCCTGAATGTAATTAAAATTCCGCGACTGAATTATTTGTTATAATTAAATAGAACATGAAAATGATATTTGGACAAGAGGACAACGAAACCCGGTTTTTGAAATAATTATTCTTTTTCAAGACAAAATAACCTTGTTCGTATCTACAATAATTAAGCTCTCGTTTCGTTTGCAAGAAAAAATCACCCTGTAAATACCTTCACTGTTTGTCTTTTACGATCTTGTCAAACCTATAGTGTTGTTACAGTTGTAGTATTGATGTCGACATCCTTGTCTTAATTAAAGTGTTATACAAAATGTCAATGAAAAATCAATGTCTTTGAAGATCCTGAGGTGTTTAAGACTGTCACGTATATTGATAGTACATCTGGCAGCAGTTTCTTGTGAATATGAAAACTCACTACCCGCTAGCGAAGTTGATAGCGTACTCCATAAGCACGGTCAGGCATGGGTTCGAGGCCTGGACTCGTCGCTTGTCCTCCTGGCTCTAGACCTACAAAATGTCAGGATGGTATCACAATAGTGATATCAACAAACAAAAAATGATGACACCAAAATGTGACATAGAAATAGAAGGGACAATTCTTAATCCAAGAGGATAATTTTAAATACCTAAGGGTATTTATGACATCAGATGGAAGATGTACAATAAAGATTAAGAGCAGAATATGGCAAGCAAAAGCCTCATTTCAGAAAATGAAGAGTATCTTATGCAATAAGTCATTATCACTGAATGTAAGGAAGAGAGTGCTGAAATGCTATTAGAACCTGTTTTGCTGTATGGCAGTGAATCTTGGAATGTAGATGAACAAATTAAGAAGAAATTAGAAGCAACAGAGATGTGGTCCCTGAAACGAATGTTGCGTATTCCTTGGACTGCCAGAGTAACCAACAATGATTGCCTGAAAGAGGCTAATGAAAATAGAACACTATATACAACAATAAGAAAGAGACAAACAGCTTTCATCTGGTCAGGTGATGATAACAGAGGCATTGGAGAACATAGTGACAACTGGAAAGATCGAGGGGAAGAGAGGCAGAGGCAGGCCAAGAGAAATTATGCTGGATGGATTGAGGCGGTGTCATGGAGGAATATCATCAGCAGAGTTGATCCAGAAAACCAAAAAGCGAGATCTGTGGAGGGCCATGAACGCCTTCGCCAGCTGGCAGGGCACTTAATTATGATGATGATGTTATCACATTACAGACTCCTAGCAGGAAACTACTACAGTTCAATAACAAATTTACAAATGAAATCTCACTAGGGAGCAGCGACAGTGCAGTGGCTAGCTCGTGCGCCAGCTCGCTTGGTGTTCGTGTTGTTCGAATCTCACCTCGAGGCAGGGCTTTGTTTTCTATTGCAGGCTTGTCATTGACTGTGCACTTGGTATTTTACCCAGAATGTAATGTACCAAGATTGAATATTCGTCTGCAAAATGAACTATTAAATCTCATTTGGTAGTGTACTCAAGACTTCAAAGACACATCTTCTACAGCTTTCTTGTCATTTTGAGAGTTTGTTTTATGATATAGATGTGGAGACCAGGCTACTTGAACGTGGTTTTGCGAATTAGCACCGGAGTTCATCGGGTTTAGTCTATACTAATATGTCTCGCTCACAACGCTGTCTCGGTTGGCGGGTTGTCTTCTGTGTGTATTAACTGTAGTCACGATACGCCAGTCAGACATACAGGCATGTAGGAAGGGGGCAGGCAACCAGCCAGTCAGACAAATAGACAGATATGTAGACAGACAAGCAGATAAATAATAAGACTGATCTACACACATTTTGGTGCCTTAAATTGTATAGCTGTTCTTGGGTAATTTTGTGTTGCTGATTCCAAAAATGTAATCAGATTTTTTTTTCTATCAGCTCAAGATTTTGAGATAACCAAGAATGACCTTCTTAATAGGGCAATTGTTATGTACAAACCTAGAGTTAGGTGCCATTAGTGGCATTTTGACTGTAATCATCATTCATATTATATGTAATTACTGTGCATTTATTGTCATCATATAAAATACCAAAAAATGTATTATAACTTTATCATTAGCATTTTTTATCTGTAGTCAACACAGGCGTTAGGCGTTAGTGAGATGAGATGGAAGGGATCGGGCAAAATTATAGCTGACAATCACACAATAATTTATTCTGGAGGGGATACACATGAAAAAGATGTAGGAATAATATTAGACGAAAAAAACAGTCCAAGTCAATTAATGGATACTGGTGTATTTCAGATAGAGTTATTATGGTAAAAATCAAAGGCAAAACCAATAGACATAAATATTTTACAAGTATACTGCACCAACAGCAAGCAGTAGTGATGAAGAAATACAACACTTTTACGACGAAATAGAAATGGCGATGGCTCAAATGGGATAACAAGAAATAAAGATAATACTTGGTGATTTTAATGCAAAAGTAGGAAAGGGAAAAATGGAGGATGTAGTGGGGAATTATGGTTTAGGTACAAGAAATGAAAGAGGGGGAAAAGCTAATAGAATGGGCAAATATCAATGATATGATAATTGGAAACACATGGTTTAAACACCATAAAAGACGACTGTACACATGGATAAGCCCTGATAAGAAAATACGCAACTAAATTGACTACATACTAATTAATAAAAGATTTAGAAATTCTTTAATTAATGTAAAGACAATGCCTGGTGCTGACTGTAATAGTGATCATGTACCACTATGTGGACAAATAAAAGTAAGATTAAAGAGAGGGAAAAAAATGGTTAAGAACATGAGACTTAATAAAGAGGTTCTAAAAATAGATAAAGAAATGCAAGAACAATACAGAGTGACTGTGAAAAATAGGTACAATGCAATAACTAAAATACAGAGTATAGATGAACAATGGGAAATGTTAAGGGACTCCATTCATCAAACTAGCAAAGAAGTATTACCAGAGAGAGGCAAAATAGCTAAGAAAAAATGGATGAATGAAGATATCTTAAACCTGATGGACAAAAGAAAACAGTATAAAAATGACAAACAAGAATACGCTAAGATAAATAAAGAAATAAAAGATAAATGTGGAAGGCTAAAGAAAGTTGGTTAAACGAGCAATGCAAAAAAAATTGAATTAAATTCCATTAAAGATACAAAAAATATGCACAGACAAATCAGTGAGCTTACAGGAAAAAAATAAGAATAAATACAGGGTGTTTGAAATCAAAAACAGGAAAGATAATATTAGAGGAAGATGCTATAATGAAGAGGTGGAATGAGTATGTAAGAGAATTATATGAAGGAGAAAGGGCAGAATTAACAGAAGATAGTAACTTAGAAGGTCCACCTATTCTGAAAGAAGAAGTCGCTGACGCTATGAAACGTATGAAGAAAGGAAAAACAGCTGGGCCAGATGAAATCACAATAGAAGAATTAGAAGTATTGGGAGAATTTGGAGTAGATATATTAACCAAAATGTTGAATGATATTTACAGCAGTGGATATTTACCCAGTGATATGCTGAAATCTGTATTTATAGCTATACCAAAAAGACCAGGAGCAATTGATTGTGAAGATTTTCGTACAATTAACCTTATAAACCATATCACTAAGCTTCTACTCAGAATCATAATGAGAAGAACCAAAAAGATAATAAAAATGGAAATTAGTGAAGAACAGTATGGATTTGTGGAAGGAAAGGGCACAAACAATGCAATTTATACATTGCGGACACTAATAGAAAGGTCAATAGAGAAACAGAGGGACATATATTTGTGCTTCATAGATTATACTAAGGCATTTGATAAAGTAAAACATGATGAACTGATTAAAATGTTGGAAGATATCAACACTGATGGAAAAGATTTAAGAATAATAAAGAATATTTACTGGAACCAAGTAGCAGCAATTAAAATGGGAAATAAAGAGGGTAGTTACGAACAGATAAAGCTAGGAGTACGACAAGGGTGTGTCTTGTCACCAGATCTTTTCTCCCTGTATAGCGAAGTAATAATGAGAGAGATCAAAGAGATGCCAGGAATACTAGTTGGAGGTTATAATATAAATAATATACGCTATGCAGATGACACAGTATTGGTGGCGGATAATTCAACAGACCTACAACAATTATTAGACGTTGTAGTAACAGAGAGTGCAAGGAAAGGACTCAACTTGAATATCAAGAAAACAGTAACAATGGTAATATCAAAGAAAATGGTGACACCAAAATGTGACATAGAAATAGAAGGGAATAATCCTTAACCAAGTTGATAATTTTAGAATACCTTAGGGGCATTTATAACATCAGATGGAAGATGTACAACAGAGATTAGGAGCAGAATAGGGCAGGCAAAAGCTGCATTTCAGAAAATGAAGAGTATCTTATGCAATAAGTCACTGTCACTGAATGTAAGAAAGAGAGTGCTGAAATGCTATGTAGAACCAGTTTTGCTGTATGGCAGTGAATCTTGGAATGTAAATGAACAAATTAAGAAGAAATTAGAAGCAACAGAGATGTGGTTCCTGAGACGAATGTTGCGAATTCCATGGACTGCCAGAGTAACTAACGACGACTGCCTGAAACAGGCTAATGAAACTAGAACATTATATACAACAATAAGACAGAGACAAACAGCTTTCCTCGGTCATGTGATGAGAAGAGAGGCATTGGAGAACATCGTAACAACTGGAAGGATCGAGGGGAAGAGAGGCAGAGGTAGACCAAGAGAAGTGATGCTGGATGGATTGAGACGGTGGCATGGAGGAATATCAGCAGCAGAGTTGATCCAGAAAACCAAAGACCGAGATCTATGGAGAGCCATGAACGCCTACGCCAGCCGGCACGGCACTTGATGATGATGATGAGTCAACACACACAAAGCTTCTTTTCGAGAACTTCCTGGAATGTGATATGCCCGGAAAGACATGCTTAAGTATCCAACTGTAATCTGATATCATGTGGGAACTCCAAAATCCCTGATATCTCTCTTCCATTGGATTTATATCTTGCTGAAATATTTCACTATGCTCCTCACTAAAGTTGCCAAGATTCGCGAGAAAGAAATGTAAATGAATATGGAGGTAGTGCAATTTTATGCTCACGTTGCATCCAAGTTTAAAAAATCTCGACAGCATGTTTTCAATTAATTCAGAATAATTGTGTGCTTTAAAGTTACCCAGAAAGTTTTGCACAACTAAAACAAATTATGACCAGGCTGTAGACTCTGTTATATTCATCGGATCAATAACATTTGGATAATATGATTAACTTTCCTATTTGAGGTTCATCAAAAATTCCAGCTTTAAGTTTTTCTATGCTCACTTCCAAAAACTGCCTGCATAAATAATTAAACTAGGTATCCATCATTGTTCAGTGTCTTAACATATTGCTTCATCAAGCAAGCTTTGTATGTAATGGTGGCAGTAGAACTCTTTTTCGATCAATGGGAAGCTTGTTGACAATATTGTCTTCTTCAACTATAAATTCACCCCTCAACGGCCACTATTTCTTTGTCCAGTCTGTATCTTTAGCACTGCTATAACACAAACACATAAAGCATGGATATTTGGTGAATCCCCATTTAATGTCCAAGCAAGAAGTTCATCATTCTAAGATCTACACAACCCATCCAGTTATGCTCTAAATACTTCAATTATTTCAGAACTGTGCTTATTGCAGCATACTCCTCCTTCATTGTAGTAGAATGGGCTATTGGTATTGAGCCATATTTGTTACCATTGTGTAAGAGAACACCTAACAAATTTCTTTTAGAGCTGTCAATGACAAATTCGCCTACTCATCTGATGTATAACTTACACCCATTTCGTTTACAGGACCTCTTACAATAGTACAAAACACAAGAATGTTTTCTTTACAAAAGAATAGAAGAAACCCGTGCTCTCTGCTGCGATAACATTTAACCTTTGTTTCAGTAATCAGTAATTTTTTGTCTTTCAATCTTGAAACCAAAATTTATGAAAATTTCTTGCAGAGATAAATATCTTTACTTAGATCATTCAATTCGCGCTGGTCGAAGCGTTGAGAAGCTGGAACATCATCTTTGAAATCACTATCATTGTTACTTGTCGTTCAACATGTCACTGCTGTTTCATCTTCTAGCAGGGAATCCGAAATCTGACTGAAAGTTGGAATTGGTGTGTCGTCTCCATGTGGAAAAGGTCGTCTAGCAGAATCTAAATCTGGATATTTCCATTTGAGTGATTTTTCCCCCCCCCCCCCCATTAATTCACTTGATATTGACAACACATAAATAACAGTCATCATAGTAGCTCTTGAGATCTCTCCTAAGCATTAGAATTCCCAATTTTGTAAAGGATTAGATCATCATCATCAAGTGCCGTGCCGACTGGCGTAGGCGTTCATGACTTTCCACTGATCTCTGTCATTGGTTTTCTGAATCAACTCTGTCGTTGATATTCCTCCATGCCACCGTCGCAATCCATACAGCATCATTTCTCGTGGCCTGCCTCGGCCTGTCTTCCCCTTGATCTTTCCAGTTGTCACGATGTTCTCCAGCGCATATCTTCTCATCACATAACCAAAAAAAAAAGCTGTTTGTCTCGTTCTTATTGTTGTATATAATTTTCTAGTTCGCCAGCCTCTTTAAGGGACTAGATAGCAATAATCCCCCCCCCCCCACCCCCCAGAGCCTTAGATAGATAATACTGTAATAATATTAATTAAATACACAAATGTCTCCGAAGTCGGAGAGTGTCTGCCTGTATGGCGAGGAACCACCAGTCTGCACACCAATAAGCCAGACATGGGACAACGGATACTCACGCAAAACTCAGGTCCTGTATGACATCACACTGATGTTGGACAGCAGGATGCCTTCATCCGACATACAGGACTTCGCGTTGGAGCTCAAGCCAACGAACAAGCAAGCAAGCAAGCAAATGTCGGTATCTCAAAAGCTAGAACTGCTACAGAAAAATAAATGTGATATTTGGATTAAGCAGGCCTCATTTATGTAAAATCAGGTGTAAATATTTGGCACCCTAAAACAAAATTTGTGTGTGTGGTTAGGGTTGTGTAATTAGACAGACAGACGGATGGACGGACAGACAGACCGACAGACAGATGGAAAGGTAATT
>JACEFZ010008078.1:0-12500 GCA_014155875.1 Cepaea nemoralis | reverse complement strand
AATACTCCGGATGAACGCAAAGAAGAGAAGAAGATATTGAGGGGGAAATAAACCACACACACTAGGTAGGTAGGTAGGTAGGTATGTATGTAGGACGTAGGTAGGCAGGTAGGTAGGTAGGTAGGTAGGTAGGTAGGTCGGTCGGTCGGTCGGTCGGTCGGTCGGTAGGTCGGTGGGTAGGTCGGTGGGTCGGTGGGTGGGTGGGTCGGTCGGTCGGTGGGTGGGTGGGTGGATCGGCCGGCAGGCAGGCAGGCAGGCAGGCAGATAGATAGATAGATAGATAGATAGATAGATAGATAGATAGATAGATAGATAGATAGATAGATAGATAGATAGGTAGGTAGATAGATAGATAGATAGATAGATAGATAGATAGATAGATAGATAGATAGATAGATAGATAGATAGTTAGATAGATAGATAGATAGATAGATAGATAGATAGATAGATAGATAGATAGATAGATAGATAGATAGATAGATAGATAGATAGATAGATAGATAGATAGATAGATCCCCGCCAGGAGCCGGGCCGAGCCAGCTAGTTTATTTATATAATCACGTTTCATGAAAGAACCCACAGTATGACGACACCTCTGAACTACCCCATATAAATTCCCTCAGTCTGCCAAAAGCGAAAACCGCGCAGACAAAATTCAAAAACAGCGGGGGTGTGTCTTGTTGAAGCTGTAATACTCTTAAAACGATGGAATGAATGCGGGGGCCATAAATTGTATACAAACAAACATCGAAATATGCTGTACAATCTCCAGAAAAAAAGATTTTTTGTTGGGTGGACATAATGATAAGGTTATATGCTAAATCTCATCATTTTCCCTCAGTTGGTTACTGAGATATTGAATTTTATATTGAGGCAACAAAAAAAACAAAACAAAAAACACACACACACTATAGGTCTGTATATATATTGTCTCTCCACCGTCTTCTTGGTCTACGGTCATTTATGTCCTGAGTGTAAGCGAGTTTTGTTTCCCTATTGTCTTCCATTCTTTCTATATGCCCCAGCCATTGCAGTATATTAGCCTTCATGATACCAGTGATTAGCGGGGACTTAAACAGATCATAAATTTCTTTGTTACTTCTTCTTTTCCACTCTCCACTTTGTGTATCTCTAATGGACCCAAAGATGCGTCTGAAATCTTTATTCTCAAAGGTTTGTAACAAGGCTTCGTCTCCTTTAGTTGTACTCCAGGTTTCAGAGCCATACATCACAACTGGTCTGATCAGTGTTTTGTATATTGTGATTTTGGTGTTACGAGATAGCGCCTTTGATTTTAGTAGATTTTGTAATGCATATACGGTATCTCAAAATGTTAACTTATTTCCTCAAGCGAGGAATATTTTAAAAGCTACGGAGATGTGGTTATATACAGAATAAAGATGCGAACGTCGCAGTTGGATAGAGAGGACTTTTTTTTAAGGCCTCGAGGTTTCCCCAGAGGCCAGAGCCACCCCATGAGGTCCCCACGACACATTGTGCCACTCAGATCATTTTTAATGCTGTCAAAGACTGCAACAGAAGGGCCGTAGGTCTGCCCCAAGATAGTACACCAACGGGAAGAGTGGTCAACCTCAAATAGTTACAGTGATACATGCCCCGATATAAGGGCGGGGTAGGGGATAGAATGGGGGACTAGTAACTAGTTATCTCAAGAGACACGGAGACGTTGAACAGATAGCTAGCACTCTGGTCACGACAGAATCACGCATACGGGATCGCCACGATTGCTACTCAACCAAAGACAGCTAATGTCAGCGTGCCAAGCATCACGGCACGCAGAAAGCCGAAGGGCACGTCAAGGTCCTTCCGCGTGGTGTGTAACCACGCGAGCCAACGAGTCAGACCGGGGACTGACATTGTAGAGAGCAGATCGTTAGATATTGATAGGAGTTTTGTGTAACCAAATAGATAGAGATTAGCAATAGGGTTTAGGAAACTAGTGATAGGCAATTCTGTGGCTTTGTGTGTGGTTTGATAGCGACTGGTATGTACTTGTAAAGAGCCAACGGCAATAAAATGTACCATTCAATTCCTTTCACACGACTTGCAAGTTTCTTGTGTGGTGTGGAAGAAGTAATCCGATGATGCCTGACACATGAGTTGTTGACAATGCGACCATCTTCTCATTGTTTTTAAAATAAGAATGTTTATAATAATGATATAACATATACATTTTACGAATGCGTTAATTTATTATGTTTTGGGAAGCCCAATTTTAGAGATCGTGACTATATCAATACCAGAATGAACTATGAATTAAACTTTTATTTAATGAACATTACATACAAAACAAAGTTACAGTCATATGCCTTACAGAATGTCGCAGTCAGCCTTAGCATTATTTTTGGGATGTTTGTGATTTCTTGACATATATACTTTCAATAGTTTGCCATTGCTTTCTGAACGACCAGCACTCATTGCATTGTATGGAAACTAGCGCCAGGCGATCTGCTTTTAAATCGCCCGCAGCTGTGCTTCTAACGCGTAACTCAGGAATAGGAACTGCGTTCGCAAGCTATAGTATGTCCACATTTGTTTGCCTTCATTCACGATCAACAATTATGAAACTGTCTGTTGCATCGTTATGAAATTTTTCCAGCCGTCTTATATTACCCCCACCCAAGGAATATGTCTTTGATAGGTCCAAAAACAACTTAAATCATTGAAAGCGGCAACATTCCTTTGATGTTTTGCTGAACTAGTGATTTCTTGCTAACAAAGTTATTTTTACGGTAATGGGAGACCTGCAAATTCTGATGACACACAAAGGCGTTTTCGGATTCGTATGGGAGTGGGTGCAATGAAAGAACTAGCTTAAAATCTACAGGGTCGGCTGCATTGCACCGAGTTTTTATCCCATATGGCTCAGTTTCTTTCCGCAGCGCGGAAAGCGTCGCACAAAGCACGAACTCCGTAGATCCAGCGACGACCCTCGGGAGTCTCCGAAAAATGCACTCGTGAAATGAAGGACGCGGCCCGGAATCGAACATACAACCTTCGGAGCCCGAGTCAGACGGCTTGACCACTTCACCACGGAAGTTCCCGAGAGGGGTGCAATGTGTAATATTAGTAAAGACAGAGAATTTACAGAGGCACGGGGTAAATAATTTGTAAATTAACAGGAAAGTAAAAGGAATATATTTCTTACCTTATTTTTCATTTCCTTCTTGTTTCTTCAACTGATGCTGATGCTGTAATGTTTAGGGCCTGCAATTCGTCTGAATAGTTGGAGCAAAATATCCCAGTAAGTGTGTACGTAGATTAAGGTCTGCGATCTACTCAGACCTTAATCTGTGTAGGACGATTCCAGTAGGTTGATGATTGCTCTCGGTTGCATAAAATTCAATCCATCCTTTCTCAAATAGTCCTCTTCCTCTTTCAACACATGGTCCTGACGTTTTTTCCAGTAACTTGTATCAATATTTAATAGTGCGGACAGACAGACAGACAGACAGACAGACAGACAAGACAGACAGACAGACAGACAGACATAAAGGTAGGTAGGTAGGTAGGTAGGCAGAAAGGTAGGTGGGTGGGTGGGTGGATGGCTGGCTGGCTGACTGGGTGGGTGTGTGGGTCGGTTGGTCGGTCGGTGGGTCGGTCGGTGGGTGGGTGAGTGGGTGGGTCGACCGTCAGGCAGGCAGGCAGACTGGCAGACAGACAGACAGATAGATAGATAGATAGATAGATAGATAGATAGATAGATAGATAGATAGATAGATAGATAGATAGATAGATAGATAGATAGATAGATAGATAGATAGATAGATAGATAGATAGATAGAACAAACTTTATTTTCAAAGGGTTAAGAATTGGGCACGCAGGCCCGTCTAACATTCCGCCCTTCTATCACTCTCTTTCACACATTATTTCATTCACACATCATTCAAGGCTAACAGAGAACAGCAACAATATAAAAGATATGCATTATAAAGGCATAGATAGATAGATAGATAGATAGATAGATAGATAGATAGATAGATAGATAGATAGATAGATAGATAGATAGAGAGATAGATAGATAGATAGATAGATAGATAGATAGATAGATAGATAGATAGATAGATAGATAGATAGATAGATAGATAGATAGATAGATAGATAGATAGATAGATAGATAGATAGATAGATAGATAGATAGATAGATAGATAGATAGATCCCCGCCAGAAGCCGGGCCTTGTCAGCTAGTTTATTTATATAATCACGTTTCATGAAAGAACCCCGATTTGGAGACACCCCTGAATCTTCGTGCTGTTTGTTTCAAAACGGAAATCACGTGAAAATTTTAAAAAATGCGTGGACGTGTCTTGGTGAAGCTGTAATACTGTTAAAATCATGGACGTAATCTTTAAGTCGTAATTAATATACCGCATATAAACTAACTTTGAAATCTGATGTAAAATCTCGAGAACAAAATTTTTTTATTGGGTGGACATGATGATAAGGTTATATACTAAATCTCATCATTTCCCCTCAGTTGGTTACTGAGATATTGAATTTTATATTGAGGCAACCAAAAAAAAAAAAACACACACACTATAGGCAAGTTTAACGTTCAGTAGTTTGCCATTGCTTTCTAAACGACCGGCTCCCATACCAACACGTTATAACACAATGCGACACGGTCTGCTGCACAAATCGTTTCGCGGCAAGCCTTTAGCCACGGAGTCAATTTATTATCACAAATTCACGGTGCTTTCATGTGGTAGGCCTGGGCGCAACCAGAAACAAGTGATCAGTCTTGCCCTCTGTTATAGGACGACAAAAGAAGGCGTCGAACCCTCGTCCTACCGAGCACATGATATTAACAGTGTTGTCCTCCCCTATCAACTACACTTACTCGGTCGTTTATATTAACATAATAACAGTCTATTCTTACGTCATATGTATCGTTTGTGATATAAGTTGTGAGCGTTTTCAAGGACAGAGGTAGCTAACCCAATCAGTCTATATATAATTACGCCAAAGCGACGCATCTTGGTTTGGTCTGTTTTAAAACAAACATCTGGACAACGCCACTTGTAACAAAGGAACTTGTGAATCCTTTGTCCGGCGTCACCTTGGCTTGTTGATGAAAACGATAGTGCTGTTCTTCCCTGTTTTGAAGTATAACGATGTGAGAAGCTTTACCTGATTATCCCCTGTGAGCAGTCTAAAATGCAATAAAAGCCGGGTGGCTGACTAGTGTCAGCATTCCTGGGCTAATGTTGGAGTAGCAACATAAAGAAACTTATGGTTGCGTGGTGTCACAACTGTTTTGTTTATGTCGCGTCATAGGATTTATGTTGTGTATCTTATGTTTTCATAGTGTCTTATTGTTTTCTGTATCAACATTCTTTATTGTGTCAGTCTAACCACTCTTGTTTGGAACATATGTGTAGTGGCACTTGGTGTACCCTGTTGTCTTAAGTTATGTTGATTGTTTAGGGGATACCCACTGTTGTTGTTTGATATATACAGTTGTCTGTTGTATCTGCTATTGAACTTCAATGTGTTATCCAATATGTTCTGTTTGAAGTAATAATTAAAGAGCTTGTTTATTTGTCCTTGATTTGTTTGTTTAGTCTCTTTTAGTTTTGACAATGACTATTTCTACCACAATCTAACACCTTTATTCACTGTCTGGGTTTCAATGTGAGAGTTCCTGGCTGAGTTGAGAGCCCTGTCCAAGATTCTCGCCTCTTCTCATCTCTCTTTTTTTGTGTTATTTGTGGGCAGTGCGAGGTTCTCTCTCGCTTTTTACTCCTTTTCTTCTTTAGCCCTAACGAAGTCAGAGTTACTCTCTACCTCTTAGCACCGTAGCAAAGGAAACTCAGTATGTCCTTTGTCTTTTCCCCTCGGCTACATATAGGTTTAGGGATTTTGTTACATTTTAAGCAGATAACATCAGTAACTTTCTCAGTTTCCCACCGTTTGAAAGTTTGCAATCCGAACCCATCTTTCACTGCTTCACGGAGTGGCTACCATCGGGGAAAGATAAGAGCAGGACAGATTCTCCGATTCCGAACATGGCAGAACGGTCAGCAATAAATTGCTCTATGACATTTGCAGGACTTCCCAATCAACCCCAACATCAGTTTCATTTTCTAGGCAATTTTGAATCTTGCGTTCAGTGGATAAGAGAAGGAACGGCTGCAGCAGGATATAACAGGAAATAATATTTATATATATATATATATATATATATATATATATATATATATATATATATATATATATATATATGTGTGTGTGTGTGTGTGTGTGTGTGTGTGTGTTATAGAAAAGAGGTATATGTAAAACCTGAGAAAAATATTGATATACTAAACACAGACACAGTGTACGTAATTTACAACGAACTCCACTACGACAAAAGTAAATCACAATGTGGGGGGAGGGGGATAATAAAATAAAAATAAGTATACTACGACACAACAGATCGTTCAGGAGTTTGCCATTTTAAAATGCAACGTTTAATTGCTGTCTGCTCTGCCATGTTCGGAGTCGGAATATGCTGGTTGATCTTAATTAAATTGCAGGTTATACGGCAGCAGTCATGCAAAATATAAGACATCTGTTCACCACACAATGCGTTTTAGTTAGTTAGGTAGTTAGTTGACAGATCATCTCATTGCACATCGAACCATTCAGTCCACTAAGTGCTCGGATCTCCTCCTCAGTAAATCCTGCAGCGTGTAGCGGCTAACGACACCAGTTCTGTGTTGATTTATTACTCTTCTTTGGCTTCCCGCGTAGTGTTCTTGTTTGGCCACACCTCTTTTAATTTGCTGTTCTCGGAGCCTGATCACTGACTTACTTCTCGTATATTAATTAAGAATGTCACGCTGGTCCATGGCTCGTCCGCCTTCCATAGTAGCCTTACCTGCAAGCTTGTCAGCCCGTTCATTTCTTCGTACATTCTCATGCCCTTGCACGAAGATGAAACTAATCTTTGCCAGCTAAGACCGCTGCAGAGACAGCAACCATTCTCTTCAAATCCAACCCATCTCGATCTTCTTGAGCATGCTCATTGAGTCACTAAGGAAACATGCCTTAGTGAAAGCCTGTGTCTCGAGCCATGATATTGCTTTACTTACTGCTATGACTTCCATAGTCAGGCTACTTGTGGTCAAAGCAAAAGCAACAGAATCTTCCTTCACAATTCTTCCTCCGGCCTGAGCCGTAAAAGCCCATTAACTTCTCATTCGTCGAACGACTGACCCATCTGTGTAAATGACAGCATCACCCTCCACAGAAAATTCTCGAAAATCAAAGCCTGTACTTCCGCCTCCACAGCAGCCGGATTTTCTTGTCTGCATTTTCTGTCTAGTTCAGTGGTTCTCAACCTTTTTTGGCCCGTGCACCCCTGCACCATATTTTAAGAACATCATTTCCCCCCTTTCGTATTTCCTCCATATAAATCACCCCCCCCCCCCTTCCAACGCACTGACAGTATACGTAAAAATGGAAGGCAAATTTAATAACACATGCTTGGACAAGTCTAGACGTCTACATAAAACGTGATTTGCTGGTTTACTTATGTTATAAAATGAATTTCAGAAGGGCGAGAAGTACAGAACTGTAAAGTATGGAGGGGGAAATAATATCAAGTAATCGGTTCTTGTATTAACGCGATCTTGAAATAATCTTAATTCCCCCCCCCCCCCTCCATGGAAACCCTAAAATCCCCCCCCCCCCCGGTTGAGAACCACTGGTCTAGTTGGATGCAAATTGAAAAGGACGTACAGAAATCTGTTGGCGTTTGTACCCACTCCTCGCAAGGTTCTATGTCCTCAAGTGAACACACCTGTTGAAGAATGTCTTCTGCTTGACCCATCTACGACTTTCCTCTTTTTAACCTGCCGCCCTTTACCTTCACAATTTCACTATGCAGTGGATGTTGTGTGTTTGCGTTGACTCTGATGTAGGCACGTGCTGAACAAATTTTTATTCTGTCCCCACACGTCGGAAATTCAAGATGGTAGCGCATCGCCTTGCATGCGTGTATCTCTTGTACATCCAAGAATAATACGCATAGATTCGTTCTGTATCCTGTCCATCCTTTCCATTTGCTTACGACTGATAGTCAGGATCGCCATCGCATACTCCAAAACAGAAAGTACCAGACCCTCGTAAAGGAGACATAGATGGCGTTACTCACAGTTTTCTGCCGCCATCACGCGCATCGCAGCCAAACCTCGCTTGGCTTTTATTATCACCTGGTCTATGTGTTCATGATAAGAAAAGCTTTGATCAAAACGTATCCCCAGGTTGTTCATTGCCTGCGTCCTTTCCACCGTCTCTGAACACAGATTTACAGTTGGTGTTGGAATGTTGACAATATGGTTATTAAAAGAGAGCCATGTCACTGCTGCCTTTGTTGGGTTAACCATTGCCTCAGATTCCACACACAACGTGCTTATGCGATGCAGTTCTGTTTGTAGTTCCACGGTAACCCGATCTCTATCCTTACCCTATCGATACACTAACACGTCGTCAGCATATGACAATGTACTCTCCGATCCTCTGATCTGCTCGCTGGTAATTCTCACAATGTAGGCGTTGAACAGAACCGAAGATAATTATGATCCCTATGGCAGACCCGGATATATTTTTGTTGGTTCAGAGGTCCAACTACCACATGTAAAAACTACTTTCCGCTGGAAGAGAGTTGCGGCGATCCAACTAAGGAGGAATGGACTTATATTGAGTTCAAGTAGCTTAAACATTAAGAAATCCAATGGTACTCCGTTGTACGCATCCTCAAGATCAATAGCCGCCGCACATCTTTCAATGCCTGAGTGGAAACCTTCATAGACATCATGGACACAAACTGCTCCATTGGTCCAGGTTTCTCTTTTTGGTCAGTACCCTCTCAGGGTAGGTGTGAAAACACCTTGCCTCTCTAGCTGGCTCGATATTTTCCTGGCAATTAACTTCTCCAGCAGCTTGCCTATTGTATTTTGCATGGTTATTACTCGGTATCCCTGAATTTTTTGTTTTTTGTGTGGTCTTTGCCAGGCTTCGGCAAGGGAATCAGATAGCTGTGTAACGACTCTTCCTTGATGCTAGCACTCACTATGCTGTTGTTGTACATATCTTCTAGTTCCTCTAGCTCGTTGTCAGTACACATATTGATGTCATCATACCTTATACCAGCTGGCCCTGGTGCGCTTTTTTTTTCGTTCGTCGAAGCACAGCCCTGACCTCTTTCACTGTCACTGTGTCTTCAGCTGCAATGTTCTAGGCCTTACACCTATCTGAGGTAACCGCCATGGCAAAATTTCGGCCTCCCATGTATGTCAGGTTGCTCTGCTCTGGATAGCATTCAAAAAGGACTTTGCCCTTATTCTCGTCAGGCCTCTGCCAGATAAGGTCAGCACTTTGGAAGTCAGGAACATTCTTATTCTTTACTACCCCATTATACTTTTATGTAGTCGCTAGAAATATTTCAGTGACTTGTCTGTGCCTATACTTTGACACACCTCTGCCCATTTTTCACTTTTAACCACTTTAACCAGTATTTATTTTATTTTATTTTATTTTATTATTTTTTTTTTAAATAGCTAACTTTTGTGTCCATCTCTCTTCCTAAGTGCACAATAAGACTAGGATGGGCAACTCTGTAATTCTTGGCGTTTTGCCATTTCCTTACAGCACCGTGCTTGTCCATCCAGGCCTTTTCTACCTCACATTTCCACCAAGGTGGCTGCTTCCAGTTTGTTTTCCTGCCATGATGATTCCTGCACTTGTCGCGTCTTATTTTACTCACCATATATTGCCCTTAACTGTCATACTTGAAGATCTTTACTGAGACAATTCGTTTTCTTAATCATAATGCTATACGCATGCTAACCTTTCCCTCCGGCTCTATACTTTATTCTTTAATCACATGCATGCATCTTTGAATCCCCCATGTGTGATAAAAATGCAGGAATGTAACTTTGTAACATAAATACCTTCAAAAGATATGCGAAACTAAATCTCTCTCCCACGTTTCATTACTCTACCAAACTTCACTGCTTCAACGATTCTTTCCTAGCCTTGAGACAACTGTTCGAAAGGGAGTGACCAAAGTACAGTGTATCTGGTCAACACTCAGAACTCAGAGGAAAGACGAGACGGACACATTCTCAGACAACAGCTGGTATATTGAGGATTAGGTTTCTTCTCAGGTTGTTGACTTGATGACGGAGCACGTATGGGCAAGTCTGGAGTGCTATGAAGTCAGTTCTTGACTCAACTCAAGTCTTCTCTGATTAATTTCTTGTCTAACACTGAGCAAAGATTTCACAACCCACATGTTTACTCCAACTAGTAACTGCATTGCTTTAACTAATATTAGTATATCTTCTTCTAATGCTCAACTCAGCCGTTTCCCTGTCGAAGGGGTATAAATGACGTTGTTCGTAATCCAGTATACCCACTTACGAAACACAGCTGTGCGAGATTCGGCAGAGGATTGCGTCGCGCTGGTTACTTACAGAGGTATGTGAGCCGGTCGTTCAGAAAGCAATGGCAAACTACTAAACGTAAAATTTGTCAAGACATCAACAGCAGCTGAAAAATGCTGGTGTTGACTGCAATGTCCTGTAAAGGATATGAGAAAAAAAAAATTCTCAACTCAACTACACTCAACTCAATTCTCTCAACTAACTTCTTACTTCCCTGAATTTAGACTAATCCCAAATTTGGAATTTGGTTTCGTTATGCTGTATCGAAATTACACTATTCGATTTACATATATAGTTGAATCTCGTTTTTTAGCAAACAGTAGTAATTGGCATATCAATAAGCACAGATTACAACTACGTTTTGGAGTAAGCTAACAGGTTTGCTGTATTGAGCATGCGCAGAACACTTTAGTAAATGTCCCTCGGAATTTCGTACTCATTGTGTAGTACACAAAGATAGACACACTAGAGTTGGCAGATTCCAGCATGAATGAAACTGCGTATGTGACGTTGAAAACGTTACCTTGCTGACCATTTGATCTAATATCAGTATACCCGGGGAGAAAGAGAGTTAGAAACGCACAAACAGTATTAGGAATGTAACACACAATAAGAATTAAAGACAAAGACAGTGTCATTTTAATTGCCCTGGCATCCCTGCTCACAGCTAATTTAGACTTATTTGTCATATTTACCATCGCCTGTGATCGTTTCTTTAACTGTAAAACCAAAACCAGCGTTAAGACCATGCTTAGTAAAAATGCGATGAATTGAATACTTATGTTTGCTGAGAAACTTCTGACTTCCTGTGTGTAGTAATTTTCACTACGTCCAATACCCAGTAATGTCTTATTCATTGGGTATAATTTCCATTCCAGCCATATCAGGCCTGTACAACAATTGGGAAATATACAACACAAAAATACAACTATACATATGGCGAATACAATGAAGCCAGTTCTTCTTGGAGTTAGAGCTGATTTGATCTTAAACGGATAGACTGTACAAAGACATCTCTGGATGGTTATGAAAACGGTGATCCAGTACGTTATCTTGGTGAAAATAATTCGGGGGTATCCTGTTGGATAAATGAAACAAGGAGCTGTTTTAAAGATTCTTTTACAAACGATGATAAAGTCATGAAAAGCAAATTTCAGAAATTCAAACATCGGCTTAATGGAAAGTTGCATATAGCCTGATCTTATGTGTAGATGTGAATGTTGGACAATGGGTAATGGAATGATAAAGAAACTGGAGGGAGTGGACATGTGGTTATTTGAGAAGAATATTGATAATTTAACGGAAAGAGCAAACTTATACGCTGAGGTTCAAACAACTATGCCATAAGCATTAGGTTGCTCACTATGTTGCCTGGCATTCTTAGCTTTATGCTACTAACTGTTGTAGCGAAAAGATGCAAGGGAAGGTGAGTGACAGGCAAAACGTTGTATAACCTGGAGTCCCGGGTCAACCCGCCTAAAGTGGACATCAGGAAATACCTTGGGATGTAAAGAGTGATTCTGCTCACAGTACTCACGGAAGGTCGACTGGTCTGTACAAATGTTGACTTAGCATCATATGTTCAATGCTCCTCTTGTGGTGAGAGTACTTCCATTTATTGATTTTGACTCTGAATTCCGCGCTTGTGAAAGTTACAATGGATGGCTATGGCGTGATCGCTTCTACTTGTAAGAGGCCTCAGAATGTCGGGAAAGTGTGTCTATCTTTTTTGTTGTTTGCGCTGGCTCACTCGTTTTCAATACGCACTACTTCTAGTAGCACTGGGCTGAATTTTGCGAGTGGATTAGCTTTCCCTATTACCAATGTCCCTCGCCATCAGGCGAACCCACTCCGGCTTCAGAGGTGCTGTCCCTGAAAATTATGTCCCCAAGTCAAGGGCGAGGAGTCAACATTTTAGTCAAACTGTCTGGTGTAGGGGTTGAACCCCTTTCCTCGGCATCAACACACTGGATGATTAAGAGCGCGCTTTCTTATTCATTCGACCATGCTATCTATCCGCCTATCTATTTAACTATGGTTACAG
>JACEFZ010008077.1:25000-27940 GCA_014155875.1 Cepaea nemoralis | reverse complement strand
TTCTAAAAAGGGGTAACACCTTTCCCTGTTTTTTCCCCTTTTTTGAAGGGGTTTTTTAAAAATTTTTGGCCCCGGAAAATCCCTTTTTTTTTTCCCCCAAAAGGCCATTTCGTATAACGGCCCTCAGTGTGACTGCTTTTTTTCTCCTCTCTCAGCGGTCCTTAATTTCCCCGGGTACAGAAAAATTAAATCATTGGATGGCATTGGTCCACACCTCGTAGTAATACTTTTTTTTCTGTTAAACAGTTTGAACCTGTAGAAAATAAAACTTCGGGAAAGAAAAACCCTATTCCAACCCCACTATATGTGATTATAGGCCAAAGGGCCACTTCAGACATGTATCCTATTTTAATCTAGAATTTAACCCTCGGGCAAAAGGCAAGGGGGTTCCCACTTTGGGGTGATAAGGGAAAAGAAAGACTAAACGGGAAAACCGGGAGCCCCAGTGGGCCTCATCCCGGGGAATACCCCCCCTGTACATTTCCTTTATCCCCCCCCCCAACCATCTCAAATCTCAACGAATACACCCCTTACACTGTTTTAAACCCTGCCGAGTGAATGTATATAACTCTACTTAAAAATTAACTACCTTATGCTAGTTTTCCCGATTTTGAATTCACTTTTCACAACATGAAAAAAAATTTTCCCTTGTTTCCAACAACATAGGACACTGTGAACCCATTCTCCATTCGAATTGGACACACAACACCCCCTTTATCTGAATTCGTAAACAGACTAAAACACAGATTCCGTAAATTCCTCCAACAAAAATTTTTGCAACGAGTGACGTTTTTTTGGTGTTAACAAAAATGGTTCAAGGGCAGATTATCCATGTCTGAATAATTCTCTTCCTTGGGTTTCCATCAATGTCACAAAAGTAGATTATCTCTCCTTTTGGACAATCCATGCCAAGTCGCCCCCCCTTTTTTTAAAATAAAGCCTACAATTTTTCCCCTCTTGGGGGGGATTTTTAAGACGATTTTCCCGTTTGATGCTGGAGAAACGGGGTCTTTTTATCTAACTGGTAAAAAAACTGCAGCTGTGGGAGTCAAACTTTATTGGGTTTTTTTGTCCGGGGTTAAACCAAATGTGGCTTTGCCACAGGCTATAATTAACCGCTGTATTGTTCATAATCTGGGTCGAAATCCCTCAGTATTATGTGACACTGACCTATAAATAAAGCAGAACCGATGATTCTCAGTATATGAAACAGTGACCACAGACTAAAGCGCAATGGCTAGGATACTAGCTTAACTGTCCATTAGTCACATGTTTGAGTCCTTTTGGAGGAGAGCATGTTTTATATTGACCTGGAATGCCAGATCGACCCAGATTAACACGGGTACCAGGGAATGTTATAGGAAGTAAAGACGATCTGCGAGATATTGACCACAACACTTATAGAGTGCCAATTGTTCAATAACAATATGTTGCCAGCACCATATACCCGTGTAAAGGTGTCGTTTACATAACTTTTTTGTGTGTCTAACACCTTTGAAAGGTAAGAAGTGCGTGTGGCTGATTCGCCTTAAGGGTATAATAAAATTCCTGAGTAAATAAGAAAAAAAAAATCCAGGATTGGGGGTGGTTGCTTAACCAAGCCGATACATTCAAATATCTATGGGAAATCATGACAGCAGATGCTAAGTGTGTGACAGAGATACATTACAAATAAAAATCGCATTTCAGAAGATGAAACATATCTTCCGTGATAAGTCACTCATTAAGACAGAATGTGAGTACTCGCCACTTTTCTTCACATACCAGTTCCTGATACCCTTTTAGGCTAGTCACCCTGAGGTCTGGATCAACGTTAAAATACTCGCCTTGATGAGAACTCGAACACATACCAACCTGGCCGGCTGTCAAGTGTCCTAGCCACTGAACTATCGCTGAACCCGGCCATCGTTGTATACAAGCGGTTTTCGAGATGATATACTGGATATTAAAGACGATAAAACAAAGACAATTGAAATATTTTGGTAACTTTAAACGTCATGAAGGTTTGTAGAGAATAAAAATGGAGAGGTAAATGCCCTGGAAGAGAGGAAGAGGGAAGTCATAGATATGATGGCTGCAGGATGTGGCAGATGATCTCTAGATGGGTGTATCGGACGCGGCACATCTTGCTTATGACCGAGAAGTTTTCCGGAAGGTTCTGCAAAGGACATGCTATTAAATTAATGAAGGAATGAATACTGGATACAAGCAAAGAGAGAATTAGAGTCGTTCCCGTCGACAATCGATCTTTCTTTTTACAAGATCTGCAAAGAAGCTTGTAAATATAGTGGACTTCAACTACTGGCCATCTGTCTGTTGAAGGTTCACGCAATAGATATTCTACTTCCTTCAGAATAATCTTGTTGCATATCCTTTGCTGGACGTTGCGAGCGACCCCACATTTATTTTCAAAGCAATTTTACGTTCAGTAACTTTGCATTGCTGTCTAAACGAGAAGTCAACGTTGAAATTCAACTGAATAGTGTAGGAAATGGAACCTGCTACCCCGCAATCAGCGGATCCATCCATCCATCATGTGCCATGCCGGTAAGCGTGGGCGGTCATGTTCTGCCATCTCACTCGATCACCAGAGTCGTGGATCAGCTCCGACCATGCCACAAGGCCAAGCCATCCAGGTACTTGCTTCTAAGTCTTCCCCTTGGGCTGTTCCCCTCGATCTTACCAGTTGTCACCAAGTTCTCCAGATCATTTCTTCTCATAACATGCCCAAAAAATTGTGACTGTCTACGTCTAATGTCTCTAATCAGTTTACGATCTTCATTTGTTTCTTGAAGAACTTGTTCATTGGTCTGTCCTTGGTATTCTTTGCATTTTCCTCAAAAACCACATTTCTACAGCCATCAGATGTTTTTCAGCCTGACTGCTCATTGTCCAAGCTTCACATCCATATAAGAGCACAGGTTCTATGTCAGCGGATAG
>JACEFZ010008077.1:0-20000 GCA_014155875.1 Cepaea nemoralis | reverse complement strand
GTAGTCATCTCTCTCTCTCTCTCTCTCTCTCTCTTTCTCTTTTACTCTCTCTCTCTCTCTCTGACTCTTTCTCTTTTCCTCTCTCTCTCTCTCTCTCTCTCTCTCTCTCTCTCTCTCTCTCTCTCTCTCTCTCTCGCTCTCTACGGGAAACAAATGGATCCTTTTCAAGCACTTAATCTCGCATGTGGGGAGCTTTCTCTAGTGGGGTATATGACATAACCAATCTCTTTGACGTAACAGTCACACCATCTAGTGGAAGGTACCTTATAGAGATAGAAACAAGAATCACTGTGATAAAGGTTGCTTTTGCACTATAGAAAACACACTGACCAAGAAAAGACTGCCATTTGAAGTGCTGAAGTGTAATACAGAAACTATTCTGGTATATGTATGTGAAACATGGGCAATAAGCTGACAAGTGATAAATCTAGAGACATTAGACGTAGACAGTCACAATTTTTTGGGCATGTTATGAGAAGAAATGATCTGGAGAACTTGGTGACAACTGGTAAGATCGAGGGGAACAGACCAAGGGGAAGACCTAGAAGCAAGTACCTGGATGGCTTGGCCTTGTGGCATGATCGAGACAGAAACATGGAGCTGATCCACGACTCTGGTGATCTAGTGAGATGGCAGAACATGACCGCCCACGCTTACCGGCATGGCACATGATGGATGGATGGAATGGAAATGTAATTTCTGAGGAAAATGCTAGGGACACCATGAACTGATAGAAAAATTAATCAGAAAGCTCTACAAGAAACAAAGGACAGCCGTAAATTGATTACATAAATTAGGTTGTTCAGACAGTCAAGATTTATTGGGCACATTATTGAAATTCACCGGAAAACCTAGCTACAAGTGGTACAATTAAACAGGAAAGAAAAAGGGGAAAGGCAGCGAGATAAATATCTGTATGGTTTGCCACATGTAATAATCTCGATAAGAACGTGAGACGCCTAAGTATGACCGTCCATGCTTATCGGCATGGTACATGATGATGGCCGGTCTCTCTGGCCGAGGGGTTACAATACTTTCTCCGTAATCCCGTTTATCACGCAGAGTCTCGTAGCGGGCGAGAACTGGGAGCGGTTCTACCCCCGCTGGTGACCTGCGGGATAACTGAGCCGGCCGCTCAGAAAGCAATGGCAAACTACTGAGCGTAATCTTGCCAAGAAATCAACAGACAGCTGAAAGATGCTGCTGTTGACAGCGATGTCCTGTAAAGGATATGCGAATATATATGTACATGATGATGATGATTTCTATGTCAAATATTTCGTCCCCTGTAAAAAGCAATGTTCGAATGTATAAACCCACAGACTTGTTTTTCTGTGGTGTTGTTATTTTCTATATTTAGTAGGCTTGGTGACTTGCAGATATTCATTGAGTCAACAGTGACATGTGCACACATGTCCAAAGTAATCAAACTTCTCTCTCATAAACGTAGATATAAAATGCAGCCATATCAGGCAGCCATTAATTTACTGCCAAATTGCCGTCTTGACAGACGATAGTTTGTTACATTGTTCTTAAAAATACGCATAATAACTACAACCATGGCGGTATCAAGCAACCTACTTGTGGAGAGATTAAATTTGAGCAGGGATTCTCAAATCTTTCACTGGTTCCGATCCTAAGTAGGGTGTCCAATGTGAATTCTCCAGACCGTCGATATATCAATAACGCCTCAAAAGGATGTAAGGGCGTCCTTCAGAAATTTAGATGCATGTCCTTTACTGCCATCAACCCCATCATTTTTTTACTATGAAGTTTTACGGAAATTATCATTGCTTACTGAAAAACCGACACTCATACAAATGTGACATTCAGTGCTGGTTGATCTGCTTTAATCCTTTCATGGATCAGCTGATCTTCAACGTTGACTTCTCATTCAGAAAGCAATGGTAAACTACTAAAGGTAAAATTGCCTAGAAATGATTTTTGTGTGAAGTTTTATGGAAGGTAGTCATTGTTTACTGAACAACCGACGCTGATAGGAATGTGATAATCAGTGCTAGGCGATCTGCTTCGAAACCGCATGCGAAGTGATTTAAACCCGGACAGTCGGGATTGTGACACTGCGTTCACTAAACCCTAAGCTATCTCATCTCATCTCATCATGTTCCTCTTGTATCTTGCGGTGTCGAGGTGAAGTATAAACAGCAGAAGAGTGCCCAATTATGGGCTTCATATATCGATATTCCCATGGACTCTGTTATTCTCTCCGTCCAACGTTTACGTAGTCGGCCTCTTCCTCTGTTTCCATCTGGTCTGCACATCATTGCTTGTTGTGGTATGCTGTTGAATGGTAACTTACTTGCATGGCCAAACCATTTGACCTTCTGATTTCTAATAAAATCTAGTGCTGCTATAACCCCCAACTTTAGTCCTGATTTCTTAATTTCTGATCTTATCCCTAAGCTATGGACGTCGGAAACAGAATCCTTTACTTTTTAAATGTATATTACGTTAAGTAGTAGTTTGCGTGGTCGTGTGGGCTCATTGCGCTTGCGCTTTAACTTCCGGTGTGCTGAATGTGGAGGTAAGGTGTTCAATCCCTACACCGGTCAACTGCACTTTAACGTTGACTTCTCGTTCAGTAAACAATGGCCAACTACTGGACATAACATTGCCAAGAAAATCAAGCTTGTGTTGGGGTTGCTCGCAACGTCCTGCGAAGGATATGTTGTTTTGTTGTACCCTACAGTATGTGTGGGTAGCTAGAAACAACAACACCTAATCATACAATGGAAGGACGTTTATGATAGAAGTATCTCAAAGCCTGGACAGGGCCGATGTTGTCAGTGTCGTACGGACCCAGCTGGCCGATAGCGACACGTCTCTAATACTACTTTGATTACACGACTTGGAAGTGAAGTCTGGCCAAGCATTCATTGCTGTCTTCTAGAGTGATCGAAGGGAGCCTTCTTGAAGTAATGGCTACGCCGTCTCCTCGCACTTCGAAGGTCGTGGGTTCAATTCCTGGCTACAGGGTTCTGTTCACGAGTGCAGTTTTCTCGGAGATTCCTGGGGGTCATCGCTGGAAATACAGAGTTAGTTTTTTGTGGGATTCTTTAGTCAGGCCGCGCTTGGGAAAGAGACCGAGCAATATGGGATAAAACCCAATGTAATGAAATATATTTCATTACATTTTAAAACTTTGTTGTGTGTTTATGGAGACAGAGGAGCCATTGCAACAAACTCATCATGGGAATAGTAAGTAGAAATGCTTTTAAATGGTTTTTGCTTTAGAAGACTGAGCAAGCATGGTAATACCCAAAGTCTGGGGATGTTGATCGTGATAATACAACATAACATAATGCCCCGACTTGTTACATTCTTCGGCCGTCTTTGTTTCATGGCTCAGGTGTTTTATTACTGTAGGCCACATGTTCAGACCTTGAAATGTAAATTTACCTCCAGGGTGCAAATACCATAACTTACCCCAGCCCACCTAAGTTGAAGCAAGTATAAATCTGTTGACATTAGTTTAAACCATCGTGCTGAGAGTCCATAATTCAAATTGAGAATCTCCATCGACAAGTGCAGACTGGTTTAGTTACTTAAACCATGACCTCATTTGAAGTGTTCGACAAAAACAGATTTGGGACGTTGATGTGTACAAATCACTACACATTTGTATGTCATGGTTGCTATCACGTGTAGGTGACCATTTATTTCCATTTTCGCTGTGAATTTTCCATTGACTTCATCTTGACTCCCTAGAGATTCAGGAGCAGTTTAGTAGGAACAATAAATAGAAAAGTAGCAGATGTACATAGTGACCATGTACTAGTTATAGGAAAGATGAGGTTTGGAGCTAGAACTATTAAGAAAACCCCAAAGAACATCAAATTAGAATTAGCATTACTTGAAACAAAGAGATTAGAGAAAGGTACAGTGTAGCTGTACAGAAAAGATATAATGCCATAGAATTAATACCGACTATTGATGAAAAATGGGAGTTGAGTTGAGTTGAGTTAAGAACCGACATCACTGCACTCAGGACATTCCCATACGTGCTCCGTCCCCTCGTTCAACAGCCAGCGAAGAGTCATACTACTAATAGTTCCCACCGCTATCTGATTTAAAAGTTCTCCTGGTCTTCCCTCTCAGTTTTGAGATTCTTCCAGAATCCCTGCCGATCCCCCACAATCTCATTCTTTCCACATATGGGTTCTCAATCTGTTCCCCCGCCTTCTCCACTTGGTCCCACAAGCGCACGACCACCTCCCCCTTGTCCATAAGCAAAATTCCACCAAGAGGTGCATTCCCTGCTAGCCTATCAGCCTGTTCATTCCCCCGTACACCCGCATGGCCAGGGCAAAATATTCATACAATTCTTACGATCTGTGACCTCTGAAGCGACGAGGCCATTCCACACGAAACATTCCTTTCTCCACCTTGCTAAGCATACTCTTTGAATCTGTAATGAATACAAAGTGTGTTGCAGTAGTCTCCTCTAGCCACCGGAATGCCGCTGTTACTGCCTCCACCTCCATTCTCATGCTGGAGATCGTAGTCTCATATGCCAGACTCTCCTTTTTCAAGACTCGCCCATTAGCTTTTGCAACAAAGCCCCAGCCACTACGTCTGTTTCTCACCACTGACCCATCGGTGTAGATGACTATGTCACTTGATGTGTCTTGCTCTGGATCAGCTGTTGCACTTCAAACTCAGTGCGGCCCGCTGCCCATTTTCTGCACACACTACCCAGTGTTATTATTACATTGTGCCTGTCCGTCATGTCTTCCGGAACTTCAACCCACTCTCTTTCACGATTGATGGTCTCTAGATCACACACCTGACGTATAGAAAGTTCTGCCTGTGCCATCCAGGACCTGCCTCGTCTTAGTCTATGACCCTTAACCATATCCATTGCTGCATGCAGCGGGTGATCCCTGTCTGCGGCAACTCTCAGGTCCCATTTGGCCTGAAAGACCCTATGCCTATCCGTGATTGTTGGTAGCGCCAGGATATGCCTCATGCATATAATTGGTGTGCCCTTTGTGCACCCCAGGATTAACCGCATGACAGCATACTGTATGCGCTCCAACATTTCAAGCTGGCTCTTTGATATTGTCAGCAGCCCCAAACCATACTCAATGACAGAAATTATTAACTGCTGACAGAGCCTGTACAGCATCCTCTGAACTACCCCGTTGCTGCCATAGCCCTCAATGCATTAAGTCCCCTATCAGCCTTCACTACCAAAGCCTCCACATGGTCCTTAAAAGAAAAACACATGTCAAGTACTTCAATTTACTCTCTCGACTAAGAGGACATCCATTCAACATAATACCTGGGACATCTGCCTTGACGATGCGGTTGAACAATAATTGGAATATTTCAGGAATAAATCCAAAAAAAAAAAAAAAAAAAATTCTTTCATCCTAAACCAAGAAAGACATATACAAAAAAAAAATAAAAAAAAAAAAACCAGTAAAAAAAAGAAAAAGAAATGAATGATAGATGATATTGTTCAGATGATCGATAAAAGAAAAAAAAGCAGGGCAAGATAAAGACTAATATAATAGAAGACATAAAGAAATAGTAAACAACTACAAAGAGGCTACGGGGATATAAAGTTCGATGTTGCTGTAACCTAATGTATGTACCTAATGTCACCTATATAAACCTTCAAAAAGGAACGGGGATATAAAGTTCGATGTTGCTGTCACCTAATGTATGTACCTAATGTCACCTATATAAACCTTCAAAAAGGAACGGGAATATAAAGTTCGATGTTGCTGTCACCTAATGTATGTACCTAATGTCACCTATATAAACCTTCAAAAAGGAACGGGGATATAAAGTTCGATGTTGCTGTCACCTAATGTATGTACCTAATGTCACCTATATAAACCTTCAAAAAGGAACGGGAATATAAAGTTCGATGTTGCTGTCACCTAATGACACCTGTAGAAAACACCAGTTACATTTACCCGCCATCCCACAGAACGCTGTGACTTACTTATTGACTCTCCCTCGTAGCTAGCTATATTTGGCTAAGTATTTTATTAACTCACCACTAATGTAATAGCGGAAAGTCCTTTTCTTTCGTGAAGCGTGTAATGATGTTACTACTCGGGACTGCTTCTCCAGGTTTCTGTTGGTCAGTCTGGAACGCAGTCAACGCTTTGCTGTGGTAAGTTTTGAAAATAACTGCTGTCAGCAGCAAGTTGCTCCGAACACAGATGCATATTTCAAAGCATGGCTTCTCAAAGTGGGAAATTCATCCTTACTTGTTCAACTTTTATTCACTTCATAAAATTTCATGTTTCTAATAATTAACCACAAAAAACAAAAACAGCTCATAGATTTTTTGAATTTTGGATCCTGCCTGCGGTTGTCTAGGCATGAGAGAGATAAAACGATTAAGCGGGCCTTATATGGCCGGTAGATGAAACGTTCCCAAAAATTGTTCTAAACAAAAGAAAGAAGCAAATATAAAAGAAACTCTACACACTATATGTAAGTACAAAGAAGATAATGCATTTTATTTAATATGATATTGTTGATGTTTTAATTAGATTAAAAGCTGTAAGAATTAGCAAATGAAGATAACTAAATATAAGGGGCTTCAAATGAAAATCTGAAATGTTTTGTGTATTTGTGTGTGTGGATATATTCTGAAAAATAGAGAACAAATGTATCATTTGTCGACAAAGTCACCCTGCGTTCAATGCAAGTTCCTCCAGCGCCGATAAACCGTTTGGATTCAAGTAGAAAGAAAATTATCTTGGTCGCGTATACACCACCTGCTGTAGCTCGTCATGGGACCAAACAGTTTTGAAACTTCCTACTCCACTCATAAACTTGATGGAATGGATTGACAGGCATGTATCATTATACACGAAATTAATTCGCAGATGAATTTCTACAGGTTTCACACTTCCACTGATCATAAATCGGAAAAGGGAACGCTGCTCCCGCTTTGGTGCATGTCAAAAGTGGGATGGCCATCTTTAAACTGTCCTGATGATGTCACCGTGCTTGTCTAGACCTTGATGGCACATGCTTAACACTCTTGACATTCTTAACAACAATATTGACCGGTTACATGGATATTGTAATTTATATTACATTTTTAAGATTCTGATTTGAAACCACTTTGTGTGTGTGAGTATACATATATATAATGTGTACGACAATATTAAAATGTAATATATGACATTTAGAAGTAAACATAATCCAAAACATAGTGAAAAGGAATACGTAAACAGAAGAAAATACATAGACAATAAATATATATTGACACTCTATATTGTGTTAACGTATTATGGTGGAAGAGCACAATTGGGAGGGTACAAGCTTTACCCTAGTGCCAGGCAATACGACCTAAAGACTAAATGTCATCGCTGGCAGACCAGGTTCTATGTCTTGGTCGGCAAAAAGTACACACACACACACATACACACACATACAAATACACACACACAGACACACACAAACACACACACACACACACACAAACACACACACAACATACACACAAACTTGACAGAATATAGAATATGAACTATATTTATTAGTTTACAAGTGGGTAATAATGATCAATACGTGCAAATTTATACAGATATAACATATATTGAATACTAAAATTACCACAGAGTCATACATTTGTCGCTGGTAGAGGAAGGGCTATTTAATCACGATATAACTGTCACACATAAAAGGTTGGCAGAACGTTAACACATGGAGGCCGACCTGCTCAGAACATCACAGGTTTGTCTCTGGCAGATGCACGATTTCAAAACGCTTTGGATCCATTTGGTCTTAGTGTAATGGGCACACAGCTCAGTACAGAATGTCACACGAATATCATGAATAATTATATGGGGAAAAAAGACAAATCAAACATGAAAATTCTTATGTACACAATGAAAAGTATTACTTGTTTATAAATATTTGTCACAGTACACTCTTTATTGCTAAATTAATTTGCTATTGAAATAAAGAAACAGATATTCGCTTGTTAAATACATGTAATGACCAAGCAGTGTCTATAATGCTGCAATTAAGAAATATCTTGACTGCAGAAAAATGTGATCTGGTATATTGTATTTGTCACGTACAATATATAGCTTTGTGTTTGTTATTTCTCCACAGGATCTCAGCTATTTTTTGTGTATTGTTTTAAATTGGATGTGTTACAATCGGCTTATCGTTTGAGGCTGACCATACGGTCCACCATAGCTTCTTCCTCCATCAACTACGATATGCTGGCCAGTGATGAAGCCAGCTGCATCTGATGCTAAGAATCCCACGGCTTCAGCCACGTCTTCGGCTGTTCCACTCCTGTTCTGTAAAGGCTGTTTGGCTGCTTCAATAGCTGCCCAATCGTTCGCACTCTTGCTGACGTCCCCACCAAATGATCTTCGGATGCGTGTTGGAATGAAACTTGGATTGACTGAGTTTACACGTATGCCCTTTGGTCCCAAATCAACAGCCAGACACTTGGTCAAATGATCAACAGCAGCCTTTGACATTGGGTAAATCAAACTGGGAGAAGACACAAGAGAGCTCAACATGGACGAAATCAGGATAACATTTCCATTGGCTTTGATAATATGAGGCACTGCCTGCTGAACAAGAAAAAACACCGCCTTGACATTTGTATCCATAATGGTGTTATAGGAGTGCTCTGTTGCGTCCAGAATCCCATTGTATGGACTCGCAACGCCAGCGTTGGCCACTAGAATATCCAATCGTCCAAATGTTTCGACTGCCTGAGCAACAACGTCTTTTCGAACACTTTGATCGTTTAAGTCACCTCGAACTACATGGAATCTATCTTTATGTCCACCACTGACCTTAATTACTTTTTGTAACACAGAATTCAGTCTTCCTTCGTCACGCCCACAAAGAGTGACTTTTGCACCGCGAGAGGCAAACAACAGAGCGATGGCTTCTCCCAGTCCAGAACTGGAACCAGTAACAATGGCTACTTTGTTGGTCAGTTCGTATGCCATTGTGCTTCGAAAAAAAAAACGATGACTTTTCCTTAGATCATCAGAAAAATAAACCACCAAATATTACTTGAATGTTATAATAATAGCTATATTCACTTCGTGAACACAAACTTGCAGTTACTTCCAGATAACAGTACACTACAGTGACAGTAACACCTTATTTACTCCGCTCACATATATATAACATTTATCTCATGTGGTTAAAAATAGCTTGAGTAGCACGGCTAATCTCAAACTCATGCTAGAGGATGACGTAAATGGAACCCCCAACAAGCACATGTGTTAAATGCTTTGAAACCACACACCAGTGTTTCTCAAACTTATTATCAATGGCGGCTCCCTTATATAGTCCACGCAACCCGCCATACCCGAGTGTACAAACAAAGCAATCAACACTCGAAGCAGATTTTGAAAGTTGACAGGGGCTCACATCTACACCCAGCCATTAACTGGCACCAGGAACTGTATTGAGAAGTAAAAGCGGCTGGCGTGATATCGACCATATCACCATGAAATGACGATTGGTAAAGATCATGATGACTAGTACCGTGTGCCCAATATACACATTCAGGCGAGCAAGAGGGCCCTTACACTTTACTAATTTACTCTCTCCTTCTAATAAGTTTTGCGAGCTCACAAATGGGTCAGTAGGTATAACAGGAAAATGCAGGTGGCGCCATTAGTTCAGCGAACTTTGACCTATTAAGTAAAGCAGGCCATGGTTGTGCGAGCATGCAATTTGCTATAAAACTATGACGCACTTGACATCAAATTTGCTATTTAACGTGGCAGAATATGAAATAATACCGCGTTCATTTAGTCGTTAGTCACAGTTCCAACTTCACCGCAAAGGGTAACCCCGTAATGCTCCATTACTGTGCCAATAAATATCAAACCGCAGTGAATACCGCGCCCATATAAGTGCAGTAAACAAGTAAAATACTCCGTTCTTGTTATGAAGCCTACTGGGTATATGGTGCTGGTTCCATAATTTTAGAGCGATCGGAACTCGACGATGATGTGATCAGTATCATCCTGGAACCTCTACCCTCCCATGTAATTTCTTGGTGCCAATAAAAGTTATCAATTGAAACGAGAAAAAAGAGTGTTGAAGTGCTACACAGAACATATACTTTTTTATGGATGTGAAGCGTGGACAATAAGCAGCCAAGCTGAAAAAACAGCTGATGGCTGTGGAAATGTGGTTCCTGAGGAAAATGAAAAGAATACCATGGACAGACAGAAAAACCAACGAACAAGTCCTTCAAGAAACAAATGAAGATCGTAAACTGATAAGAGACATTAGACGTAGACAGTCACAATTTATTTTGGGGAACTTGGTGACGACTGGCAAGATCGAAGGGAAGAGACCAAGGGAAAGACCGAGAAGTAAATAACTGGATGACTTGGCCACGTGGCATGGTCGAGACAGGAACATAGAGCTGGTCCATGACTCTGGTGATCGAGTGAGATGGCAGAACATGACCGCCCACGCTTATCGGCATGGCACATGATGGATGGATGGATGGATTTTAGGCCTGGTTCATTGGGAGCCACGGACAGCATAAAACAAAATTCTAGCGTCAGAGGGGTTTTGAATACGTAACTACTGACACCCAGACAAGTTTTCTAGCCACTGTTTCCACAGTTAGAGTCCATTGAAAATAATCAAGACTTGCACATTAGTGGTCAGTAATTTGTAAAGAAACTCTTTTATTGAGTACAAATACACTCAACCGATTGCAGGCTTAACAAACAGATCATATAAAGAGAATTTGACCTTAGTGCACGAACTTCAGTAGCATTATAGCGAGGTTCCAAATGTTTGTATATACACAAATAGGCACGCTACTCTATATATTTTTAAGTAAGCAGGATTTCTAATTTCGAAACTCATTTCGGTCTACTCATTTCCATTTCCATCCGAGCGAGTTCATCCAGGTCGTACTAGTTGTTTGCCTTATATGAGGTAGTTAGGTGCGGGATCCACTGCCCTAGAAGCAGTAGGTGTTTACTATCGTTTCCCTCATTGTGTAGAAAGCCATGCGTCAACACAGTGATTCGCGACAGAACTGTTAGTGTAGGAGACGAACATTTTACCCCTAAGCCACTATGCGCTCACAACTCACATGATGGACAATCATAAAAGACATAATAAGGAAAGCCACAATCATACGCGAAACACTTGGCATACAGACACATTGAAAACTGCATACACCGGGGTTCAAATTCATTCAGCTACAAATGACATCAGGGCATGTCAAAAGAAACCAGTGTTTTTCGTGTTGTTCAACTGTCAACGCCTTGTTAGTCAGACATCCCCTCTCCCTCCACCTGCTGCTGGCACAGTGATAGATCGACAAATTACAGCAGCAGTGGTGGCATAGAGTCTAGGGCTTACGCTTGCAAACACACTGTTCAAAGTTTAATCCTGATTAATTTCATTTTACGAAATGCAATTATTATGCGAACCCAGATTTATAAATTGGCTGCTCTTTAATTAACTACAATGTTGTCCCGTAGTGAATTTGAATAACGAAGATACTCAATAGATTGCACGTTTTATTTCCTGGTATATTTCGCTGCATCTGGTCAGGTACATAATGGAATTATCCCACTGGATAACTGCCAGAAGTGAACGACAATTGTTTAGCTATGGACAGCCACAAGAAAAGAACTGGTAACCAGTCTCATAACGCGGCGACCTAGTAATGTAATGTAATAATATATCATGCTCTTGCAGTAATAGATGCTCGCATACCAACGCCAGTGATCGTAGGTTCCAACTCACATCAAGAAGTACTCTTAAAACAAAATCTGACCCGAACACACTCAGCGCTGCGCTACTTGGTGGGATTTCACTATCATCATAAGCCGTGTACATTATTACCCTCTGCAACTGTTCTTGTCCCGGCAACATAACCTTACATCCATAGGTAAATTAACACAGATAAAGTCATCAAAGACTCCTAAACTGTCATCAGCCCCTAGCAGGGGAGCATAACTCTAAAAAAAAAAGCTTTAGTGACATTATCATGAACCTTAAAACTTTAACATGCACTATTGATTACATCCCTAATTAATCAGCAGGCACAGGGAAAGTAAACCAACAAAACAACAAAAATAAAAAAAAGGGGGGGGGGGGGGTTCCACTATTAGCAAAAATGTTATTAAAATATTCTACCGCCAAATTGAGGGAGTGGCCATGTGGAATCCTCTAGGTCTCATTTTAGAGGGCATTTTTTTGCGCACTTAGAAGGACAAAGAGCCTCGAATATTAAGGAACTGTTTCTATATCACCTTGATGCAGATGATATATTTTTCATCACAAGACCAGACAACAGCTAGAATCGTTCCACCCAGCCACGAACTAAGACCACAAGAATATCTCTTTGTCTCTTGACCACGAATATAATGACAACTTATGGCTCATAGATATCCTAACCCGACGTCGAGACGATGGCACATTCCAAAGAGCAGTCTATCTAAAAGAAATAATGGCTGGTCAATACATGAATGTCAATAGCTTTGCACCTATCCAATATAAGTGTGGCCTGGAAGGGAACCTATTTAATCGAGCCAGAACTATTTTTCCCCTGATGAAACCTAGTGTCCTAAACCTGCGACTGGCCTAGCAAGCCGGCAGGGGATCTTCATACTGCTCGTAGAAAAACTAAGAAGTATAAACGGACTGACCAAGAAAGGCATTCGATAGGGTAGATAGAAACAAGCTGTGGGAAATCCTTAAACAATATGGAGTGAGTACACATCTAACAAACCTATGTAGAAGTTTATACAACAACAGTGAATGCATAGTGAGAGCAACTGGAGGACACTCAGAACCCTTCACCATAAGATCTGGAGTACGACAAGGTTGTGTCCTGTCCCCTCTCTTGTTCATAACATATATAGACAACATATGTAAAGAAACCAGCCAAGCAGAGACAGCAAGAATACCGCATGACGAGAACACAGAAGAAGAACAATCTGCAAATCTAACCATTAGAGAACTCCTGTTTGCGGACGACCAAGCACTAATAGCAAAATCAGAAGCTGAATTACAAGACCACATGAATAGTCTAAACGAAATGTGTAGGGAACATAACATGAAAATTAGCACAAGCAAAACAGAGGTAATGACTATAACTAAAGAAGAACAAACAGCAACAATTCACCTAAACGAACATCCCTTGAAACAAGTAAAGAGCTTCAAGTACCTAGGAAGTATAATATCATCAAATGGTAGATCAGAAGACGAGATCGAAAATAGGTGCAATAAGGCAAATCAACTCATTGGACAAATGGCACCAATACTAAAGAACAAACATGTATCAATAACTACTAAGAAAGCACTTTACAACACAATCTTCCTACCAACTCTGTGCTACCAATGCCAAACCTGGACAAAGACAGAAAAAGAGAAAAGAAAAATCACAACAACAGAAATGAGGTTCCTGAGAAGAATACTCAACGTATCAAGAAGAGATAAGATCAGAAATGAAGAAATCAGGACTAAAGTGGGGGTTAAAGCTGCTCTAGATTTTATTAGAAAGCAGCAAGTCAAATGGTTTGGTCATGCATGTAGGCTACCAGTCAACAGCATGCCACAACAAGCAATGATGTACAGACCAGATGGAAACAGAGGAAGAGGCCGACCACGTAAACGTTGGACGGAGGGAATAACAGAATCCATGGGAATGTCGATATACGAAGCCCATAACCGGGCACTCTCACGAAGTTTATACTTCACCTCGACACCGCAAGGTACAAGAGGAACATGATGAGATGATGAGATGAGAAACCTAAAAGAGGAACAGGACACACTTAACAAGGCTCTACATTCTATTGGATATCCAGACGTCTTCATCAAGCGTCACTGCCAGCCTCTCAAACCCACCCCACAGAATAATCGTTCCCAAACTTTAAGTGATTCTTTAAATGACCTTTCGAGGGGACGGCGGCGTAATGAAATGAATACACAATCCACTTAAAACAACAGTAAGCCAAATATTATTTGCTGCTGAACTAATGAACAGATATAATGCCACCCAGATAACTACACCATCTGTACAATAGTCATTGTCCCCTAATTACTATCACTTCACTATATTTGAGTAATGATGTATTGTTCGTCGAATATAGTATACGAAATGCTTTTTATTTGTTCACGTAATGGCCATATTGTATGAAGTTAGCGATTAGACGATTCTAGCCGGATTTGTGCAAACAGAAAGAGTTAGTGTTCAATGTGAAATTACCGTGGGGATGAACAGATGTTCCACATTCGAACAACACCTGTGATCATGTGGCTTAATTGTTACAGCTTAAGTATGATTCATTTATTCACTTCATATTATATATTACACTGCAGTATAAAGCTGTCAAAATGTAGCGAATATTGCTACGGCAATAAATCGTACAACATATTGTTTGTGACTTCTGAGTTTGAGCGCACTAGGGGAATACATTGTTTTGAATATTTATTAATTTAAAAGTGGGTAATAATATTCAATATGTGTAAAATATAAGTATATAATATATAGTTAATATTAAAAACATCTACAGACTCATACATATGCTGCTGCCAGAGAGTGGGCTATTTGATCAAGACATAACAATCACACATATGTGGTTGGCAGATGAAGGATATTTCGGTTAAGACATAACATTCATACGCCTGTAGTTAGCAGATGTAGACCGACCTGCTTAGAACACCACAGGTATGTCTCTGGCAGATGCAAGATTTGTAAACAGTTTGGATCTTTCGGTCTCGATGTAATGGGCACACAGCTCTATACAGTAGAGTAGAGTACACGAAGATCAATTAAAGAAGACAAGTCATATGTAAATAACATAAATAAAAATAAGATATAAGAAAACATGCCACATGCACAAGCAGTTCTTGTTTTTTAAGGCTTTATCTATTACATTCTTTATCGCTAAATAAATTTGCTACTGACACTAGGAAATAAAGATTTGCTTTCTAATATTTTATGAGCAGTGTCTGTAATAGAGTAAATATAACATATCTTGACTGCAGAAACATTTGGTCTGTTTTCTTTGTGATGTTCAGTATATTACTTTGTGTTTGTTATTTCTCCACATGATCTCAGCAAAGATTTTGTGCATCATTTTATATTCTTTTATTTACGATCGGCTTGTCGTTTGAGGCTGACCATACGGTCCACCATAGCTCCTTCCTCCATCAACTACGATATGCTGGCCAGTGATGAACCCAGCTGCATCTGATGCTATGAATCCCACGGCTTCAGCCACGTCTTCAACTGTTCCACGTCTGTTTTGTAGAAGCTGCCTGGTTACTTCAATAGATGCCCAATCTGTAGCACTCTTGCTGACGTCCCCACCTAAGGATCTAACAATCCGTGTAGGAATGAAACATGGATTGACTGAGTTTACACGGATGCCTTTTGGCCCCAAGTCAACAGCCAGACACTTGGTCAAATGATCAATAGCAGCCTTTGAGATTGGGTAAATCAAACTGGGAGATGACGCAAGAGAGCTCACCATAGATGAAATTAGAATTATATTTCCCTTGGTTGTTTCTAGATTAGGTACTGCCTGTTGAATTAGAAAAAAACACCGCCTTAACGTTTGTATCCATGATAGTGTTATAGGTTTGCTCCGTTGCGTCCAGAATCCCATTGTTTGGACTATAAACGCCAGCGTTGGCCACTAGGATATCCAATCGTCCAAATTTTGCAACTGTCTGAGAAACAACGTCTTTTCGAACACTTTGGTCGTTTAGATCACCTTGAACTACATGAAACCTATCTTTGTGTCCATCGCTGACCTTAATTGCTTGTTCTAAAACAGAATTTAGTCTTCCTTCGTCACGTCCACAAAGTGTGATCTTTGCACCTCGAGAAGCAAACAATAGTGCTATGGCTTCACCAAGTCCAGAACTGGAACCAGTAACAATGGCTACTTTGTCTGCTAAGGTAATATGCCATTATGTTTTTACAAAGATTTTGACTTTCACTTAGTCCACGAGATACTAAACCACCAAGCTTTCACTTGCCAGTTATTATGATACTCCGTGAACACAAAATCTGCAGTTATCTCCAGATAACACTACACTGAAGCGACAATAACACCTTATTTACTTCCCTCACAAACAAGTAACATATGTCTCAGGCTGATCACAAATGACATGAGTAGTATTACAAATCTCAGTTTTGTGGGAGAGAATTATATTAATGGGACCTCCATCATGCATATGTGTCAACGCTTAGAAACAATAGACCAGTGCTTCCCAAACATATTCATAATGGCGACTCTGTTATTTTCTATTCATGCATCCCGAAATTCCCTGGTGTAAAAACAAAGCAATCTACACCCCGTTCTATTAAAGCCATGTAACCTTTAGCCCGCGATCCGTTCAATACAAGCCACGCATTTTGAAACTAGGCAACCTACTCTAGATCTAACTGCACAATAATTATGTACTTTTATACTACACAGCCAACACAAGACCTAATTTTATATAAGTCAAGTACTTTTATACAAGGCAGCTAACACAAGCAGGTATTTATAGCAGTCAAGTACTTTTATACAAGGCAGCTAACACTAGCCGGTATTTATAGCAGTCAAGCACTTTTATACAAGGAAGCTAATACTAGCCTCTATTTATATAAGTCAAGTGCTTTTATGCAAGGCAGCTAACACTAGCCCCTATTTATAGCAGTCAAGTACTTGTATACTAGGCAACCAACTCTAAATTATGACAGTCAAGTACTTGTATACTAGGCAGCCAACTCTAAATTATGACAGTCAAGTACTTGTATACTAGGCAGCCAACTCTAAATTATGACAGTCAAGTAACCAATGACCTGGTTACACCACGATGAGGTTGTTCGGCCCAATTTGTTTACTCATCTATCGCCTTTCTTTTCAAAAAACTCCCCGTTATATTTTGAAAATTGTCTGGATCCCATTGTTGTGTTTCAGTGTCGAACTACAGAGCCGTACTAGTCGAAACAAACTAATCCCTTCTCGTTTGTGGACTGAATACTGAACCCCAGACTGAATTCTGTTTGAGAACCTTGGCCGCAAGTGTACCAACCGAAATGTCACCGCAGCTGAGTCATGTGGATAATAGACATAATTAATGGGCTACACATGAATATTTATATAGATATTTGTGGGAATTATACTGGATGTTGTTGTTGAATTTATTATTTGTAGATTCGAATTGTGTTCTAGTGAAAACATGATATTCTACCTAGGATAATATGATTCTACGGATAGATGTTTCCATGTGGTAAATAACTGGGACCATAATGAAAGCAAAGAAAGGTCACATTTTAGCTGACCATTCATGTCGTTAGAGGCGACTAAGATGAGTTGGCACAAGACTGGCTGCCTCATGTTGTCGTAAACTGTACCTGCAAAATACAAACAATCATGAGGAAGTCTACAGTGGCTTGCCGTGAGCTGGTTGGGGAACATATGCTCTACCACTGGGAGATGACAATAAAATAATATATATATGTATGTATATAGGTCAACGTGGCAGGGAGGTTTATCGCGCGAGTACTGAAACTTCCTGTGCTCTGTCAGCGTGATAGATGGTTCATTCCAACCACCGGTCATTTGGAGTTGAAAGTTGACTTTTCAGACTTTTAGATGGCGAAACACCAAAGGAGGAATCCACGATGAGTTTCATAAATCGACTACCACTCGTGGGATTTGAGATAGAAATAGATAGTCGAGATTGCAATTAAGGTTTATTCTATACTTGGAACAATTTTATCACTGTTACACGGGCTCCTAAATAATGAGTTGAGTTACGTGAATTGAGAAGTGACGTCAGAGACTCCTAAATGATGAGTTGAGAAAATCGAGTCAAGAACCAATTCACAGCACTCGGGGCATTTCCATACTCGCCCCATCTTCAACTGCCAGCGAAGATTCCAAATACTAATGGAACCAGTTACAATCTGTTTATGTGTCCGGCTGTCCTTTCCCTTGGGGTATTGAGTTTCGGGCAGATCTTCTAGTCACTCCCTGCGCTCTCATGTTCTCCAAGTAGTGATGGTGTATCTAATCTTCCACGCTATATACATGACACCAAAAGGTCCTGAGCATATCTACCCTATCGTACATCACTACACCACCCAGCGGTGCAGACCCAGCAAATGTAACCACCTGTTCCCAACTGTTACAACGACTAATCCGGGACATCTTCTAATGAACCTCATCATTTGTGTTAGTTGGAAATCGTCCATGGGTGTTCATGTGCAAAGTAGTTCAGGAAGCTGCATATAGAAACAGCGGGTTGTTCTATTTATGTTATATACTGTTATTGTCTTCATTTTATTTCAGAGTTCTTCTTATTGTCCACCGATTCTGTGGCGACGCGGTTACGGACGTAATTAGTAATCCTGCACGCCACGTTCGAAACACAGTTGCGCCCGATTTGGAAGCAGGCCGCCTTGCGTTGATTCCCATACAAATGTATGAGTGCCTGTTGTTCAGAAATTAAAGACAAACTACTCTACGTAAACTTGCCAAGACATCTCAAACAGCCAAACAACGTTGGGGTCGACTATCACGTCCTGTAGAGGATATGCAACTAACTTGTCTTATTGTCCATGCCGGATGGCGTTGATGATCATATATGTTCACATCCCTCTGTATCATGTACTGAAACTCATGTCTGATACCGACTTCCCGACTTCATGATGACAACATGTCAAACTTCTTCTCTCACAACCCCAGCATTTATTGTATATTTGTGAATTTCAAAACAATTTAACGTTCAATACTTCGCCGTTGCTTTCTGAAGTTCATACCTTTGGGAAAAGCAACGCAAAGCAAGCAGCAACCACATCTGTTGCTGCTGACTTTGTACCCGATATGTTGGACATGTGAAACTGTGTTCATTACAACTAAGCCCCTGACGCGTGTACTGAAGAGATTATATGAACCAGTTTAAACATGTCGTTATCTACCATCTCTGGTAAGGCGAAGAAGGTCACCCTTTATTGTTATGTGATGGGTAAATAACACTTTATTGCTTAATTATACAGCCATTTTATGAGACAATAAATAAGACAGCCCCTGACGAGTAGGCCGAAGTGAGTATATAATTCAGTTTAAACATGTCATTATCTACCATCTCAAGTGAGGCGCAGAAGGTCACTCTTTATTGTTAAGTGATTTATTACTTAATTATACTGCGAACCGTAACCGCGTCGCCACAGAATCGGTGGACAATAAGAAGAACTCTGAAATAAAATGAAGACAATGACAGTATATAACATAAATAGAACAACCCGCTGTTTCTATATGCAGCTTACTGAACTACTTTGCACATGAACACCCATGGACGATTTCCAACTAACACAAATAATGAGGTTCATTAGAAGATGTCCCGGATCAATCGTTGTAACAGTTAGGAACAGTTGGTTACATTTGCTGGGTCTGCACCGCTGGGTGGTGTAGTGATGTACGATAGTGTAGACGTGGTCAGGACCTTTTGGGGTATAGGAGTTCCCTTGAAGCAAGATGGCGGGACATTATTTCGTCCCGTAAAAAGGAACGTGTTTTTTCCAAAATGTGTATGGATTAAGTGTTTTTTTCGTGGTGAAATGGAGTTCGGACCGTGCAACGGAGTTCTTGCACGCGCGTCCGGTCTTCTTTCGGCGTATCATCGGCGCCCGGTGGCGATAGTTAAGCCTAACATGACGACCAGACGACCAGCTAGGACACAACGTGGTAAGAGGGCGGGCGCGCGCAGAAGGCGCTTAAAATGTGACAGATTGGGTATCGGAAATGTTCGAGTACTGTACTGGAACTGTGCATCATTTAGTCAACGCCGACCCATTCTTGAAAAACTACTCTACGGAAACGATATTGTAGTCTTGCAAGAAACACAGCTCACCGACGGAACAGCCAATGTTGCGGGATTTCAGGGGTTCTTTAACAGGCGGCACCTCGGACAGGCCATTCTGGTCCGCGACAACATACTACTGTCTGAGATCGATATGTCCGCCTGGA
>JACEFZ010008076.1:0-44282 GCA_014155875.1 Cepaea nemoralis | reverse complement strand
CCCCCCAATTTTTTTTGGGCCCCCCTCTCTTCTCATCACTGTCCGAAGAAAGCTGAATGTCTCTTTCTTATTGTTGATATATACGGTTTCATTACCCTTTTCGGGCATTTTTTGTTAGTTATTTGGCGAAAAGGAATTGCAACATTCGCTCGGGAACCCCATCTCTGTTGCCCCAAGTTCTTCCAAATTCCGAGGAAAATAAACACACATGCCTCCGATGGAAGATTGGAATACATGACTACCAGACAGAAAGGCAGCCATGAAGGGCTCTGCAATATCGGGTTTGCATACTAGGCTTGTACGCATGCGCAATTGAAAGCACTTTAAATGATTCAGTGCAAAGCGATAATATATCGCCAAATATGACCTCCTATTTTGACAGAAGGACGATATATCGCTAGATTATCGTGTTATTTATTTTATTTTGTGGTAGATTCCAAGTTTCCGTACTCAGTGAATGGAATGTACATGATTCTACTTGTTCATCTGAGTGTGTAATTATGTTTGGTCCACAACTACTGTTTTGGTTTGGCAGCTCAGTTAAGAGAATCAGCATTGCCGAAAGAATAATGGCGCTCGCTCTTAAACTTCAGGTGCGCTGATGCTGGGCAGCGGGTTATTTTCCTACACCAGTCAGACTTAAATGTTAACTTCTTGTCTAGAAAGTAATGGCAAACTTCCGAACGTTATAGTGCACAGAAAATCAGCTTAGGGTTGGTAGCAACATTAAGCAAATGTAACTGATTGTAGTAGTAGTAATAAATAAATATGTTAAAAAAAAAAAACCTGCGTCAGCCGGGAATCGAACCCGGATCGACTGCTTGGAAGGCAACCATGCTAACCTTTACACCACCGACGCTTACGACTTAGGTGCGTCATCTTGTTTATTCGTACACGTTCAGATGTGTAATATCCACAATGAAGCATGCTGTGCATACTTCTTTTTCTGCGTTCATCCGGAGTTTTTCTTTTTTCTTTTTCGGACGTGATTGCGTTGTGCCTGTTTACAGCAGAGCTGCGTTTTTGCGCCTTTAGGCCGACACGTCCGACTTCTGCGGGCATTTGCTGACCGGGTTAACCTTCCCGGGGGTTTCTTAGGACGTTATTGTTGTGGTGTTATCCCCCATTCCAGCTGGCCCATTTAGAACAGCCAAAGACATGCTGGTCAGCCCTCAAGGGAAGGCAGGGGCAGACCATGGGCATTCTCCGCCAAATTTTGCCCAGGCAGCCCCGTTAGGCTACTGCTTTTCGACTTCCAACTGCCAAGGGATTTTTTTTACGTGTGCAACGATACACACGGGAGTCCGATCTCACTACCCAGAGACCAGGGGAAAGTTTGTTACTAGAAGTCCACGTGAAAAAATCCCGGCGAGTAAGTCTTTAATCCTCCCAAAATTACCAATAGGTTCAGCAGTTTAATGTGTGTGTAAGTCCTGTTTAGGTAAACCTTTTGGCTAATATTTTATTTCATGGACTTCAATGAAGGAATCATAAACAACCTTGGATAAATAAAAAAATTAAAAAAAAAAAAAAAAAAAAACACACACACACACAGCCTTACAGAACAGAATTACAAAAAAACATAAAAAAATAAAAATAAATGAAAAAAGAAAATACAGGACGTTGTGGCGACTAGCCTTCATCATAAAAGAAAACATAGACACACAACACAACATATAATCTCGGAGAAGACCACCCCCCCCCCCCCTTTCCAGTGTCTACAAAAAGGCATAAAACAGGATGGGAAGAATGAAAAGAAGACAAAATGAGAACAATGAATACGAAATTAAAATTTGAAAGAATAAAAAAAAAAAAAAAAAAACAAGTTTTGCTACTTATCTCAGAATCTTAGGCTGTGATACTAACATGAATTGAACTCTTTGATACTAACATGAACTTGGTACTCTTATATAGACAGCCGTGGAAGTCTGTAGTGTCATTGGGACCGGGGTAGGGGATGGTAATGGGTCAGTGTCAGCCGGCAGTAAGAATGGATGGGAGCATTCTGAGTAGAACCCAGTCAATGACATATCTTGGCGTGAGGCTTGATCGTAGCCTGTCCTTCAAAGATCATGTCGACTATGTCATAACGAAGGCTCGAAAAGGTTTGGCAGCAATGAGAGTCATGGCGACTGCCAATATCGAGCAAGACTGCTATTACTTCTGTTCCAAGGACTTGTGCTTTCACGCATCGAGTATGCCCTGGCCATCCTCACTGTCAGCCCTACACAGATTGGAAGACTTGAAAAGTACAAAACGAAGCCATGCGCATCATTTTGGGCTGCACGAGAGACACCAGCTGTGTAGCAATGAGATACCTCCTTGACTTCCCGACAATAGAACACAGGATCAAGATCTGGAGAGCTCGTGCATACGTAAAAATAGTGCAGATGAGCAGCACCCTCTGCATGACGCTGTATTCAGAGAAAAAGGGTGACAGGCTAAAGAGGGGCAAATCATGGATGGGTCGGGCGGAAGATGTCGTCGGACAGGTCTGCAGTCTTACCAGTATCAACCCCGGCAAGGAATGGGTGCCGGTGCCTCCAGCTTTTAAGTGTACCTTCTCCTGCATTATCACACTCGACAGACGGTGCAGAGAGCAGAACCCTGCCGCTGTCAATGCAGAGGTTAACGCGCTCATCTATGATCACTCAGATAGCCCCGAAGTGCTCATCTATACAGATGGATCTGTTGTAAAGCAGCAGAGAAGTGCGTGGGCATTTACAGCCCGTTCAGCGGGCCGAACCGTTCAGAATCCAGTGGTGCCACTCTATGACCACGAGCAGCATGACGATGGAGGTGAAGGCAGTTTACACAGGCTTTCATATGGCTGGAATCACAGCATTATACCAACGTGTGTGTACTAAGTGATTCAATGAGCATGATTCAGAAGGTCGAAGCTGGATCTGTACGTAGACAGTGGACTGAGTCGCTGCGGAAGTCTGTTGTCCGCAAAGTCACCTTCATCTTCGTCCCGGGACATGCGGGAGTCGAGGGAAATGAACGAGCTGATAAATTGGCTGGCTCTGCACCCCCTGTAGATGGCCAGCCCATGGATCGTGCCGATGTCATTAACGCCCTTAAAGATATGGCGAGAACAGAGGATTTTGACGCCAGTGATTCCACATCGCTTTCCAGGATGAAAGACCTGGGAGTAAGAATCGGCACAGCCAGACGCGAGAGGTACATCGGGAAAACAAAGCGCCTCGTCAACCAACACAGAACTGGCACTATTAGCCACCGGACGCTGATGCATATGCTGGGGGGAGGATCTGAGCACCTATGGACATGTCCGGAGTGCAACGAAGATACCCCAACTGATAACTGATAACTGAATGGGTCAGTGAAGATCCCAGGTAAATGAGTGGAAGTGATACATGAAATAAAGGGGGGGGGGGCTGAGAAAATTGTGTTCTCTAATTACATAGGTGCCCTTACTGTTACCAGAACTATGAAAGACCACAAGGGCCCAATGTAAGGCGTGCGTGCATGCGCGATATACAACACATTTTACACACCAATTTACTCCCGCCCGCCTCCGAGATTGCAATCGATCACGTGACAAACCCAGAACGCAATGCGCAAGCCGCCAAGTTATTCCGGCTCGTCTTCCTGGATGGCAGCCATTGTAAGTAAGTATGGAGTAACGAACGAACGTTATTTTCACGGGCTCATAAAGAAACCCACAAGTATTGATTACCGCTCACAGGAGTAGAATAAATAAAATAAAGATTAGAGAACACACTAGAACATAAACATTAAAAGCTGTAGTTGATATTTTAAGTGGTTAGAGCATTGCCACCTCCCACAACGACGGTGTGGCATGTAACTGTCACTCAACATTACAAACACAGTGGCCTAATTAACAGAACGATGCTGTACCGCCACAGACCTGTCGCTTAGATGTGAAGATCAAGCCTACCGTTTGTTTAGCACCGATTCAGTTAATCGCCGCCTATGAACATACGTGGTAGGGTTACTGTGTTACTCTTCTTTAATGTCCCCCATGTGGCTCCTAGTAGCTGTCAGCATGCAACAACGGCCACCCCCCGGACAACAGCTGTGACAGGCTGGCTAAACCAGGCGTGGGTAGCCAATTCGGTGTCAAACGAATCGGTGAACTAGGGTTTGCCTACCCAGCATGTGAAAACAGGATTCGGCAAACTGCGGGGAAGAAATCATTCCTGATTCAACGGGCAAGATGGTGTTTACCTGCAAAACGTTGTGGAAACGTAATGAGGACGGCAAGGCACGTAGAGCCCCTGGTCATCAACTGCAAATGTATTCGTTTCCAGTCGTCTTGACTTGTCCAGCCACTAGACTCAGATGGACTCAGGCGAGAGAGGGTGAGGTCGACGAATTGCGCAACTCTTCCTCACTTTAATCCAATTCATCGCGCAAGTCATTCTTCATCCTAGGCTTTATTATCCATCTTAGAACTCACGGCCCCATACTTTCAACCTCACTGGATGAAATTAATGGTCATCATCATTCTTGATGGACAAACAACATTCTTTAATTCCCTCATGTATCAATGCAGCCACACGAGTATCGCGGATATTGTCTGGGGCGTTACCCGCTCTGGGCATTGGGTGGGAGTCTATTGATAGGCAATGAAGTGTGAATATATGCGGAGTAAGATTACCCAGCCTAGGCCTGGCCTTATCCAGCAGCCGTACTGAATTATGACCTAGCTTGCTCGCTTTGAACTCAAGCGTAGTCCATGACCGTGTTACTATTTCGAGGGCACTGGACATAGTTTGAGTGTAGATTAGCTTTCCATATTACCAGTGTCCCTCGCCATCGGGCGACATCTGAGGTACTGTGATACTGGGTTTGCAGGGAAGTCTCTACACAACCTCATTCCGGTACTCGCAAGCCATGTCTATGGCTCCTACCACCTGAACAATAATATACCTAAAGTAAGAGTTAAAGCTCAGTCTTCCAACCCACCAAGCAACCAATCCATCACCCACCCACCCATCCACCTACCCACATACCATGAAACCACACCACCAATCAACAACTAACCAACAAACCATCAAGCAATCAACCAACCAATCCATCCATCAACCAACCCACTTAAAACCAACCAACCCACTAAAAATAAAACAAACCCTCTCACTTACCCAGCCAACCCAGCAACAAAGAGATATTTTGTAGATAGCTATTTCGTACAAATTAAATAAATAACAAACATTGTCGCCCGTGTCTGCATTTGCATAGCCGCACAATTGATGTGTATATCTGTACATTCGTCTACCTGGGCTCTCATTTCACATCCCAGCCTCTACGCTTCTACGTTGAGTGGGGGAAATAAAGGTGTTTAATTTAAACACGCAAACCAAGGGAGAGAAGTTTTGCCGAGGCAAGGTCAATAACTATCTCAAACAGTTTCTCTGGCAAAACTTGTCGAATTCCTGGCGTTGTGCTAAAAATACATTCTCCTGTTTAAATTACACACTCTTACAAAGCGCGCTCACCCTACCTCCCGCGTGAGTCACTCCAGGTAGAGAAATGAGTGTATTAAACGCACGTGCAATCAAAGACGGATATGCTGTCCATTTGATGTTTTAAAGTTTAAGATACCTAGACACAATAAAGGTACACGTGTGGAACGGATTGAAAGCATACTGGAGGTGTAGTAATGTAGTGGCTGGCATGCTCGACTGTCGGCCCGGCTGTCATGTGGTCGAGTCCACACTGAGGAGATCACTATTTAAACATTGATCTGGGATCGTATGTCGACACGACCTGAAAATGAGTACCTGAAATATCCACGGAGATCAAGGCTGTCAGCGTGCTTTTGGCGGCATCACCCATAATGTCGGGTTGGTGTATACATATATGGGAGTCAGCATGAGAGGACTGGTCACGCGCATCACCCACAGTGTCTGGTTGGTGTATACATATATGGGAGACAGCATGAGAGTACTGGTCACTCGCATCATGAGAGGACTGGTCACTAGCTTCATGAGAGGACTGGTCACTCGCATCATGAGAGGACTGGTCACTCGCATCATGAGAGGACTGGTCACTCGCATCATGAGAGGACTGGTCACTCGCATCATGAGAGGACTGGTCACTCGCATCATGAGAGGACTGGTCACTCGTATCATGAGAGGACTGGTCACTCGCATCACTCACAGTGTCTGGTTGGTGTATACATATATGGGAGACAGCATGAGAGGACTGGTCACTCGCATCATGAGAGGACTGGTCACTCGCATCATGAGAGGACTGGTCACTCGCATCATGAGAGGACTGGTCACTCGCATCATGAGAGGACTGGTCACTCGCATCATGAGAGGACTGGTCACTCGCATCATGAGAGGACTGGTCACTCGCATCATGAGAGGACTGGTCACTCGCATCTCCCACAGTGTCGTGTCGCTGTATACATATATGGTAGTCAGCATGAGAGCACTGGTCACTCACATCATGAGAGCACTGGTCACTCGCATCAGAAGAAGGCATTGCATATTCTCTGGGCATGTTATAAGGGGGGGGGGGGGGGAGCTGGAGTATGTCGTCACAAAGGGAAAGTTGGAGGGGAAGAGAAACAGGGGAAAAGCAGGAGAGAAGATACCGGGCAGTTTGACATCATGGCATGGAGTAACACCGGTTTCAGAAACGATCGGCACCACAGAAAACCGTGGACAGAAATGGTCACCAACGCCACACGACATGAACTATCAGAAGAAGCAAGATATATCAATTACCCGAAAAGTTGTCTTTAAAAAAATTATTTTAACCATAGACTCAATACGTCACTTGGTGTAAATAGGGGATGTTCTCGTTTAACGACCGACCCAGTACATCACACTCACATTACCAGTGGACCAATAGGCGAGCGCGCTGTAAAGCTGTCTGTCTACTCACACAACACACAACATTCGCATGTCGTGATTGCAACGGACTCACAAAGTAATCGTATCTAGAGACAAGTGACGACAGGCGAACTTCGGGCAGAGTGACAGATTTCAATTCAAAAATCCAAAATAGAGAACACCTGTGGATCACCCCCCCCCCCCCTCTCCCAATGAACATGCTGGTGAAGAGTTCCAGTACTAATGGTAGCAGCCTTATTATGTGTCTGTCTGGGAGAGTCCTGCGTGTCGGTCAGATCCTCCGATCACTCCCTGCCTGTCTGGGAGAGTCCTGCGTGTCGGTCAGATCCTCCGATCACTCCCTGCAGCACCATTCTCTCCATGTCGGGATTTATTCTAAATCTCTAATCCTTTTATCCCGACCCATCTCCATATATGCTTCTCTTTTCCCCTCTATCTCTGTATTCTTCTGTCTGTGTGTGTGTGTGTGTGTGTGTGTGTGTGTGTGCGTGTGTGTGTGTGTGTGTGTGTGTGTGTGTGTGCGCTCGTCTCTCTGTCTCTCTCTGCTTGTCTTTGCCTCTCAACGTATTTCTCTCTGTCCCTCTGTCTCTCTTTGTCTGCCTCTGTAAATATTTTTCTATGTGCTTGTCTCTTTATTCCGTGCATTTGTGTATGCGCCAGACTCTCTCTCTCTCTCTCTCTCTCTCTCTCTCTCTCTCTCTCTCTCTCTCTCTCTCTCTCTCTCTCTCTCTCTCTCTCTCTCTCTCTCTCTCTCTCTCTCTCTCTCTCTCTCTCTCCTGCTCTTTCTTCCCTCCCATCTCTCCCCCTCTCTATCTCTTAATCTGTCAATCTCCCTCTTTGTCTTTCATGAAGTTTCTCCGAATGTCCCCCTTCCCCCCTCCAAATTTCTCTTAAAACGCCACCTCTCCCACCAGTCAGCATCTTCTAGCACATACATCCACGTACCACACTTAAATATTTGAGTGCAGCACGCGAAACGTGAGCGTTTCTTCACGTGTTCCAGATTTAGCTCTCAGAGCTGTGTTGTAACTTGCCAGGTCGGTCACTTTGTCGGCGCCAAACTCGCTGGGCTCAAGGTTCTTCAGATCTGTGACGATTCTTAAACTGACATTCTTGAAAATCGCACGTCTTGTTCCATACCAAGCTGGGTGAGAAAAAGATTGCGAGTAAGGGGACTGGTCTACTCATCTCATAATGTTTTCACATATTCTTGTGAAATTCTTCGCGATTAGTATCAAAACGGGTAGATATATATTATACTAACTGCCAAATAAAAAAAATAAATGTTGCATGTCATTTCCAAGATGTTGATGTTTCTGGGTAATTTTACATTCAGTAGTTTGCCAGTGCCTGTCTCCCTGTCGAAGGGGTTAAGGATGCTGTTCGTAATCCCGTATACCCACGTATGAAACACAGCTGCGCGAGATGCGGCAGCGGATCGCGTCACGCTGGTTACTTACGGAGGTATGTGAGGCGTTCGTTCAGAAATCAATGGCAAACTACTGAACATAAAACTTGCCAAGACATCACAGCAGCTGAGAAATGCTGGTGTTGATTGCAATTGAAAAACAAGTTTGCCAGTACAGCTCAGCAAGGCCGCCTCGTGTCTTAATGGTAATGCACATGCGCGTAAACTGCCCTGAGATCCGGTTGCAACAATGTAGTTATAGATCAGGCACCGCAGTGGTAGAATGTTTAGTGTTCTTGACTGCAAAGAAAGTGGTCTTTGTTCAATCCTCTGCTGAGGAATGTCATTTTTCTGACAGCTCTAGTATCGACTCTGAATATTGCTTGGATAGCAAATCCATTACGTGGAAAGTCCGAATCAAAAGCCCACTATGTGGGCTTCATAAAAGGTGGAAAAGTGTCCTAGTGGCACGAAATGGAATATTGCTTGGATAGCAAATCCATTACATGGAAAGTCCGTATCGAAAACTCACTGTGTGGATGTCATCTGCAGACTGCATACTTCTGGTTTCCGGAAGAACAGCCTATGGTGAGCGGAAGGCCCAATATACGGAAGTGAGGCTAAGCAGCCATGTGCAGGACGTGACGATTCCTTGGGTGAGCCCAGTACCAGAGCGCTATGTATCGGCTCTGCAAGTATGGAAGCCTCCTTGGATGGCGGGGAATGCCCATGGTCTGCCCCTGCCTTCCCTTGAGGGCTGACCAGGATCTTTGGCTGTTCTATATGGACCAGCTGGGATGGGGGATAACACCACAACAGTGAGAGTCAAACGTCCTAAGAAACCCCCGGGAAGGTTAACCCGGTCAATAAATGCCCGCAGAAGTCGGATGTGTCGGCCTAACGGCGCAAGAACGCAGCTCTGCTGTAAACAGGCACAACGCAGTCACATCCGAAAAAATTACTCCGGTTGAACGAAGAAGAAGAAGAAGTATCGACTCTTAAATAAGGGATCCAGACAAGTCTTAGAGTTTTTTTTTTTTTTTTGAGTGTTATGAGGAGGAAAGGTGACGAGGTAGAGAACTGACCACCCAATCTCACATGACCTGGCCTAGAATATGTGACGTTAAAACACTTGGATACCGGAACACACCTTCTGTTATGGGGATGTCTTTACCTGTAGATACAGGAGACTGCCTTGCCTACGAGCAGTACAAACTTTGCAGGCTAAAACACTTATGAGATTCCCATAACAATCCTCGCTGACCATGGTAGGCAACCCGCCACCTACATCTTGCATCCACCGTGCGGAAACCTCGCATGCATGCTGGGAATCAATGTCTTGCTTGCCTGTCGGGATGGTGTCACCCAACACTAGTAAGGAATTCTTCAAGTCGTGTGAGCAAACTGGAATCGACCAAGTTCTCCAGCAGTAGCAGCAGTAGCAGTTAGTTGTCTCCCTGGCCTAGGGGTTAGCGACTTTCTCCGTAATATCTTATACTCTCGTGAGTAACGTGGCGTGCGCGAGAATCGCTGGCGGTTCTAGCAGCGTCGGTAACTTACGGGGTATGTGAGCCGGTCGCTCAGAAAGCAATGGCAAACTACTGAGCGTAATCTTGCCAAGAAATCAACATACAGCTGAAAGATGCTGGTGTTGACAGCGATGTCCTGTAAAGGATATGCGAACCAAAAAAAAAAAAAAAACCAGTTAGTTCAAACTACTGAACGTAATATTTGCCAAGACATGAACAACAGCTGAATAATGCTGGCGTTGAATGCAATGTCCTGTAAAGGATATGCGAAAAAAAGTGAGTTACATATTCTTTACAGGACGTTGCAGTCAACGCCAGCATTATTCAGCTGTTGTTGATGTCTTGGCAAGTTTACTTTCAGTAGTTTGCCATTGCTTTCTGAACTACCGGCACCCATACCATTTCGTAAAAAAAATAACCAACGCAACGCGGTCTGCTTCCAAGTAGCGCGCAGCTGTGTTTCGAACGCTGGTATGCGGGATCTCGAATTGCGCACGTAAGACCTTAGCCACGGAGCAGGTCTACCAACCAGTATCCCTGACATATTTTCTGTAGATTTCATTATATGTTCACCGTACAATGAGAACAGTTCATACAGTCTATGGTATAACGAATTCGACTTGTGAAACCACGTCAGTTCTCGGAGCAAACTTTTGTCTCACCATCTGTTCGCGATTTCAACAACTTTATTTTCTCGCTTTACATATTTCTTGGCCTGCTACTTCTGAAACTACTCTACCCAGGGTGACCTCACCTCCAAGGTCATTTATGGTTGCAATTTACCGTAAAACCATTCTCTTTAAATCACGCCAACATGCGTCAGTCTCCCAGCAACCAACCGCCTTAACTTTTCTCTGACCTCTCCCAGCTTTCATACGGATGTTGCTGGGTGCTCTGGAACAATCAGTCCCACATCTTTGTTCTCCTAGCACGCGTCGATGTCTCAGCGGTTCTCTACAGATGTTTGGAATTGTGGTAACATAAATAAAGAGCCGTTCCACGCACTTAAGATGAAGTGTTCATATAATGCGGCACCTATTGTTTTATATACCAATCAGCAGAGGCTTGCTCCGGAAGCAATTCGTGATCCCGCATACCAGCGTTCGAAACATAGCTGTGCGCCATTTGGCAGCAGACCGCTTTGCGTTGGTGTTTTTACAAAATGGTATGGGTGCCGGTCGTTCAGAAAGCAATGACAAACTACTAGACGTAATCTTGCCAAGAGATCACAACAGCAAAATAATGCTGTGCTGTCTGCAACGTCCTGTAAAGGATATGCAACTTACTTAACTTAATCAGCACAGGGTCAATGATGTGATCAGTATCATGCAGGCTGCCTTTACTCCCCAAGACATTTCCTGGAGCTCGATTTGGGAGGCGTGGACCTAAGAGCCAAGGCCAGATTTTAAAATTCGAATACGCCACGATGTTAATCGAACCCATTACCATCGCGCCGGCGGGCGAGAGCTTTACCACTGCGCTACAGCGTCTTCCTTGGAATAGTAGGCTGGAGAGGAATGATGTGTTGGGTCATTAGTGGATTAGTAGTAGGCCGGAGAGGAAAGATGTGTGGGTCATTAGTGGATTAGTAGTAGGCCGGAGAGGAAGGATGTGTTGGGTCATTAGTGGATTAGTAGTAGGCCGGAGAGGAAAGATGTGTGGGTCATTAGTGGATTAGTAGTAGGCCGGAGAGGAAGGATGTGTTGGGTCATTAGTGGATTAGTAGTAGGCCGGAGAGGAAGGATGTGTTGGGTCATTAGTGGATTAGTAGTAGGCCTGAGAGGAAGGATGTGTTGGGTCATTAGTGGATTAGTAGTAGGCCGGAGAGGAAGGATGTGTGGGTCATTAGTGGATTAGTAGTAGGCCGGAGAGGAAAGATGTGTGGGTCATTAGTGGATTAGTAGTAGGCCGGAGAGGAAAGATGTGTTGGGTCATTAGTGGATTAGTAGTAGGCCGGAGAAGAAGGATGTGTTGGGTCATTAGTGGATTAGTAGTAGGCCGGAGAGGAAGGATGTGTTGGGTCATTAGTGGATTAGTAGTAGGCCGGAGAGGAAGGATGTGTGGGGTTATTAATGTGTTAGTAGTAGGCTGGAGTGGAAGAATGTGTGGGGTCATTTGTGGATTAATAGCTTGCGTGATTTCTTGATTTCTTGTTGGACTGGTGGACCGATTGATGAATTCGGAGATCGAGGGGTTGGTTGATGGATTGGTTTAATGATTGGTAAAGTGATGGATTCATTGATTGATTATTTGAATGATTGGTGAAGTGATGGAGTCATTGACGGGTTTGTTGAATAATTGGTGAATTGACGGATTCATTGACGAAGCGATTGACTAATTCATTCATTGATGGATAGATGGATTGAATCATGGTTAATTCACTGATGGACTTATTGATCGATTCAGGAATGGATGGATTTATTCATTCCTATATTGATCGATGGAAGAACTGATTGATATATCTGTCACGAAAAAACACCGTGAGTAACCAGTTGATGCCAATAACGGCATTCTGATTAAACGGGATGATTTAACAGCCACAACTATTTTAACTAACAGAGAAAACAAATCAGATGTCAACCTTCACAGGTCGGGCAAAATTAACAGCTGCAGATGTGTAGGGGAAGTGAGTGAGCTGAATCATACATCGCTTTGACAGTTTATCAACAGTCAGAGACAAGCGGAATTGCCAGCTAGGGACAGGAAACAGTCCGTCTGTCATTTAGAATTTCCCAACATCAAACGGAAGGATGGCTGTGATTGTCACCACTCGACAGAAGATTGGCAGCTTGTTGGGGAAACCCGTTGTTGTATCCATACGGTAACTCGCTAGTTGGTTTTGGGAGTCAAAACAAGTGATGACAACTCTGACAGTGACTAAGCCAGGGAGGATAGATTCTTGACAATGGGTGATATGTCCAAATAACACCTGTGTGGACAGGAAGAATACCGTCACGTGACCAATTTTAGGGGTTGCCAAAAACCATGATTGGAGAAGGGAGTTGAACTAAAACCGTTGATTGAGGCGGACGTGCTTCGGCACTGCGGTTCTGATAGGAAATATGTCTACCGTGTGCGAATTGAGTTAATTTAATTTTACGCGTGCTTGTCATGGCAAGAGTAGATGTAATTTGATCTAACTGCTGTGTTGCCTAAGGTAGAACCTATTATAATTAGTTCTAATTAATATAGACTGTAGCCTTGTTAAAACTAGAGTGTGATGATTAGCACTGTTAGTGGAAAACTAGCTAGAGTAGGGAAGTGATACTTGGCTCTGTTAGTTGAAAATAGATTAATGAAGTGTTGATAAGCTTTACTAGTTGAGAATTGAGTAATGAGGGATAATTGGGATATTCCAGTAGGTGTCCCTGGTGGGCGGGGTTTCGCATTCTGTTTGTTGATTTTTGTTTTCTTGTCTGGGCCTGATGATAACCAATGTGTTGAATAATCTGTCCCTGACAGAGTTGGGTTCATTGTATTTTGCTGAGCAAGGGCCAATGGCCACGATCATCTAATAGAGATCAGTGACGGGGAGGCTATCACCAGTTGTATGATCTATTTTACAGGTTCCCTCTGGTCGGGATGAAGCACACAGAATCATTGAAAAATCCGATCCCGGATAAGTTATGATGCAGAAAGATTGGCCAGCAACCTTCTAAATGGGTCGGTGCTAGAAGAAGCTGATACACATGGCTCAGTGGAGCTGAATGGTAGAAGTATCCTACAGGATAAGTACCGAATGAGTTGTAGGTCATACCAGTCTTTAACACACCAGTAGTGATGGATGTTCAGTCCACGTATGATGAGAACAGTAGCGACTGATGTTCACATTGGAGGAAAGATAACATTTAAGTGTAGTTGTTCCACGTATCAAGGAAATCAGAACTGTCAGACGATATCTAGTAAATAAAGCAAGCCATGTTAGTCTAGATACAATGACTGTGTAAGAGTGAAAACTATAGAACCTATCGCCCCTCTGCCGTGCGTCAACCTTGACGAGGTAGAGGGGCTTGCGAGTTCCAATGACCCCAAGAGCTATGCCGACGGTAGCACTGCTACTGGTAGGGTCACCCATGTCGGACAGGTCAAGGGAGAGGGACCAGACGAAGTGACGCACAAACCTGCTGCCTTGTAGGTAGACTGGGGACAGTCAAAGGCTAGGGAAAGAATCCCGAAAAGTGCTTGTCGAAATCAGATGTACTGAGCCACAAGCTTGACAAAGAAGTGCAACGTAACTTTATCATTTCATGATGCCACAGATGAAAATTAATTGTTATGGTGCTAATCCCGTGAAGTCCCATCAGGCGGTGATAGTGCCGGGCCCCCTGCCTCGAGGGGGTCCACCCATGACTACTGGTGGTCACCTTCCCCTGTGCTGTGGAGTCAAGGCAAAGAGGAGTAGGTTAAGAGCTATTGACCAAATACCAAGGACACTCAACATACTACAGTGGAATGCCGAAGGAGTTTATAGCAAGAAAGAATCCCTGACACAGCGTCTTCATAAAGATAGAATAGATGTGGCATGCATTCAAGAGACACACCTCAATGCCAATCGCAAATTTTCAGTCAGAGGATATCAGGCCACACGTTTCGACCGCGAAGGACATAAAGGAGGAGTTCTAATACTTACAGGAAATACAATACCTTGCAGCGAAGTATCTGTGATCTCTGACAACCAAACAGAAATTATAGGTGTTGATATAATGATAAAGGACGTGAAAATAAGAATCTACAATCTGTATAGCCCAGCAGATAAGGACCTTACACTCTCAAACATGAAAATAACTGACACAAACTGCATTATTGTCGGAGACTTTAATAGCCGTTCAGAAAGATGGGGATACCCAGATACTGACAAAAGAGGAGATGAATTGGAGGACTGGGAAATAGACTCAAATCTCCATCTACTCAACAAAGCGGATGACACACCGAGCTTCTACTCCAGAAGATGGCTTACCACTTCTACTCCAGACTTAGCTTTCTGCACAGGAGACATCCTCCACAAAATCGATCGCCATGTGCTGGACCAATTAGCAGGTAGTGACCACAGACCAATCAAGCTTGTAATGAATATGGAGTATGTTCCACAGGAGCAAAAGCCCTTGCCCCGCTGGAATTACAAACGAGCAGATTGGGACAGATTTGCCATACTAACAGACAAATATTGTGAAAACATAAATACACGATATGGCAACATAAAGCAAATGGTGGAAAGTCTAAACAGAGCGATAATACAGGCAGCCACTGAGTCCATTCCTAGAGGAGCGAGGAAAAATTACAAACCATACTGGACTGAAGAACTACAAAGTTTGGAGGACAAAGTTAAAGATGCCAGGAAGACAGCAGAGAGAGAACAAACAATTGAAGCGAATATCTCTCTCAAAGCCATCTCAGCAAAATATAAAAGAACAGTAAATCAAACAACAAGAGATTGTTGGAGGGAAAAAACAGAAAACCTGAATTTTGACAGGGATGGAAACAAACTATGGAAACTAGTGAAAGCCATGAACAATGAAGGACCTAGAAACAAACAAATAACAATTAAACAAGGAAATGCCTTGCTTACAGGAAAAAAGGCTGCAAATGCACTAATGGAACACTATGCAAATGCAAACCACATTGATATTACAACCGAACAGAAGAAAGCAATCAAAGACAAACAGATACATCATAGAAATACAGAGACAGCAGCAGAATATATGATGGCAAATCTAACAATGGAAGAAATGGAACAGGCAATGAATACCCTAAAAAAGAAGAAATCACCAGGAAAGGATGGAATCACAAATGAAATGCTAATAGGACTAGGCAACAAGGCAAAAAAGAAACTACTAGCAGTCCTAAATAACAGCTGGAAGAGAGGAATAGTCCCACAGGCATGGAAGGAAGCTATACTAATACCAGTCCCAAAGAAAGGAAAAGACCTGGAAGAACCAAATGGCTATCGACCTATCAGTCTACTTAGCTGTGTAGGAAAATTAATGGAAACGCATTATCAATGGCAGGCTAACATGGCATCTGGAAGAAAACAAACTCTTAACACCACACCAAGCAGGATTCAGAAAGTACAGATCCACTGAAGATCAAATAACCTATATAGCTCAGGAAATAGAGGATGCCTTCCAAGAGAAAAAGCACACACTAGCAGTCTGGATAGATTTAGAAAAAGCATTTGATAAAGTATGGAAGGAAGGACTGAAAGTAAAACTGCAAAACATGCATGTTTGTGGAAAAATGTATAAATGGATCAGCCACTACCTTGAGAACAGAACTGCCAGGACAAAAGTACAAGGACAAACAAGCAAAATGATGCTGCTGGAGCAAGGTGTCCCCCAAGGAGGAGTTCTTTCACCAACATTATTCCTAGCATATATAAATGACATCACAGAAAATTTCCACCCAGAGTACACACATCCTCTTTTGCAGATGACCTAGCCATATGGACATCTGAAGAATATATTAGTACAGCTAACAGCAGAATACAGCAAGCCTTATTAGCGCTAGAGGACTGGTCAAAATCATGGCTAGTGAAGATAAGTGAGGAGAAAACAACATGCACAGTGTTCTCCCTCTCAAATAAAACTCAGCAACCTAAGCTGGTAGTGAATGGAAAAATATTGCACCATGAAGAAAATCCAAACTATCTAGGAGTCACCTTTGATCGTCGCCTGACATGGAAGACACAGGTTGAGAAAAATCGAACAAGAGCAAGGCAGAGAATGGCAATCATGAAAAAGCTTGCTGGTACAACGTGGGGAGCAGATGAGAAAGTTCTCAAGAAGTTATATACTGGACGGGTGAGGCCAGTACTGGAATATGGCATTGCAGCTTGGGCAACAGCAGCTAAGTCAAACTTTAACAAAATAAGTAGAGTCCAAAACCAAGGAATGCGAATCATAACTGGAAGCCTGAAGACAACGCCTATTAATGAACTAGAAAAGATCACTTGTTTACAACCAATGCAGGATAGAAGAGATAGCAGAGCCCAGCAACAAGCAGAAAAATTTAGAAGATTGACAGACCACCCTATGTACAACAGATTTAATGGTTTTGGAAAGGGAAGACTGAAGCGTAGCAACTTTGTAGAAACTGCAAACCGAAGGATTAGGGCAGATCCTATACTTAACATATCAACAGTCAAGCCCATACACAATGCACACAAGTTCCCAGCTTGGAGACAGCAGCAACTGCCTGAGATGATAGAAAACATTCCTGGTATTGAGAAAAAGAACACTCAGCATGAAACCGAAAGAAGAGAAATAACCCTAAACTATATAAAAGAACATTACCCAAGCAGGGATTTGACCCATGCATATACAGATGGATTAGCCAAAAATTCAATAGAGAATGGAGGAGGAGGAATTCTCCTAAATTTAAAAAATGGAGTGAAAAAAACACATTCAATGGCAACTGGAAAATTTTCAAGTAACTTCAACGCGGAGGTAGAGGCTTTGAAAACTGCAGCAAAGTCAGTTGTCTCAATACTGAAGAGCAATAACAGCACATAACTAACTGACATAAGAGCAGCACTCCATGGTCTATGCCAGAAATCCAAAAAAGTTGTAATACAATGGATCCCATCACATTGCAGTATACCTGGAAACGAAGAGGCTGACAGACTGGCAAAAGAGGGCGGACGACTACCACAGCCTGACATAGACATAACCTATAATGAGGCAAAGAGGTTGATAAAAAGCACTTATAGAACCAAATGGGAATCAGAGCATCCAGGCCATCAGAAGGATGATGCATATTACAAAATCGACCGAAGAGAACAAGTAGCAATCTTCAGACTCCGCACAGGACATAACAGGCTGAAATACCACTTGTTCAATAAACTAAAGATAGGAGATACCGATGAATGTAATTGTAGAACTGGAAAAATGACAGCAAAACATTTGCTGCAGGATTGCCCAACGTATGCAGAACAGAGAAAGATATTTTGGCCCACACCTGCTTCATTTGAGTGCAAGCTCTATGGAGATATCAACAAGCTCAAGTTGACCGCAGCTTACTTTAACTGCATACAGGTTGACATTTAAAGGTGCATGAAGACCCAGAGGCATGAAATGGAATATTGCTTGGATAGCACATCCATTATGTGGAAAGTCCAAATCGAAAGCTTGCTGTGTTGGCTTCATAAAAGGTGGAAAAGTGTTCTAGTGGCACGAAATGGAGTATTGCTTGGATAGCAAATCCATTACGTGGAAAGTCCGAATCAAAAGCCCATGGTGTGGGCTTCATAAAAGGTGGAAAAGTGTCCTAGTGGCATGAAATGGAATATTGCTTGGATAGCAAATCCATTACGTGGAAAGTCCGAATCAAAAGCCCACTGTGTGGATGTCATCTGCAGACTGCATACTTCTGGTTTCCAGAAGAACAGCCTATGGTGAACGGAAGGCCCAATATACGGAAGTGAGGCTAAGCAGCCATGTGCAGGACGTGACGATTCCTTGGGTGAGCCCAGTACCAGAGCGCTATGTATCGGCTCTGCAAGTATGGAAGCCTCCTTGGATGGCGGGGAATGCCCATGGTCTGCCCCTGCCTTCCCTTGAGGGCTGACCAGGATCTTTGGCTGTTCTATATGGACCAGCTGGGATGGAGGATAACACCACAACAGTGAGAGTCAAACGTCCTAAGAAACCCCCGGGAAGGTTAACCCGGTCAACAAATGCCCGCAGAAGTCGGATGTGTCGGCCTAACGGCGCAAGAACGCAGCTCTGCTGTAAACAGGCACAACGCAATCACATCCGAGAAAAAAAATCCGGATGAACGAAGAAGAAGAAGAAGAAGAAGAACTTATCGCAAGAAGAAAACGTCATGTTCATAGGACAGTGTTCCATGTTTTGCTCACTGCGCCGGAATTATGAAGCCTGAGTTTCTATAAACTATTAGGAACAGTTGTGTTAGGAACAATAATAGTATTTTTCACGAATTATATTTGAATGGGATTCAGATCTCATGGTCATCAGAGCTCCTGGAGGAGGACATGTCTGGAGAGAAGGACATGACTTCGGTGAGGTCCATTGTGATGAGTCTTGTGATGTCGTGTGATCCTTGCCATGATGAGTGGACTCTGAACATGAACTCTGTGGTCTGACCTATACATTTACATTAGAATACACGAAACACATTTTCTTCGCATACACGTCTCATATACGTTACACTTTTCTTTTAATAAATTAATCTTTATTAATTTTTAGAAGCAAGAGTTGTTGAATATGTTGCGTTAGGGGAGAATGAGAGGGGGCATAGTACGACAGTGAGAGAGTGATAGGAAAAGGTGTCCATGTGCTGATGGAGTGTGTTGGACGGAAGCTGGTGGATTCTCCAGGATATTGATAGGGAAAAAAATATTATAATGTGGGTGTTGACTCTCCTCACTCCAGGGACGACACTTTAAAGGAGGACACGACATTATTGGAGCTCGATAACGGGATCTTTGGACAGCGGGATCTCTCGTAAACGGAATCCTTGGACAGCGGGATCTCTCGTAAACGGGATCCTTTGACAGCGAGATCTCCTGCAAGTGGGATCCTTTGACAGTGGGATCTTCTGACAACGGGGTCTTTTGATACGGGATCCTTAGTTATAAAACGGAGATATCATATTGGAGAATCCAGCTAGAGTGAATGTGGATAGGGGTTAGGACAAATATCTTACCTGTTCACACTTCACACGTCTGCATAGGTCTGTGGTCCTGAGTCTACTCTTTTCACTGAGTGAATGTGCTGTGTGTGGTAATATCTAGATTTATAGTACTTGTTCATATATCTGTATAGTAATTTGCAGTTATATTGTACTCGACCTGCTAGCTTACCTCTCTGTAAAATGGCCACCCCTTAAGCACAGCAGAATTAAGGGCAAAGGGGGAAGACATGGGATTGTCGGGTTCTGCTCTAACGGATTACATACATGAAGTGGAGAGAGAGTATCGTCAAGCAGAAAGGGAAGATCGAAAGGCCGAGTTGGAATTGAGAAGGATGGAGTTGGAACAAGATGCTAGAAAACTTGAAGCAGAGCAGGCTGCTAGGAAACTTGAAGCTGAGCAGGCTGCTAGGAAACTTGAAGCAGAGCAGGCTGCTAGGAAACTTGAAGCTGAGCAGGCTGCTAGGAAACTTGAAGCTGAACAGGCCGCTAAGAAATTAGAAGCTGAACAGGAAGCACAGAAAAGGGAGCACGAGCACCGGATGCGGGAACTCGAGCTCAAGAGGCAATCTAATGGAGAAACTGAGGGAGCAGTTGGAGGTTCCTCCATCCCAGGCTCAACCCCAGCAGGTGGACATGGTTACCATGCTATGAAGTTTCCGCTAGCGGTCTACGAGGAGGACAAAGAGAAGATTGACCAATACCTTCAACGCTTCGAGGCCATGTCCGTGGCTATGGGTCTGGAGCGTAACAAATGGAATCTCAAGCTATCCCAGGGATTACGCGGGACCGGCTACGAGGTTTATTCTCGCCTGCCACCAGGACATGAGAACAATTATGACGAATTGAAGACGGCTCTGCTGAAACGATTCGAGGTTACGTCACATACCTACCGGAAAAAATTTTGAGCAGCGAAACTAGAACCGGGGGAGTTGTTTGCCGCCTACAGTTTGCGTCTAAAATCTTATCTCCATAAGTGGATGGATTTGGCTGGGTTCGCACATGACTATGAGAGTCTGGAAGAGCTCATGGTGGTCGACCAGCTGAAGAAGCAAATGTCTAAACCTCTCAGGACGTTCCTGGGAGAACAAGGAGCGGAACGTATTGACCTCGTGACTAAATTAGCAGAACGGTTCGTCGAAGTACATGGGGAGGCAGGGGAAAACCTTTCCACCAACACCAAAAGTCAGGAGAAACATGTTAAGAAGAAAGCCAAAAACTCAGGAACCAAAAAGTGGGAACCTTATGTGCAAAAATCAGAGGATAGTTCAGAGAAGAAGAAGGAGGGAAGTAAGAGCACTTCAAGCTCTACATCAAAACGACCGTGGTCGGAGAAGTGGTGTTCAATTTGTATGTCACCCTCTCACAATACGAGGGACTGCAAATCGAAGGCTAAGAACCCTCACTTCGCAGAATGTCAAGTGACTTCCAAGGAGGTTGTCACGGAAAATGCCAAGGTCAACAAGGAAGCTCGCCACCAGGAGAGCTCACTCAAGTCCGGCAATAGAAAATCTAGGACAGGGAAATAGTGCAACCAATGGAAGTCAAATACGCACAATGCTACTGACTGCAGGGGAAAGTCAGGAGACACTCAATTCGTCGTGTGCCCCGGGAAACCTAAGGTGGAGCCCACCGAACAGATCGAGGCCGAGGAAGAGACTCCAGACCAGGAAAAACCACCTGTAGTGGAATTGGTAGAGGTTAACGGTCGTCAAGTGGAGTGTGTGTACGACACAGGACTGGACGGGGAGGCCGTGATTTCCCCGGATCTGGTACATCCAGAACAATTCACTGGTGAGACATGGGAGATACAGCCTGCACAGAAGAGTGCTGAGGCCATGAAGTTGCCCATTGTTAGTGTGGAGATTCGGTCAAGGTACGTCACCGGCACCATCAAAGCCGCTGTATTGACCGATCCCATTTTTCCAGTAATCCTAGGTTTCCGGTATGTCTTTCTGGGAATGCCCAGGGAGCAAATCCATATGGGAGCAATGCAGACTCGCTCTCAGACGAGAACGGAAGAGGCAGAAGCAATTGTGACTAACCCAATGCCGGGGGATCTACGAACTGCCCAGAGTGAGGATGATACTTTACGTCCTTGCTACAGAAAGCTGCAGAAAAGTGCTGATCCACCAGGACAGGGGCAGTACTACATGAAGAATAGGATACTCTACAGGAGAGCAGGAAGGGGAGACAACCTATACGGTCAGTTGGTCGTCCCGAAAGCTCACCGGTCCCAGATTCTTCATATGGGGCATACCATCGCCTTTAGTGGACACATGGGTATTGCCGCCACCATGCAGCGGATTCCCTGCCATTACTATTGGCCGGGAATGACAGATGATGTGCGTCGGTATGTGAAGTAATGCCCTGAGTGCCAGAGGGTGGCACCGAAACACTGGACAGCACCGGTGGTGTTGGGTGAGATGCCCATCATGAACTCTCCTTTCGAGAGGGTAGCCATCGATATCGTGGGTCCACTTCCCAGGACTAGGAAGAGGAACATGTATATACTCACAATGGTGGATTGCTGTACAATGTGGGGTGAGGCCATACCGTTGACCACGATTGACTCGAAAAGAGTGGCGGACGCACTGATGGAGGCCTTTACCAGATTAGGCTTTCCGGATCAAATTCTGACGGACAATGGGTCTCAGTTTTGTGGAAAACTCATGGAGGAGGTATGTAGGGTGTTTCATTCTAACCACATACATACCAGCCCTTACCACCCTCAAGCCAATGGACAAGTAGAGCGTTTCAACGGCACGTTGATGACAATGCTCAGGAAACTAGCGCAGGAAAAACCTGATAGGTGGGATGAATATATCCCAGCAGCCCTTTTTGCCTATCGGGAAGTTCCTCATGGCTCAACAGGACTACAACCCGCTACGTTGCTGTTTGGTCGTCCAATCAAAGGACCGTTGGAAGCCATGTTGAGGAGTTGGACTGAAGAGGGGACGTCAGAAGAAGTGATCTCATCCTATAAATACGTGGAGGAACTGAAAGAAAAATCTCCACAAGGTATGGACTCTGGCGAATCAAAACTTGAAAAAGGCCAGGAAAAGACATGCGGCTTACTACAACCGTAGGTCTAAAGAAAGATCTCTAGAGGTGGGAGACAAAGTCTTGTTGCTACTCCCAACGGGAAACAACAAACTGGAGATAGGTTGGCAAGGACCATTTCCCGTGGAAAGGGTGATATCCAGAACCAACTATCAGATCCGGATCCGGGGAAAGTCGAAGATATTCCATATCAATCTCTTGCGGAAATACGAAGAGAGACCCGGAGACAAGGCAGCTCACCTCATGGTAATGGCAGTTGCAGTGGAGACTGAAGTGGGAACCAGCGAGGGCAGGGAATATCCCTTGGTACACCAGGAAACCTATAGGGATGTGCAAGTGAACCCTGATCTGACCTCCCAGGAGAGAGAAAGGATAACCCAGGTTCTCAAGTCTCATAAGGAGATACTGACTGATAAACCAGGACGAACGAGGTTGGTGGAGTTCGAGATGACTTTGACCACGCAGGAGCCTGTTCGTCAAAAGGTTTACCCAGTGCCATTCTCTAAAGAAAAGGCCCTGGAGGAGGAAATAGAGAAACTGCTGGAGGATGACGTGATTGCACCATCCACATCCCCATACAATGCGGGGGTAGTTTGTTACGCAAACCAAGTGGAGAACACCGGTTGTGTATAGATTACCGACTTCTGAACAGTCATACACAGTTTCAGGTGGAACCTTTGCCGAATCCAACCCAGTTATTCGCTAGGCTCCATAAGGCTCGGTACTTTTCAAAGGTGGATCTGAGTCGGGGTTACTATCAGATACCAGTCAAACCGGAGATTCGACCACTGTTGGCTTTCAGTACACCCAGTGGACGCTACGAATTCAAGGTCATGCCCTTTGGACTCAGCAATGCACCCAGTATGTTTACACGCATGATGAGGACTTTACTTGATCCTTTACAGGATCCGGCTATCATCTCATTCATGGATGATATTCTGATTTCCAGTGACAGCTTGGATGACCACTTGCAATCCTTGGAGAGAGCGTTTAATAGACTTAAGTAAGCAGGGCTTACTGCTCGTCCAACCAAGTACATGATTGGTTACCAGACTCTGGAATTTCTAGGTCACACCATCACTCCAGGACACATTGTCCCAGAAGAGAAGAACCTGGAGAAAATCAGAAATGCACCAAGGCCAAAAACGAAGAAGGATGTGCGATCTTTTCTCTCGTTGTGTGGGTTCTACCACAAATTTATCCCACATTTCACTGAACTGGGAGCTCCATTGACGGAAACCTTGAAAAAGGGATTCCCGGACCAAATCATTTGGACACCAGAATGTGAGAATGCCTATAGTCAGTTAAAGGAGGCCTTGGTCAGCAAACCTGTATTACAGCTCCCTGACCTTTCCAAACCATTTGTGTTGAGAACGGATACGAGTGCGATTGGGATTGGGGCAGCTCTGTTACAGGAAGGAAAAGACGATGCTTCGGTTTTGAAACTTGTAGCATACGCAAGTAAGAAACTTCTACAGGCGGAGAGGAATTATTCAACCGTCGAGAGAGAGTGCTTGTCCCTCGTATGGGCAGTGCAAAAATTCCAGCCATATTTGTATGGAGTTAAGTTTCGGGTCCAGTCGGATCATCAGCCCCTGATGTTCCTGGCTACTTCTCAGAAGCTCAACGCCCGTTTGATGCGGTGGTCGTTGTTACTTCAACCTTATAATTTCACAGTGGAGTACATTCCTGGGAAGGAAAATGTTGGAGCGGATTTCTTATCAAGACACCCAGCTCCTGAAGAAGAAGAATGAATCATCTGGATTAAACTCACGGTGGAGAAGAGTGAGATAGACTACTCTCTTAAGAGAGGGGCCTATGTCACGAAAAAACACCGTGAGTAACCAGTTGATGCCAATAACGGCATTCTGATTAAACGGGATGATTTAACAGCCACAACTATTTTAACTAACAGAGAAAACAAATCAGATGTCAACCTTCACAGGTCGGGCAAAATTAACAGCTGCAGATGTGTAGGGGAAGTGAGTGAGCTGAATCATACATCGCTTTGACAGTTTATCAACAGTCAGAGACAAGCGGAATTGCCAGCTAGGGACAGGAAACAGTCCGTCTGTCATTTAGAATTTCCCAACATCAAACGGAAGGATGGCTGTGATTGTCACCACTCGACAGAAGATTGGCAGCTTGTTGGGGAAACCCGTTGTTGTATCCATACGGTAACTCGCTAGTTGGTTTTGGGAGTCAAAACAAGTGATGACAACTCTGACAGTGACTAAGCCAGGGAGGATAGATTCTTGACAATGGGTGATATGTCCAAATAACACCTGTGTGGACAGGAAGAATACCGTCACGTGACTAATTTTAGGGTTTGCCAAAAACCATGATTGGAGAAGGGAGTTGAACTAAAACCGTTGATTGAGGCTTACGTGCTTCGGCACTGCGGTTCTGATTGGAAATATGTCTACCGTGTGCGAATTGAGTTAATTTAATTTTACACGTGCCTGTCATGGCAAGAGTAGATGTAATTTGATCTAACTGCGGTGTTGCCTAAGGTAGAACCTATTATAATTAGTTCTAATTAATATAGACTGTAGCCTTGTTAAAACTAGAGTGTGATGATTAGCACTGTTAGTGGAAAACTAGCTAGAGTAGGGAAGTGATACTTGGCTCTGTTAGTTGAAAATAGATTAGTGAAGTGTTGATAAGCTTTACTAGTTGAGAATTGAGTAATGAGGGATAATTGGGATATTCCAGTAGGTGTCCCTGGTGGGCGGGGTTCCGCATTCTGTTTGTTGATTTTGTTTTCTTGTCTGGGCCTGATGATAACCAATGTGTTGAGTCATCTGTCCCTGACAGAGTTGGGTTCATTGTATTTTGCTGAGCAAGGGCCAATGGCCACGATCATCTAATAGAGATCAGTGACGGGGAGGCTATCACCAGTTGTATGATCTATTTTACAGGTTCCCTCTGGTCGGGATGAAGCACACAGAATCATTGAAAAATCCGATCCCGGATAAGTTATGATGCAGAAAGATTGGCCAGCCACCTTCTAAATGGGTCGGTGCTAGAAGAAGCTGATACACATGGCTCAGTGGAGCTGAATGGTAGAAGTATCCTACAGGATAAGTACCGAATGAGTTGTAGGTCATACCAGTCTTTAACACACCAGTAGTGATGGATGTTCAGTCCACGTATGACGAGAACAGTAGCGACTGATGTTCACATTGGAGGAAAGATAACATTTAAGTGTAGTTGTTCCACGTATCAAGGAAATCAGAACTGTCAGACAATATCTAGTAAATAAAGCAAGCCATTTTAGTCTAGATACAATGACTGTGTAAGAGGGAAAACTATAGAACCTATCGCAAGAAGAAAACGTCGGAATTATGAAGCCTGAGTTTCTATAAACTATTAGGAACAGTTGTGTTAGGAACAATAATAGTATTTTTCACGAATTATATTTGAATGGGATTCAGATCTCATGGTCATCAGAGCTCCTGGAGGAGGACATGTCTGGAGAGAAGGACACGACTTTGGTGAGGTCCATTGTGATGAGTCTTGTGATGTCGTGTGATCCTTGCCATGATGAGTGGACTCTGAACATGAACTCTGTGGTCTGACCTATACATTTACATTAGAATACACGACACACATTTTCTTCGCATACACGTCTCATATACGTTACACTTTTCTTTTAATAAATTAATCTTTATTAATTTTTAGAAGCAAGAGTTGTTGAATATGTTGCGTTAGGGGAGAATGAGAGGGGGCATAGTACGACAGTGAGAGAGTGATAGGAAAAGGTGTCCATGGGCTGATGGAGTGTGTTGGACGGAAGCTGGTGGATTCTTCAGGATATTGATGGGGAAAAAAATATTATAATGTGGGTGTTGACTCTCCTCACTCCAGGGACGACACTTTAAAGGAGGACACGACAATATCCACTAAGGAAATCCATTAAGTAACAGAAATTTTACACCCTCAACCTCTCTTGTCCTGAACTCTTCCCTCAATGATAGTCGCCAGTAGTTTGAAATCTCGTTTGATGTGACTAAAGTATTTCTCGTTTTTATTTTGTTTCTGCAACGTATTGTGTACACTGATTTATTCCATGATTTCCTTCGTTTCAAGCCTGCATATTTTTGCGCTTTTACTTTCAACCCTTCTTTCATCCTGGATCAAATGCCTTTTCTAAATCGACCCAGTCACGATCGTGTGTGCTTTTCTTCTTGGAAGGCGTCCTCTGTTTCCTGAGCTACATAAGTTATTTGATCTTCAGTGGTTGTGTACTGTCTGAATCCTTCTTGGTGTGGGGGGTAAGAGTTGGTTTTCTTCCAATTGCCACATTAGCCTGACATAGATAATGAGTACCAGTAATTGTCCTACACAATTAAGTGGACTCACAAACTCTTGAAACGTTCCAAGTACTCCAAAGATCACTATTGTTTTGTCATCCATGTTTTTGAAGTCAGGATTCATGTTTTTACTCACATAGTCTACGTAGAGAGTTAGTAGAAGGTACGTGGAGGGGGAGGGTTAGAATCTGAGCACCTATGGACTTGTCGGAGTGCAAGGATGATACTCCAACAGTTTAACCAACGAACTAACGAACGAACGAACGAACCAACCAACCAACCAACCAACCAATCAACCAACCAAGCAACGAACGAACGAACCAACCAATCAACGAAACAACTAACCAACCAACCAACTAACGAACGAACGAACCAGCCAACCAACGAACGAACCAACCAACCAACCAGCGAACCAACCAACGAACGAACGAACCAACGAACCAACCACAAACCAACCACAACCAACCACCAACCAACCAACCAACGAATCAATCAACCAACCAACCAACGAATCAATCAACCAACCAACCAACGAATCAACCAACCAACCTACCAACGAATCAACCAGCCACCTAACCAACCAACTAACCAACGAAATAAAAAATTAACTGACTGACTGACTGACTGACTGACTTAGTAATATTGTATACGTACATAATTTGATACGCGCCAATTACAGTTTGTGGGATACCTGTTGTTACAGATACAACAAAACTATCAAACAGACAGTAATAATACCACACATCTTTGTGAAAAAGACGTCAAACACGATAAAAAAATCACAACTACAAGAAAGGCGTGCATAAACAGAAGGAACCCACTCTCTGTAATAACTATCAGCACCATATATCCCAGTAATAACCCACGAGAGGTAGACATGATATTAATATACTTGTCCCTCAGCAGTTTCCTGCTATGGGTTTGAGATGTGGCAATAGGGTCTTATTTTATAGGCCTGAATGCACCAAGGAATAGGTAAACAGTCTTGTCCTCACTTAGGGAGACGAAGATTTCCGGCATCAAACTGTGGTCCGTCCGTCTTCATGATAACCGCTTTAACAACTGCGTCGTCGCACCCGCTGGACTGCATATGGTTCATTCATTGTCACGTAGCAGAAGGGTCTTCGTGGCCAAGTGGTTACGCCGTCTGTCTCACACTGTGAAGGCTGTGGGTTCGATTGCAAGCCACATCGTTCGGTTTTCGGAGACTCATGGGGTTCGTCGCCGGAGCTACGGAGCTCGTGCTGTGTGCGGTGTTTTCGGCAGACCGCCCCGCGGAAAGAGACTGAACAATATGGGATAAAACCCGGTGCAATGAAGGAGATACTCTGGCCTGTTACACCCTTTGTGTCGTGTAGCAGGTGCTACAAACCGCAGACACATGTCCTGGTTGTAACGGGCTCATCGAGCATTCTGGGAAGGGTGAGGACAGGCAGGCTTCGTGCAGAGAGTGTCAAGCCGTCTGACTCGGGTTCCGAAGGTTGTGAGTGTCATGAAATGCTGCATGTTAGTGAATCCCAGATCGACGACTGTATGCAGCGAATACCCAGGGAGTAGAAGGGTTAATGAAACAGAAGGATAAAACACAACGGATTGACCAGCGCATATGTATATAGGTCAAGGCGGGAGAGTCGACTACAATACAGGTGACCTGGAGAGTGGAAAAATTAGTTTGCTACAAAGACAGACAGTATCATGGATCAGTCTATTGCGTTCTGGAGGTAGGGATATACGGAAAAGCCCAGATCTGGAATTTTCCACTGACCAGGGATAATGAAGTCTGAATTTGCTTTGTCCAGCAATGTCAAGGACGATGGGACAAAGATGATCTAAAGAGAGTGGCCACGTCTTTGTGTCAGTTTAGTGTGTGTTCCCCAACTGGACGGAAAGATAGAATTATGTGTCCTGTAATGAAAAGAAATATCCTCCTTTATAATGGGATAAAGTGCTTGGCTGAGGATTAATTTCGATTCGTGGATCTACATTAATTCTATATAGGAACATAGATGTGTATAAGGTATATTAAAATATCGTTTTAGAATAGGAATATAGATGAGCGTGTATTACCTTTATCATTACATATTATTAGTGGGTGTTTTAGACTGAGGTGAATTCTTATGTCTTATGCGGATGGTGACTTCGAAAGCCTTGTCATTATGGCTGGAGAAGGACACTTGCATAAGTTAGGAGTAAGGGGCGGACGCTTACCACTCGACTTGTTATATTCATCCACAGGTTCCCAGTTTCTAGGGACATTAGAGAAGAAAGAAAAACCTACTCTACGTGAACCAATAAAGTACATACTTAGATCCAGAAAGAACCTAAATAGTTCGTTCAGATGAACAAATACTAACATCAAGTAAAATACAGAAGACTGTATGCTAACACGCATATACCACGGGGCTCCTAAACAGAAAAAGATGTTAAGGTGGGGCAAGCAGAGACTTCAACCTACATACGACTTGCATACATAGGGTAGAAGGAATAGACAAAGACAATAGTGATAATCATAATAGACAATAGGAAGAACATTGACAATGTGGTGTTTTCTTTTTTTGATGATGGATACTTAATATCATGAAACCGATTTGGGCACAGTCATAAACTTACGGGACTTTTATAGCAATACGGTGAATCAGTGATGAACAGTTTGTTTTCATTTCACTAACGGATTTACCATCAGATTCAAGCCTACGGATCATCCCGGGTGAGCTCTGTCCTGTTTGATGTGATGTCCTGTAATCGTGAAGAATGACTGGCGAGAAGATACAGCTGATAGACATTCTGAGTTCATTCTGTCCACAACCATAGAATACAATAGCAACTACACAGACAATATCCATACACACACCGGACATAGTTTTCTTTATTAATAAATCTTTTATTATATGTTGAAGGGAAATGTTGTCGGAGTATGTGTTGAGAGAATAATAGAGAGAGTGACAGAAGTAGATATATGGAAGGGAAGACAGAAGAGAGGAGTGTAGACCAAAGTCAGGCAATAACCCCAACAGATAATCAGTTTTATAGATGTGCTTGTTGAGTCCAACCTTCTCTCTGGAATTTAAACGAGTGACATAATTGGTGGAGCGAGCGGGATACGTACATACATTATACCCATATGACCTGCATATTGGCACAGGCATAGCGGAGTACATACATGTTGGGACATACTGATTGGAATAAATAGAAGTATATATTGATGACTTTTAATGGAAGGACGTCCATTGGATATATGGTGCCATTACATTTATGGTAGAAACATTTCATTAAGGCTGGTGACTTTGCAGTGAGAAAGTTCCAGACAGAGTGAATGTGGATAGGTGGTAAGACATTACATACCTAGTCACACGGTCACACGTCTACATAAGTCTTTATCCTATATCTCCTCTTGTGGATGAGAGAGTGGTTGTGATGTACTGTATGGTGTTGGAGATTTATAAGATTTAATAGACATAGATAAATGATATAGGTTCTAGGTAGAGTATCGGTTTATAGTGAGTATTCTTTACTGCTTGGAGGTGTCTTTGATCAACGTGCTGACTTATCTGCTGTAACTATGGCAACTCCTAAAGTAACTACAGCTGAACTGAGGGCCAACGGGGAGGCAATTGGTTTAGCTGGGTCCGAGCTAACGGATTACATACAAGAAAGAGAGAGAGAACTTCGTCAAGCGGAAAGGGAGGAGCGAAAGACCCAGTTGGAAGCAGAAGAAGCCCACAAGATAAGGGAACATGAATACCGCATGCGAGAACTGGAGCTCAAGACACAAACTAAGGGAGAAATAGATGGAGTGGAAGGAAATTCTTCGTCACCTGGTGCAACCCATATGAGTGGACATGGTTACCATGCCATGAAGTTTCCCTTAGCTGTCTACGATCAGTCTAAGGAACGCTTTGACCAGTACGCATCTCGTTTCGAAGCAATGTCAGTCGCTATGGGGCTGGATAGGGGCAGATGGGCTCTTAAACTATCCCAGGGTTTAATCGGTTCGGGATTTGACGTGTACACACGCTTACCACCAGGACAGGAAAATAATTACCAGGAATTAAAAGCAGCTTTGATGAAGCATTATGACATCACCGCACAAACGTATAGGAAGAAGTTTAGATCGTCTAGACGAGAGCCGGGAGAACTATTCGCCGCCTACAGTCTGAGGCTAAAATCCTATCTACAGAAATGGATGGACTTGGCAGAATTCCAGAGGGATTATGAGAGTCTCGAAGAGATGATGGTGGTAGACCAAATGCGAAAGCAAATGTCGAAACCTCTCAGAACCTTCTTGGGAGAACAAGGGGCGGAACGGATTGATGTGGTGAATAAGCTGGCTGAACGATTCGTGGAAGTACATGGTGAAACGGAGGAACTAAGTACACAATCCAAAAGTCAGGAGAAAACAGAGAAAAAGAAACCTAAAAACTGGGAAGGAGAAAAAGGGGAACCTTATATAAAGCACACAGAGGAGAGTTCAGAGAAGGTGAAGGTAGGAAACCAGAGCACCTCGAATTCTCAAGCGAAACGACAGTGGTCTGAAAAGTGGTGTTCATTTTGTAGGGCGGCCTCCCACAACACGAAAGGACTGCAGATCGAAACCTAAAAGTTCTTACTTCGCAGCATGCAAAGTGATTCCTACATCGGTGATCACAGACAAGGCTGAGGTCGGCGAAGGAGAAAGGAACAAAAAGGACACACGGAAACCTAGGAAGGGAACAGAGTGCACACACTGCCAGTCGACAACACATAATATTGTGGACTGCAGATGCAAGGCCAAACACGCCAATTGCATAACCAACCTCGAGGAATCAAAAGAGGAAGGCAAGGAAACGGTCAAGGAGATGAAAGACACTCAGGACCAAGAGAGACCACCTGTGGTTGAACTTATTGAAGTCAATGGCCAGCAGGTTGCTTGTCTCTATGATACAGGTTTGGATGGGGAAGCGGTGGTGGACGCCAGCTTAGTAAGCCCAGACCAACTTACAGGGGAGACCATAGAGATACAGCCGGCAATGAGGAGTGCTGTTACCATGACGCTGCCAATCGCCAAGGTGGAGATTAAATCCAGGTACGTCACGGGCATTATTCCAGCTGCTGTATTATCTGACTCCTTATTTCCTATGATCATTGGCACGAAATATGTCTTTTTGGGGATGCCCAAACAGCAAGCCCACAAGGGAACAGTAGTCAGTGTATCTCAAGGGGAGGAAAAAGAGGCAGAGACACTATGCGACAACTCGGAGATAGGAGAATTGCATACTGCCCAGAGGAAGGATACTACGTTGCATCCTTGCTACAGGAAGCTGCAAAGAAGTGCTGAGCCACCAGAACGGGGACAGTACTTTCTGAAGAATCAACTACTCTATCGGAGAGCTGGGAGGGGAGATAACCTGCATGAGCAGTGGGTGGTTCCAGAGACACACCGTCCTCACATTCTTCAGAGTGGACACATCATAGGCGAGAATCGACATATGGGTGTCAGAGAGACCTTGCAGCAAATATCCGGCCATTATTGCTGGCCAGGAATGACCGGAGATGTACGCCGGTGGGTGAAGTCTTGTTCGGAGTGCCAGAGAGCACCACCCAACAAGCGAATTAAGAGGAAACTAGCTCTTAAAGTGGAAGACAAAGTGGAAGTGTGGAGTCCAGCAGAGACCAATATACTCCAAGTAGGATGGAAAGGACCTTATCCTGTGGAAAAGGTGGTGTCCAAGAACATCTACAAAATACGGATCGGGGAAGAGAAGAAAAATCTCCCTAGACATCTCATTAGGAAATATGAGGAGAGATCCGGGAGCAAAGCTTCACACTTTATGGTGATGGCAGCCATTAGGACAACGGTTACCAGTCCAGACGAAGACCAGAGATCGCCAGTACAACATAGGAGGGCCTATGGGACAGTACGTGATAGGTCAGATTTACCCAACGACAGGAGGAGGGAAATCACAAGTCAGGGAAAGGACAAGAGTGAAAGTTTCACCGGTAACCAAGTTCAGAAGGGGTGGGTAACGTCGGGAAAAGGCGAGAATTACCCAGGACTCCAACCAAAGATTGGCTGACCAGATACAACATCGCCCAAGATGGTCCTGGAAGCAAAAGCCCAGGAGGTTTGGGAAAGACGACTCGGTCCGACGAGGACGAGGCGGAACATCCCCAGAGGAAAAGCCGGGGGAAACCAAGAGGACATGGAAGCAGTGTTACAATCAGGATGGGACAATCCGTTTGTATTGTGAGCCGTCGCTGACGCAAGTCGAAAGTAGGTCGACTGAACGTACAGGAGCGAGGAGCCAACACTAGTTTCAGTCGTTAGTAGTATAGTAGGGTGTCAATTAGAGCGCCTACTGGATAATGAAGTGAGCATGTGAGGATCCAATCATATCATCAACACGTGATGTTACTAGCTACTTCGCAGAAGCTCAACGCACGATGGATGTGATGGAAATTGTTGCTGCAACCATGACACTTCACAGTGGAATACATCCTGGAAAGGAGAATGTAGGAGCAGATTTCTTATCCAGACATCCAGATCCGGAGGAAGAAGACTAGGGTTGTGGATCATGGGAATCAAACCTACAGCGAGAAAGATTCGACGCGGTCTAATCTCTTAAGAGGGGGCCTATGTCATGAAATGCTGCATGTTAGTGAATCCCAGATCGACGACTGTATGCAGCGAATACCCAGGGAGTAGAAGGGTTAATGAAACAGAAGGATAAAACACAACGGATTGACCAGCGCATATGTATATAGGTCAAGGCGGGAGAGTCGACTACAATACAGGTGACCTGGAGAGTGGAAAAATTAGTTTGCTACAAAGACAGACAGTATCATGGATCAGTCTATTGCGTTCTGGAGGTAGGGATATACGGAAAAGCCCAGATCTGGAATTTTCCACTGACCAGGGATAATGAAGTCTGAATTTGCTTTGTCCAGCAATGTCAAGGACGATGGGACAAAGATGATCTAAAGAGAGTGGCCACGTCTTTGTGTCAGTTTAGTGTGTGTTCCCCAACTGGACGGAAAGATAGAATTATGTGTCCTGTAATGAAAAGAAATATCCTCCTTTATAATGGGATAAAGTGCTTGGCTGAGGATTAATTTCGATTCGTGGATCTACATTAATTCTATATAGGAACATAGATGTGTATAAGGTATATTAAAATATCGTTTTAGAATAGGAATATAGATGAGCGTGTATTACCTTTATCATTACATATTATTAGTGGGTGTTTTAGACTGAGGTGAATTCTTATGTCTTATGCGGATGGTGACTTCGAAAGCCTTGTCATTATGGCTGGAGAAGGACACTTGCATAAGTTAGGAGTAAGGGGCGGACGCTTACCACTCGACTTGTTATATTCATCCACAGGTTCCCAGTTTCTAGGGACATTAGAGAAGAAAGAAAAACCTACTCTACGTGAACCAATAAAGTACATACTTAGATCCAGAAAGAACCTAAACAGTTCGTTCAGATGAACAAATACTAACATCAAGTAAAATACAGAAGACTGTATGCTAACACGCATATACCACGGGGCTCCTAAACAGAAAAAGATGTTAAGGTGGGGCAAGCAGAGACTTCAACCTACATACGACTTGCATACATAGGGTAGAAGGAATAGACAAAGACAATAGTGATAATCATAATAGACAATAGGAAGAACATTGACAATGTGGTGTTTTCTTTTTTGATGATGGATACTTAATATCATGAAACCGATTTGGGCACAGTCATAAACTTACGGGACTTTTATAGCAATACGGTGAATCAGTGATGAACAGTTTGTTTTCATTTCACTAACGGATTTACCATCAGATTCAAGCCTACGGATCATCCCGGGTGAGCTCTGTCCTGTTTGATGTGATGTCCTGTAATCGTGAAGAATGACTGGCGAGAAGATACAGCTGATAGACATTCTGAGTTCATTCTGTCCACAACCATAGAATACAATAGCAACTACACAGACAATATCCATACACACACCGGACATAGTTTTCTTTATTAATAAATCTTTTATTATATGTTGAAGGGAAATGTTGTCGGAGTATGTGTTGAGAGAATAATAGAGAGAGTGACAGAAGTAGATATATGGAAGGGAAGACAGAAGAGAGGAGTGTAGACCAAAGTCAGGCAATAACCCCAACAGATAATCAGTTTTATAGATGTGCTTGTTGAGTCCAACCTTCTCTCTGGAATTTAAACGAGTGACAGTGAGTTCAATTCCGGGCCACGCTCTTCGGCTCACGAATGCATTTTTTTCGGAGACTCCTTGGGGTCTTCGCTGGAGCTACGGAGTTCGTGCTTTGTTCGAAGCTTTCCGCGCTGCGGAAAGAGACTGAGCCATATGGGACAAAACCCGGTGCAATGAAGTCGACCCTGTCGACTTTTAAGCGACTTTTTAAGGCTTCGTGCAGAGCCAGTAAGTAAAGGACCCTTATATACATCTTTAGGGCAAAGCCTATAAGGTGCAACACCCATATTTTTTTAATAGACTTATCGACACTTAGTGGGCGATGTGCTCTGTTTTTCATCGGCCGCATTTACTTCCGAAGACATTTCTCGGAACCCAGTTTAGGCTGAAAGTCCAGGTCTATTTAACAAATCTGACTTGATGCGGATTCGAACCGTTGACCCACTAGGCCGGCTGACGAGTGTCTAGCCACTACGCTACCGGGACTTCATTCGTGCAGTGTGCCATGCATCAATTCACATCAATTTATTGACCCGTGTGCCTTATTAAATAGCATGCGTTTGAGGACTGGAAGTATCTGAAGACATTTATATGGGTTAGAATTGTTAGTAACTGTTTTACTATACGGTCCTCTTGTGAAGTGAGTAAAGGCGCTTTGTGACTGAGTGGCGGTAACTCCAGACATTTATTGGCTAGGATGTTTGGTACCCGTCTAGTGCCTTGTTTATGTGGCTGCGTCGATCTCGGATAAAATAATGCTGCCTCATTGTTGGTCGAACCCAAACCAGTATGACGAACAATCGCGTAAACTCCTATGCCATCACTGCTCATTGTGTTGCTATCAAACTTTGTCATTTTGAAATTATGTCTGTAGAGGAAGAAGAGAGGACATGGAAAGCAAAAAACAAAGAAAACAGAAAAGCAATAGATAGGAAGCAGATAGGAAACAATATAAGTCGATTAACAATAACGGTCATAGATTTAACACCTGGACAGAGTGACAATTGAACGGGGCCTGAACATTTTTGTTAATAGCAACCAAGCACGTTAGAGGAAGTGGAAATGTAAAAGTATATGGATGAATGAATGAATGAATGAATGAGGTCAGCATGGCGAATGGATAAGAGCGCTCATACTTAAACTTCCGGTGCTCTGATGACCCGAGGACGTAAATTACAATTATCTCAGTAGTCAAATAGGGCTAGCTTGATAGTTCTGACCCTAGCAATAGGGAAAACTAGCCCACGCGTAAAAGATCAGTCCATCATAGACTGCACTAGCGTTCAAAGCGAGCGAGCACTGACAAGAAAAAAACAAAAAATAATGAATGAAGGAGTATCAAAACAACATATAGAAACCTTCACAGTTTTGTGGGAAATCCGATGAAATACCGCAAGCGATGGATGGATAGCGAAGGTAATTAACGTGACAGGAAAAGACCAAGGTCGCGATATAGCACGTAATGCTGTAGTGCAGCGGTTACCAAACGGTGCCGCATTGGATACGACAGAATCCGCGGGAAGGTGATTAGCTAGTAATCCAGACAGTGGAGCACAAACCGGCCCAGATGGTTACTGTAACGTTAAACATTGCTTTCTGCTCGAGTTAATTACACACGGGGCGTTTAAAAAAGAATATATGTATTTTGAAAGTCTATTATGCTCCTATCTGTTATCGTGGCCTGTAAGGGAAGCAACGAACAGCAACACTATAAACTATCATGAATGCCGTAAGAGGCGACCAAGGGGGATTGGCGTGAGACTGGCTGATCTCATTCCGTAGAAAAACTTAGCTGCAAAATCAACTAGTCATAAATATGTCAATGCGGGGTCCGGCACGGGTTTGTTGACTCCTGCACGCCATTGGGAGCTGAGTTGAGTCAAGAATCGACACCACAGAACTAGGGACATTCCCATATGTGCTCCGTCGTCATCTGCAACAGCCAGCGTAGAGTCGCAATACTAATGAGACCAGCAGCCGCCTGATTATGTGTCCCTTTGGTCATTTTCTCGGAGTCCTGAGTGTTGGCCAGATCCGCTGGCCACTCCTTGCAGCCCCATTGTCTCCAGGCTGTAATGATCTATTTGTTCTTCTGCACTACGCACTATTGGGCTTGGCACTCTTCGCTGGCTTCTGAGGATGGGGACGGAGCGATTATGGGAATTCCCCGAATGCTGTGACGTCGGTTTCTAAATCAATCAATCAATCAATCAATCAATCAATCAATCAATCACTACGCACACGATCCCAACAGGCCGCCACCACGCCCGCCGTATCATGTGCCAATACGCCACCGAGCGGTACAGACCCAGCAAACTCTCAACTTGCTCGTTTCCCACTGCATCAATAGGAGATTAAGTCAAACAAACAAGAAGATAGTTTTGATAATTCAAACAATAGATATGTTTGTAATGTCTGGTGCTTCTTATGATCTCTGCTTCTTTCGTTGACCTCTATGAGCGCCAATAGATACCTGCAAATGTATTTCTAAATATTAGATGTGCACCAAAGATAGCTAAATGATACTCGTCACAACAGTTATTAGGGTGTCTCCGTGGCGAAGTAGTTACGTCGCCAGCGTCGAGCTCCAAAGGTTGAGGCTTCGATTCCGGGCCATGTCATCCGTTTCACGAGAAAGTTTTCTTGGAGACTCCTGGGGATCGTCGCTGGAGCGACGGAGTTCGTGATTTTGCGTCGCTTTCGACAGGCCGCACTGCCGAAAAAGCTCGAGTCACATGGGATCAAACCCGATGCAGTTAAGTCGATGCTCCTGTCTGTTCAAACCTTCAAATTCGATAGCGACGTGATTCATTTCGGCCTCTCAGTGAAGAGACTAGGTAAGGGACCTCATCTGAGAGCTCCAATTTTGTCCCAAGACGCAAACAGTTAATACAGGTAAACGTACATAATAGTTAGTCATCTTTTTCCTTGTTATGGACTTGACACGATTGTGGTCAAATACCGCGTGTATGATTATATCTGTATGATGATACGTCATTTGAGACTGAGCACTGCCTCCGAAAGACATAGATCCATACACAGCTATTTTGGAGTCTCAACAAGCTGTCATTAATGCGATATACTCTCAAAGACGATTGACTTCTTATGTAGATGTTGACTGAGCAACAACGAACGAGAGAAAGTAGAATAATAATAATAATAATAATAATAATAATAAATAATAATAATAAGAAGAAGAAGAAGAAGAAGAAGAAGAAGAAGAAGAAGGAGGAGGAGAAGAAGAAGAAGAAGAAGAAGAAGAAGAAGGAGGAGGAGGAGGAGGAGGAGGAGAAGGACGAGGAGAAGAAGAAGAAGAAGAAGAAAAAGAAGACTTTTATGTGTGTACATCAGTGCGGTTGAGGCTGTGGCGAAGGTGTTAGTAACCCAATTCATAGTCCCGCAAACCGCGTTCAAAACACACATGCGGGCGAATTGGAAACAGTCTGCCTTGTGTTGGTTTTCATATAATGGTGTTAATGCAGACTCCTTTCGTTCTGAAAGCAATGGCAAACTACTGAACGTAAACATGGCAAGAAATCACGAACAGACAACAATTCTGCGGTTTACTGCGGCATCCTGTAAAAGATATGCGACTAGGTTGTGTTTAAACATCAGTGCTCTTCACTAGGCAGTGTTCTTCTTTCGTTCACTTGATATTGGTCTATAACTACAATGTTGTCTTCTGTACGAATATCTGTTCTAACTTGCCAATGTTACCACTTTTGACCCGTATACCATACATCCAGTCTATTAATCCACTGACAGCCTACGCGTGTCAGTCTTTCCTAGCAAGGACACATATTTAGATAAGTACCTTTAATTAGTTTAATATGTCATGTAGTGTGTTTCAAGTAGGTTTGTGTCGGTTTTGTGTTATTTCGTCCAATTTATCTCTTGTAGTCGTGTTTGGTAAAGCTCACAATCTACTTCTCGTTTTTTTGGGTGATTCATTCATTGCAATGTTACCACCGAGAGGGCCAATCACGATCCCCGATTTCCTCAATCTGCCGCCAACATGGTGGCCACGAGGGACACGTTTGAGAACCGCCTCGACCTAGGTCAGGAAAGATCTGATCTTTTGTCTGCGCTCGCGGGCTAGGACGCGAGTTGTCCGTTTGCCGCGGTAAATTCCGAGCTGCAATTCGTGTCTTGGGAATGTGGAGGGTTAGGGAGGCTGTGCTTCATACGTAAACCCGTACTTTTTGATTATTTCTTTGTTAGTTTTTTTCTTTCTTTTTCAGGTGAGTTTTTGTTTTATTTTGAGGAATTATCCTAGCCTATGACGTGTGTAGGCGCCCGCGGTAGCTCAGAGGGTAGAGCGTTTGCCTGGCGGTTAGGGATCTTGTGTTCTAGGCCAGAGTTGCTCCCAGGTCGACCCATCCTGAAACGGACTACATGAAGTGTTGTGGGAAGTAAGGCGACCGGAGTGACCACATCACCCGTGGAGTGTGGAGTGACTAAGACAAATATGTGTCTAGCACCTTATACCCAATGTAACCCAATCATAGAAAGGCATCATTGCTTCCAGCGTGGTGCTTCCTCGTCTCCCGTGACGTTCAGTGTGGCCAATGTTGTACCCCTTCCTCAAGTATGATGTCCGTGAGCGAGTCTGCTTCAGGTGCTGAAGATCTCCCAAATGTTGGGAGTCTCCGTGGCGAAGTGGTCAAGCCGTTTGACTCGGGCTCCGAAGGTTGTGGATTCGATTCCGGGCCGCGTCCTTCCGTTCACGAGTTAAATATTTCAGAGACTCCTATGGGTCGTTGCTAGAGCTACGAAGTGTGTGCTTCGTGCGACGCTTTCCGCGCTGCGAAAAGAGACCGAACCATATGGGATAAAACTCAGTGCAATAAAGTCGATCCTGTCGACATTCAAGCGACTTTTTATTTAAAGATCTCCCATATGCAATTCGTACAGCAGCAGAGGCAAAGTTAACATAGTCTTAACAGACTTCAGTTAACAATCCTAAAAAAGATTCTTTGTACCATCCTTCTGTATAACACGATCGTTGTACCCTATTTCGTTATAACAAGTTCGTTGTACCTCCCTTTGTTATACCAAGATTCATTGTACTCTATTTCGTTATAACAATATTCGTTGTAAACCCCCCCCCCCCTCCGTTCGTTATAACAAGATCTGTTCTACCCTCCTTCGTTATACCACGATTCGTTGTAAGTCCTTAGTTGTCAGAACATTTCTTGTACTCTCTTTTGTTATAACAATATTCGTTATACCCTCTTTCGTTATTACAAGATTCCGTGTATTCTCGTTCGTTATAACAAGATTTCTTGATGTTCCGGAGGGTCTATAAAAGTATGGGTTTAGCACCATATACCCAATTGGCTTTAAGGCTTGTAAAATGGTCCTTTACTGACGATAGTTACACTATCCTATACTATACACCTTTACTATTTGTTACACAAGGTTGTGGGTCACATTAAGGTACATTCGATATTATTAATGTAACGTGATTAATAGGTACTGACTGGCACGCAAAGAAGGTCTTAGTCATTCATACAGACTTTTGCGAAAACCAAGTGATGACTGTGAATCTATAACCGTTGTCAGACTGCGAGAACAGTAAGTTAAAACTAGAGCACTATGCATGAAGCCAAAGAAGATTACTAAACCAACACAGAACTGGTGTCGTTAGCCGCTACACGCTGCGGGATTTACTGAGGAGGGCACTTAAGGACTGAATGTTTCAATGTGCAATGAGGATGATCTGTCGACTAACTAACTAACTCAAAGAAGGTAAGCAAAAGGGATTGCGAGACTGTAAATTCTACTAGAGCAATAGACTCGAAGCCAACAAATTCACACGTCGAAAAGAAAGGAACTTCAACGTTTGGTCACTTTATTACTTCAACTCGGTGAATTTGTTGATGTCAGAAAAGCCACAAGGAAAATGCAGATCTTTATCAAAAAGCTCTGGCAATAAACAATCTTTTCTGAGTTTATTGATAGGCGTAGGTTGATCAACTTCAAAAATTAAAAAAAAAAAAAAAATTAAATTAAAGAACTTCATCCACTGTTCGTGGAAACTTAACGAGATCGAATTCGGATGGGAGTAGATCTGCAGAGCGAGATTATATTGAGGTCAATACTGACGACAGTAATGACCGCACAAAAATACGCAGACCATATCCTTCATTTTGTCTGTTCCCAGATAACTAAACATACAAGCTAAAAAACCAACAAACCAGTTGGCATACAATCCACTAGAAAATACAATCCACTAACCATGCAATCCACTAGAAATACAGTTAAAATAGATAAACATTTTATTAGACATACAGCCCATTAGTCTACAAACCCCCAAGAGATACAATCCACTAGACGTACAACCACTAGACATACAATCCAGAGACATACAATCCACTAGACATACAATCCACGAGACATACAATCCACGAGACATACAATCCACGAGACATACAAGCCACTAGACATACAATCCACGAGACATACAATCCACTAGACATACAAACCACGAGACATACAAGCCACTAGACATACAATCCCCGAGAAATACAATCCACGAGACATACAATCCACGAGACATACAATCCACGAGACATACAATCCCCTAGACATACAATCCCCTAGACATACAATCCACGAGACATACAATCCACGAGACATACAATCCCCTAGACATACAAGCCACTAGACATACCATCCACGAGACATACAATCCACTAGACATACAAGCCACTAGACATACAATCCCCTAGACATACAATCCCCTAGACATACAATCCCCTAGACATACAATCCACTAGACATACAATCCACGAGACATACAATCCCCGAGACATACGAGCCACTAGACATACAATCCACGAGACATACAAGCCACTAGACATACAATCCACTAGACATACAATCCACTGGACATACAATCCACGAGACATACAATCCACGAGACATACAATCCCGAGACATACAATCCACGAACATACAAGCCCCTAGACATACAATCCACGAGACATACAATCCCCGAGACATACAATCCACTGGACATACAATCCACGAGACATACAATCCACAGACATACAATCCACGAGACATACAATCCACGAGACATACAAGCCACTAGACATACAATCCACGAGACATACAATCCACGAGACATACAATCCACGAGACATACAAGCCATAGACATACAATCCACGAGACATACAATCCACTAGACATACAATCCACGAGACATACAACCACTAGACATACAATCCACGAGACATACAATCCACGAGACATACAATCCACGAGACATACAAACCACGAGACATACAAGCCACTAGACATACAATCCACGAGACATACAAGCCACTAGACATAAATCCACGAGACATACAATCCACGAGACATACAATCCACGAGACATACAAGCCACTAGACATACAATCCACGAGACATACAAGCCACTAGACATACAATCCACTAGACATACAATCCCCTAGACATACAATCCACGAGACATACAAGCCACTAGACATACAATCCACAGACATACAATCCACTAGACATACAATCCACTAGACATACAATCCACGAGACATACAATCACGAGACATACAATCCACGAGACATAAAAAAGCCCACTAGACATACAATCCACTAGACATACAATGCTCAAGACATTAGAAATTCATTTCACTAGACATTCAGTTTAGTAGACATTCTATGCGTGCATGCTGTAAGAGAGAGATATACACAGACACAAAGACAGACACACATATATACACACAAACCACAGATAGATGAACAGAGAGAGAGAGAGAGAGAGAGAGAGAGAGAGAGAGAGAGAGAGAGAGAGAGAGAGAGAGAGGAGAGAGAGAGAGAGAGAGAGAGAGGTGTTTTTTTTAAACCGCCGAGTCAAATAACGAGATCTAACGAGTTGAGTAATTTGTCACGAGAAAAAGATATTGACGCAGCGAGTCGCCTTTTAGTTCAAGATGTAGGCTTTCTTTGGGAGGTAATTACAGTCTTGTTAGGCAGTTTGATGGTTGAGCAGCAACATTGTCGCCGTGCATGGTGCTGGCATGGGGTCATATCCGTTTACAGTGCTCTGTATAGTAAAGATCTATCTATCTATCTATCTATCTATCTATCTATCTATCTATCTATCTATCTATCTATCTATCTATCTATCTATCTATCTATCTATCTATCTATCTATCTATCTATCTATCTATCTATCTATCTATCTATCTATCTATCTATCTATCTATCTATCTATCTATCTATCTACTATCTATCTATCTATCTATCTATCTATCTATCTATCTATCTATCTATCTATCTATCTATCTAATCTATCTATCTATCTATCTTCTATCTATCTATCTATCTATCTATCTATCTATCTATCTATCTATCTATATCTATCTATCTATCTATCTACTCATCTATCTATCTATCTATCTATCTATCTATCTATCTATCTATCATCATCTATCTATCTACAGCTATCTATCTATCTATCTACCCTATCTATCTATCTATCATCTATCATCTATCTATCTATCTATCTACCTACTACCCTATCTATCTATCTATCATCTATCTATCTGCCGCCTGCCTGCCTGCCTGCCTGCCTGCCTGCCTGCCTGCCTGCCTGCCTGTCTGCTTGCCTGCCTGCCTGCCTGCCTGCCAGCCAGCCAGCCACCCACCTGCCTGCCTGCCTGCCAGCCAGCCACCAGCCAACCTACCTGCCAGCCAGCCAGCCAGCCACCAGCCAGCCAGCCAACCTACCTACCAGTCAGCCAGCCAACCAACCAACCAGCCAGCCAACCAACCTAATAGCCAGCCAGTCAACCTATCTACCAGCCAGCCAGCCAGCCATCCAGCCAACCAACCTACCAGCCAGCCATCCAGCCAACCAAGCTACTACCAGCCAGCCAGCCAACCTACCTACCAGTCAGCCAGCCAACCAACCAACCAGTCAACGAACCAACCTAATACCCAGCCAGTCAACCTATCTACCAGCCAGTCAGCCACCATCCAGCCAACCAACCTACCAGCCAGCCACCAGCCACCAAGCTATCTACCAGCCAGTCAGCCAGCCACAACCTACCTGCCAGCCAGCCAACCTACCTATCAGCCACCCACCCAGCCAGCCAGCCAGCAAGCCAGCCAGCCAACCAGCCAGCCAACCTACCTGCCAGCCAGCCAACCTACCTATCAGCCAGCCAGCCAGCCAGCCAACCTACCTGCCAGCCAGCCAACCTACCTGCCAGCCAGCCAACCTACCTATCAGCCACCCAACCCACCCCCAGCC
>JACEFZ010008074.1:0-17557 GCA_014155875.1 Cepaea nemoralis | reverse complement strand
AGGCACCTGGCATGAGGGGGAAATGGCCAGAGATAGAGATGGATAAAGAACTGCAGGCACCTTGGCATGAGCAGGAAATGCCAGAAAGAGATGGTAAATGACATGCAGGCACCTGGGCATGAGGGGGAAAATGGCCAGAGATAGAGGATGGTAAATGACACTGCAGCCCCTTTGGGCATGAGGCAGAAAATGGCCAGAGAAAGAGATGGATAAAGACACTGCAGATCTTGGAGAAGCGGAAAAGGGCCAGAGATAGGATGGATAATGCACGCAGGCCCCTTTGGCTGGGTGGGAAAATGGCCAAGATAGAAAGGGAAAAAAGACACTGCGACCTTGGGATGAGGCAGGAAAATGGCCAGAGATAGAGATGGATAAATGACACTGCAGGCACCTTGGGCAATGAGGCAGGAAAATGGCCAGAGAAAGAGATGGATAAATGACACTGCAGACTCCTTGGGCATGAAGCGGGAAAATGGCCAGAGATAGAGATGGATAAATGACACTGCAGGCACCTTGGGCATGAGGCGGGGAAATGGCCAGAGATAGAGATGGATAAATGACACTGCAGGCACCTTGGGTATGAGGCAGGAAAATGGCCAGAGAAAGAGATGGATAAATGACACTGCAGGCACCTTGGGTATGAGGCAGGAAAATGGCCAGAGATAGAGATGGATAAATGACACTGTAGACTCCTTGGGCATGAGGCGGAAAAATGGTCAGAGATAGAGATGCTTTTCAGCACACTGCGATGAGAGTGACATTCTGCCAATGACCTGCTACTGAGAGAGTCTGACATTGGCTAATCAAAACCATGTGTCCTTCTTAAGGTGCTTTATCTGGAGCAGATGCTGGCGATAATCTTGAAGACTCCTCAGATATGTTAATGAATTTGACGTAGCCCATGTTGTTATTTGTTGCTCTCTTGTCAAAGCTGTCTCTGTTTTGATCTGCCTCTCTTTGCCTGTATCTCCCCAGAAAGCTAATTTCTAGATTCTGCCTTTTCTGTTCATGTGCCTCTTAAACTTCATTCCTTTTCTTCATGGTATTATGTTAACCTTCCCTCCTTCCCTCTGCTAGCCTACAGGACACCCATGGCCTCCCATCCAGGATTATGTAAAACCACATGAGCAGGCAGTTGTATTGAACTTGAGAAAAGTGCCAGATAGTTGTAGGTTATAGTTCTCCAATTTCATGATAGTAGGGCAGAGGATCTCTTTTTTGGAGACAATGGCCATTGGTCATCGACCAGTATGATCACTGCTGGAAGGAAGACAATGGTAAACTACCTTCTTTACAAATGCCAGACAGTCATATTTCATTCAATGGTCAAGACAAGAGCACAGAGCTGATCTTCGACTCTGGTAATCATGTGAGATGGCAAAACATGACCGCCCATGGTTATCGGCATAGCACGTGATATTGATGATGATTGTATTAATAATATATATTTGTACTAATAAATCAGTTCTAACATCATGTATCATCAGTATGATCAGCCACATAGAGAGAGATTATGAAGAGATGTACCACTTTCTGAAAGACTTCACTTACACCATGACTATGGCACCAGTGCCTCCAGCTGGGGATGTCATCGTGGTATGTACCATCTGTTTTCTCAAAATTTTCATAATTTTATCTACAGTTGTGGGAGATCTGTATAAATTCTCATGATTTTGCCTACAATTGTGTGAGATCTGTACAGATTTTCATAATTTTATCTACAATTGTGTGAGATCTGTATAAATTCTCATAATTTTATCTACAATTGTGTGAGATCTATAAATTCTCATGATTTTGTTTACAATTGTATGAGGCCTGTATAGATTCTCATAATTTTATCTACAATTGTGTGAGATCTGTATAGATTCTCATAATTTTATCTACAATTGTGTGAGATCTGTATAAATTCTCATATTATCTACAATTGTGAGATCTGTATAGATTCTCATAACTTTATCTACACATGTGTTAGATCTGTATAGATTCTCATAACTTTATCTACAATTGTGTGAGATCTGTATAGATTCTCATAACTTTATCTACACATGTGTTAGATCTGTATAGATTCTCATAACTTTATTTACTCACGTGTGAGATCTGTATAAATTCTCATAACTTTATCTTCACACATGTGAGATTTGTATATATTCTCATAACTTTATTTACACACATGTGAGATCTGTATAGATTTTCATAACTTTTATCTACACACGTGTAAGATCTGTATAGATTCTCATAACTTTATCTTCACACGTGTGAGATCTGTATAGATTCTCATAACTTTATTTACACACGTGTGAGATCTGTATAAATTCTCATAACTTTATTTACACACGTGTGAGATCTGTATAAATTCTCATAACTTTATCTACACGTGTGAGATCTGTATAAAACTGTCAACTGTCATTTACTGCCAGTATAGTACCTTGCGGTGAGTGGGGGGGGGGGGGGGGGGGGGGGTCTTTGAGCTTGAGGAATTGAGGCTTCCTAACTTGTGCAGTCCTTGCGAACTGGAGGTTAAGATTTTCTTTTTGCCCCCGACAGAAAAATATCCCACAATTAATCGAGATTTGAACCCGGGTCTCCTGCCACTCGGCCAGCCACTCCTCCTCACATATGTGTGAGATCTGTATAAATTCTCATAATATCTACACATGTGTGAGATCTGTATAGATTCTCATAACATGTGTGAGATCTGTATAGATTCTCATAACTTTATCTACACACATGTGAGATCTGTATAGGTTCTCATAACGGCACTCTTCCGATTGACGGGTCTAAATAGTTCCGCAGTGAATAAGTTAGGGTTAAGGGTTAGGGTCAGTGTTAGTTTAACACTAACCCTAACCCTTAACCCCTGACTTATTCACTGCGGAACTATTTAGACCCGTCAATCGGAAGAGTGCCTCTCATAACTTTATCTACACACATGTGAGATCTGTATAGATTCTCATAACTTTATCTACACACATGTGAGATCTGTATAGATTCTCATAGCTTTATCTACACACATGTGAGATCTGTATAGATTCTCATAACTTTATCTACACACATGTGAGATCTGTATAGATTCTCATAGCTTTATCTACACGCATGTGAGATCTGTATAGATTCTCATAACTTTATCTACACACATGTGAGATCTGTATAGATTCTCATAGCTTTATCTACACACATGTGAGATCTGTATAGATTCTCATAACTTTATCTACACGCATGTGAGATCTGTATAGATTCTCATAGCTTATCTACACACATGTGAGATCTGTATAGATTCTCATAACTTATCTACACACATGTGAGATCTGTATAGATTCTCATAGCTTTATCTACACACATGTGAGATCTGTATAGATTCTCATAGCTTTATCTACACACATGTGAGATCTGTATAGATTCTCATAACTTTATCTACACACATGTGAGATCTGTATAGATTCTCATAGCTTTATCTACACGCATGTGAGATCTGTATAGATTCTCATAGCTTTATCTACACGCATGTGAGATCTGTATAGATTCTCATAACTTTATCTACACACATGTGAGATCTGTATAGATTCTCATAACTTTATCTACACACATGTGAGATCTGTATAGATTCTCATAACTTTATCTACACACATGTGAGATCTGTATAGATTCTCATAGCTTTATCTACACGCATGTGAGATCTGTATAGATTCTCATAACTTTATCTACACGCATGTGAGATCTGTATAGATTCTCATAACTTTATCTACACACATGTGAAATCTGTATAGATTCTCATAACTTTATCTACACACATGTGAGATCTGTATAGATTCTCATAGCTTTTAACTACTCATGTATGAGATCTATTTTGATGTCTCATAAGTTGTGCGTCACGCACTCCTGCAGTCACAAGACCATAACAGGCCTCACCCTAGCAAAAACCTGCATGAGCTCCACAATGGTGATTCTGTCACACCATTTTATTCCCTCTATTTTGCACTGGCACCAGTTAGTGAATATTTGGAATTAATTTATCATTTTAGTTGTTTTCCATGTTTATAACTTTATCTACACACATGTGAGATCTGTATAGATTCTCATAGCTTTATCTACACACATGTGAGATCTGTATAGATTCTCATAACTTTATCTACACACATGTGAGATCTGTATAGATTCTCATAACTTTATCTACACACATGTGAAATCTGTATAGATTCTCATAACTTTATCTACACACATGTGAGATCTGTATAGATTCTCATAGCTTTTAACTACTCATGTATGAGATCTATTTTGATGTCTCATAAGTTGTGCGTCACGCACTCCTGCAGTCACAAGACCATAAACAGGCCTCACCCTAGCAAAAACCTGCATGAGCTCCACAATGGTGATTCTGTCACACCATTTTATTCCCTCTATTTTGCACTGGCACCAGTTAGTGAATATTTGGAATTAATTTATCATTTTAGTTGTTTTCCATGTTTATGCTACATACAGTAGTACTAATTTAATATTATAATTGATTACGCGAAGTTTGGTACTTTTACCCATACTTTTACCCAGAATTGTTTTTGTGTATGTTTTTAGTTTAATTTAGTCGACGGATCGACATCATGGCATATGGGTGTAACACATAAGTGCTCCGTTCTACTCCTAACTCAAGCCTGAGACCGGAGAATCTCAGCTCAGTGCACAAACTCCGTAGCACCGGTGAGGATCCTGAAATACTTTGGGTAGATTTTTAACTCAAAATTTTGCCCGGGCAGCACTGTTAGGCTACTCTTTTTCGATATCCAACTGCCAAGGGATTTTTTACTTGCGCATTAATACACATGGGCGTCCGATCTCACTACCCAGAGACCAGGGGAAATTTCGTTACTAGAAGTCCACGTGAAAGAATCCTGGCCCTGACCGGGGCTTGAACCTGGGACCTCCAGCACTCGAGGCGGACACCATACCTCGAGACCACTCAGCCATCTAAAATTGTATGTTTTTGACCTACTACAATTTGAGGACAAACTGTGGAGATATGAGTAAGTTCAAGTTAATTGCTATTGACTTTAAATGGATAGGCTTTAGGTTCGCACCGGAATATGATAGCGTTGCCAGTGGTGGATTGTGCTCAATATTTAAATCTCAAGTCCTGGAGAAAACCAAATAAATCAATTTATTATTGCTCGCTGGAATTTAGGCAGCCTGGTGTGCCTTGCCAGTCGAGAAGACCTGATCATTTGGGGCCTCATCGATTGACGGATGTCAATCGCGACGACTGGGCAAATTTTGAGCTATAGCCTACTATAGGTGACGTTATATTCTGGTGTGATAATTTGGTCACGTCTAGTGTGTGCCATGTGGTTTAGTGGTTAAACACCCGCGTCACACGCCAGTGATCTGGGTTTGATCCCGGGTCCAGTCAAGGATATGCACTACTGATGAGCTCTAATGAGAGTGAAACTCGAGTCTAGTGCTTCCAATTGACGTAGATAGGCCTTAGATTCGCACCAGAATACGATAGCGTTGCCAGTGGTGGGTTGTAATCAATATTTAAGTCTTTAAATGTGTTCAGGTTGACACCTGAAGATGTACAAAGAAGAATAATAAGAAATGTGCATGTGTTTGGTTTCATTTTTTCAAGGAAATGAGCATCTGTAACCTGTCCGTGCCGTTGTTACCACCCGAATCGCCAGAGAAACCTGTGATTGACCTTCCATTGCACTTAGTGTTTCTGTGTTTCCCCATCGATGAGCTCCTAAAGATATTTACTGCAATCCTGTGTGAGGAGCGGCTGGTGTTTGTTAGTTTTAACTATGCACTTCTCACAACTGTCATGGAGGTTTGTATTTTTAAAAATTTAACGTACACTCGATTTGAACTCTAGTGTTTTCCATACTACTGCTAGCACACCAGACTGTTGTTTGTCTGTGGGCTAGCTTTCCTTCTTACCAGTATCCCTGGCAACTCCTCCAACTTAGAAGTACTTGTAATTTACGTCACCAAGTCAAGGACGAGAAGTCCAATTGACTGGTGTAAGAGTTGAACTCGCTACCTCATGATCAGCACACTGAAAGTTTAAGAGCAAGTGCTCTTATCCATTCAGCCATGCTGACCACCAGGTTAGTAGAGATTGTTTGTTGTCTGTTAGGTAGCATATTGCTTGTTATCTGTTAGGTAGCATATTGCTTGTTGTCTGTTCGTAGCATATTGCTTGTTGTCTGTTAGGTAGCAGATTGCTGGTTGTCTGTTAGGTAGCAGATTACTGGTTGTCTGTTAGGTAGCATATTGTTTGTTGTCTGTTAGGTAGCATATTGCTTGTTGTCTGTTAGGTAGCATATTGCTTGTTGTTTGTTAGGTAGCATATTTCTTGTTGTTTGTTAGGTAGCATATTGTTTGTTGTCTGTTAGGTAGCATTTTGCTGGTTGTCTGTTAGGTAGCATATTGCTTGTTGTATGTTAGGTAGCATGTTGCTTGTTGTCTGTTAGGTAGCATATTGCTTGTTGTCTGTTAGGTAGCATATTGCTTGTTGTCTGTTAGGTAGCATATTGCTTGTTGTCTGTTCGTAGCATATTGCTTGTTGTCTGTTAGGTAGCATATTGCTTGTTGTTTGTTAGGTAGCAGATTACTGGTTGTCTGTTAGGTAGCATATTGTTTGTTGTCTGTTAGGTAGCATTTTGCTGGTTGTCTGTTAGGTAGCATATTGCTTGTTGTATGTTAGGTAGCATGTTGCTTGTTGTCTGTTAGGTAGCATATTGCTTGTTGTCTGTTAGGTAGCATATTGCTTGTTGTCTGTTAGGTAGCATGTTGCTTGTTGTCTGTTAGGTAGCATATTGCTTGTTGTCCGTTAGGTAGCAGATTGTTGTCTGTTAGGTAGCAGATTGCTTGTCGTCTGTTAGGTAGCATATTCTTCTTCTTCGTTCATCCGGAGTTTTTTTTTCCGGACGTGATTGCGTTGTGCCTGTCCACAGCAGAGCTGCGTTCTTGCGCCGTTAGGCCGACACATCCGACTTCTGCGGGCATTTGTTGACCGGGTTAACCTTCCCGGGGGTTTCTTAGGACGTTTGACTCTCACTGTTGTGGTGTTATCCCCCATCCCAGCTGGCCCATATAGAACAGCCAAAGACATCCTGGTCAGCCCTCAAGGGAAGGCAGGGGCAGACCATGGGCATTCCCCGCCATCCAAGGAGGCTTCCATACTTGCAGAGCCAACACACAGCGCTCTGGTACTGGGCTCACCCAAGGAATCGTCACGTCCTGCACATGGCTGCTTAGCCTCACTTCCGTATATTGGGCCTTCCATTCACCATAGGCTGTTCTTCCGGAAACCAGAAGTATGCAGTCTGCAGATGACATCCACACAGTGAGCTTTCGAATTCGGACTTTCCACATAATGGATTTGCTATCCAAGCAATATTCCATTTCGTGCCACTAGGACACTTTTTCCACCTTTTATGAAGCCCACACAGTGTGCTTTCGATTCGGACTTTCCACATAATGGATTTGCTATCCAAGCAATATTCCATTTCGTGCCACTGGGACACCTTTTCCACCTTTTATGAAGCCCACACAGTGAGCTTTTGGTTCGGACTTTCCACGTAATGGATTTGCTATCCAAGCAATATTCCATTTCATGCCTCTGGGGCGCTTTTGTAACCGACATACCTGTGGTATGAAGTGCGGCAGTCTAAATACTTCTTCATGCACCTTTAAATGTCAACCTGAATGTAGTTAAAGTAAGCTGCAGTCAACTTGAGCTTGTTGATATCTCCATAGAGCTTGTCCTCAAATGAAGCAGGTGTGGGCTAAAATATCTTTCTCTGTTCTGCATATATTGGGCACTCCTGCAGCAAATGTTTAGCTGTCATTTTACCAGTTCCACAATTGCATTCATTGGAATCTCTTATCTTTAGTTTATTGAACAAGTGGTATTTCAGCCTGTTATGTCCTGTGCGGAGTCTGAAGATTGCTACTTGTTCTCTTCGGTCGAGTTTGTAATATGCATCATCCTTCTGGTGACCTGGATGCTCTGATTCCCATTTGGTTCTATAAGTGCTTTTTATCAACCTCTTTGCCTCGTTATAGGTTATGTCTATTGCCAGGCTGTGGTAGTCGTCCGCCCTCTTTTGCCAGTCTGTCAGCCTCTTCATTTCCAGGTATATTGTTAGGTAGTATTACAACTTTTTTGGATTTCTGGCATAGACCATGGAGTGCTGCTCTTAGGTCAGCTATTTCTGTGCTGTAATTGCTCTTCAGTATTGAGACAGCTGACTTTGCATCTGTAAAGATAGCTATTTGCGTCTCTTTATTTTCCTCCATCAAGAGCATTTCTGCTGCAGTTTTCAGAGCCTCTACCTCTGCTTTGAAGTTACTTGAAAACTTTCCAGTTGCCACTGAATGTGTTTTTTTTCACTCCATTTTTTTAAATTTAGGAGAATTCCTCCTCCTCCATTCTCTACTGAATTTTTGGCTGATCCATCTGTATATGCATGGGTCCAATTGCTGCTTGGGTAATGTTCTTTTATGTAGTTTAGGGTTATTTCTCTTCTTTCGGTTTCATGCTGAGTGTTCTTTTTCTCAATACCAGGAATGTTTTCTATCATCTCAGGCAGTAGCTGCTGTCTCCAAGCTGGGAACTTGTCTGCATTGTAAATGGGTTTGACTGTTGATATGTTAAGTATGGGATCTGCCCTAATCTTTCGTTTTGCAGTTTCTACAAAGTTGCTACGCTTCAGTCTTGCCTTTCCAAAACCATTAAATCTGTTGTACATAGGGTGGTCTGTCAATCTTCTAAATTTTTCAGCTTGTTGCTGGGCTCTGCTATCTCTTCTATCCTGCATTGGTTGTAAACAAGTGATCTTTTCTAGTTCATTAATAGGTGTTGTCTTCAGGCTTCCAGTTATGATTCGCATTCCTTGATTTTGGACTCTACTTATTTTGTTAAAGTTTGACTTAGCTGCTGTTGCCCAAGCTGCAATGCCATATTCCAGTACTGGCCTCACCCGTCCAGTATATAACTTCTTGAGAACTTTCTCATCTGCTCCCCACGTTGTACCAGCAAGCTTTTTCATGATTGCCATTCTTTGCCTTGCTCTTGTTCGATTTTTCTCAACCTGTGTCTTCCATGTCAGGCGACGATCAAAGGTGACTCCTAGATAGTTTGGATTTTCTTCATGGCGCAATATTTTTCCATTCAATACCAGCTTAGGTTGCTGAGTTTTAGTTGAGAGGGAGAATACTGTGCATGTTGTTTTCTCCTCACTTATCTTCACTAGCCATGATTTTGACCAGTCCTCTAGCGCTAATAGGGCTTGCTGTATTCTGCTGTTAGCTGTACTAATATATTCTTCAGATGTCCATATGGCTAGGTCATCTGCAAAGGAGGATGTGTGTACTCTGGCTGGAAAATTTTCCGTGATGTCAGTTTATATATGCTAGGAATAATGTTGGTGAAAGAACTCCTCCTTGGGGGACACCTGCTCCAACAGCATCATTTTGCTGGTTTGTCCTTGTACTTTTGTCCTGGCAGTTCTGTTCTCAAGGTAGTGGCTGATCCATTTGTACATTTTCCCACAAACATGCATTTTTTGCAGTTTACTTTCAGTCCTTCCTTCCATACTTTATCAAATGCTTTTTCTAAATCTATCCAGACCTGCTAGTGTGTGCTTTTTCTCTTGGAAGGCATCCTCTATTTCCTGAGCTATATAGGTTATTTGATCTTCAGTGGATCTGTACTTTCTGAATCCTGCTTGGTGTGGTGTTAAGAGTTGGTTTTCTTCCAGATGCCATGTTAGCCTGCCATTGATAATGCGTTCCATTAATTTTCCTACACAGCTAAGTAAGACTGATAGGTCGATAGCCATTTGGTTCTTCCAGGTCTTTTCCTTTCTTTGGGACTGGTATTAGTATAGCTTCCTTCCATGCCTGTGGGACTATTCCCTCTCTTCCAGCTGTAATTTAGGACTGCTAGTAGTTTCTTTTTTGCCTTAGTGCCTAGTCCTATTAGCATTTCATTTGTGATTCCATCCTTTCCTGGTGATGTCTTCTTTTTTAGGGTATTCATTGCCTGTTCCATTTCTTCCATTGTTAGATTTGCCATCATATATTCTGCTGCTGTCTCTGTATATGTATGATGTATCTGTTTATCTTTGATTGCTTTCTTCTGTTCGGCTTGTAATATCAATGTGGTTTGCACTGGCATAGTGTTCCATTAGTGCATTTGCAGCCTTTTTTCCTGTAAGCAAGGCATTTCCTTGTTTAATTGTTATTTGTTTGTTTCTAGGTCCTTCATTGTTCATGGCTTTCACTAGTTTCCATAGTTTGTTTCCATCCCTGTCAAAATTCAGGTTTTCTGTTTTTTCCTCCAACAATCTCTTGTTGTTTGATTTACTGTTCTTTTATATTTTGCTGAGATGGCTTGAGAGAGATGTTCGCTTCAGTTGTTTGTTCTCTCTCTGCGGTCTTCCTAGCATCTTCAACTTTGTCCTCCAAACTTTGTAGTTCTTCAGTCCAGTATGGTTTGTAATTTTTCCTCGCTCCTCTAGGAATGGACTCAGTGGCTGCCTGTATTATCGCTCTGTTTAGACTTTCCACCATTTGCTTTATGTTGCCATATCGTGTATTTATGTTTTCACAATATTTGTCTGTTAGTATGGCAAATCTGTCCCAATCTGCTCGTTTGTAATTCCAGCGGGGCAAGGGCTTTTGCTCCTGTGGAACATACTCCATATTCATTACAAGCTTGATTGGTCTGTGGTCACTACCTGCTAATTGGTCCAGCACATGGCGATCGATTTTGTGGAGGATGTCTCCTGTGCAGAAAGCTAAGTCTGGAGTAGAAGTGGTAATCCATCTTCTGGAGTAGAAGCTCGGTGTGTCATCCGCTTTGTTGAGTAGATAGGAGATTTGAGTCTATTTCCCAGTCCTCCACTTCATCTCCTCTTTTGTCAGTATCTGGGTATCCCCATCTTTCTGAGCGGCTATTAAAGTCTCCGACAACAATGCAATTTGTGTCAGTTATTTCATGTTTGAGAGTGTAAGATCCTTATCTGCCTGGGCTATACAGATTGTAATTCTTATTTTCACTGTCCTTTATCATTATATCAACACCTATAATTTCCGTTTGGTTGTCAGAGATCACAGATACTTCGCTGCAAGGTATTGTATTTCGTGTAAGTATTACAACTCCTCCTTTGTGTCCTTCGCGGTCGAAACGTGTGGCCTGATATCCTCTGACTGAAATGTGCGATTGGCGTTGAGGTGTGTCTCTTGAATGCATGCCACATCTATTCTATCTTTATGAAGACGCTGTGTTAGGGAGGCTTTCTTGTTATAAACTCCTTCGGCATTCCACTTGTAGTATGTTGAGATGTCTGGGGTGTTTGGTCAATAGCTCTTAACCTACTCCTCTGTGCCTTGACTCCACAGCACAGGGGAAGGTGACCACCAGTAGTCATGGGTGGACCCCCTCGAGGCAGGGGGCCCGGCACTATCACCGCCTGATGGGACTTCACGGGATTAGCACCATAACGATTAATTTTCATCTGTGGCATCATGAAATGATAAAGTTACGTTGCACTTCTTTGTCAAGCCTGTGGCTCAGTACATCCGATTTCGACAAGCATTTTTCGGGATGCTTTCCCTAGCCTTTGACTGTCCCCAGTCTACCTACAAGGCAGCAGGTTTGTGCGTCACTTTGTCTGGTCCCTCTCCCTTGACCTGTCCGACATGGGTGACCCTACCAGTAGCTGTGCTACCGTCGGCATAGCTCTTGGGGTCATTGGAACGCTCAAGCCCCTCTACCTCGTCAAGGTGGACGCACGGCAGAGGGGAGGTAGCATATTACTTGTTGTCTGTTAGATAGCAGATTGTTGTCTGTTAGGTAGCATGTTGCTTGTTGTCTGTTAGATAGCAGATTGTTGTCTGTTAGGTAGCATGTTGCTTGTCGTCTGTTAGGTAACATATTACTTGTTGTCTGTTAGATAGCAGATTGTTGTCTGTTAGGTAGCATATTGCTTGTTGTCTGTTAGGTAGCATGTTGCTTGTTGTCTGTTAGGTAGCAGATTGCTTGTCGTCTGTTAGGTAGCAAATTACTTGTTGTCCGTTAGGTAGCAGATTGTTGTCTGTTAGGTAGCAGATTGCTTGTTGTCTGTTAGGTAGCATATTGCTTGTTGTCTGTTAGGTAGCATATTGCTTGTTGTCTGTTAGATAGCATATTGCTTGGTGTCTGTTAGGTAGCATATTGCTTGTTGTCTGTTAGGTAACATATTGCTTGTTGTCTGTTAGGTAACATATTGCTTGTTGCCAGGTAGCATGTTGCTTGCTGTCTGTTAGGTAGCATATTGCTTGTTGTCTGTTAGGTAGCATATTGCTTGTTGTCTGTTAGGTAGCATGTTGCTTGTTGTCTGTTAGGTAGCATATTGCTTGTTGTCTGTTAGGTAGCTTGTTGTCTGTTAGGTAGCATATTGATTGTTGTACGTTAGGTAGCAGATTGTTGTCTGTTAGGTAGCATATTGCTTGTTGTCTGTTAGGTAGCATGTTGCTTGTTGTCTGTTAGATAGCAGATTGTTGTCTGTTAGGTAGCAGATTGCTTGTTGTCTGTTAGGTAGCATATTGCTTGTTGTCTGTTAGGTAGCATATTGCTTGTTGTCTGTTAGATAGCATATTGCTTGGTGTCTGTTAGGTAGCATATTGCTTGTTGTCTGTTAGGTAACATATTGCTTGTTGTCTGTTAGGTAACATATTGCTTGTTGCCAGGTAGCATGTTGCTTGCTGTCTGTTAGGTAGCATATTGCTTGTTGTCTGTTAGGTAGCATATTGCTTGTTGTCTGTTAGGTAGCATGTTGCTTGTTGTCTGTTAGGTAGCATATTGCTTGTTGTCTGTTAGGTAGCTTGTTGTCTGTTAGGTAGCATATTGATTGTTGTACGTTAGGTAGCAGATTGTTGTCTGTTAGGTAGCATATTGCTTGTTGTCTGTTAGGTAGCATATTACTTGTTGTCTGTTAGGTAGCATGTTGCTTGTTGTCTGTTAGGTAGCATATTGCTTGTTGTCTGCTAGGTAACTTGCTGCTTGGTGTCTGTTAGGTAGCATATTGTTTGTTGTCTGTTAGGTAGCATATTGCTTGTTGTCTGTTAGGTAGCATATTGCTTGTTGTTTGTTAGGTAGCATATTTCTTGTTGTTTGTTAGGTAGCATATTGTTTGTTGTCTGTTAGGTAGCATTTTGCTGGTTGTCTGTTAGGTAGCATATTGCTTGTTGTATGTTAGGTAGCATGTTGCTTGTTGTCTATTAGGTAGCATATTGCTTGTTGTCTGTTAGATAGCATATTGCTTGTTGTCTGTTAGGTAGCATATTGCTTGTCTGTTAGGTAGCATGTTGCTTGTTGTCTGTTAGGTAGCATATTGCTTGTTGTCCGTTAGGTAACAGATTGTTGTCTGTTAGGTAGCAGATTGCTTGTCGTCTGTTAGGTAGCATATTGCTTGTTGTCTGTTAGGTAGCATATTGCTTGTTGTCTGTTAGGTAGCATGTTGCTTGTTGTCTGTTAGGTAGCATATTACTTGTCTGTTAGATAGCAGATTGTTGTCTGTTAGGTAGCATGTTGCTTGTTGTCTGTTAGATAGCAGATTGTTGTCTGTTAGGTAGCATGTTGCTTGTCGTCTGTTAGGTAGCATATTACTGTTGTCTGTTAGATAGCAGATTGTTGTCTGTTAGGTAGCATATTGCTTGTTGTCTGTTAGGTAGCATGTTGCTTGTTGTCTGTTAGGTAGCAGATTGCTTGTCGTCTGTTAGGTAGCATATTACTTGTTGTCCGTAGGTAGCAGATTGTTGTCTGTTAGGTAGCAGATTGCTTGTTGTCTTTTTAGGTAGCATATTGCTTGTTGTCTGTTAGGTAGCATATTGCTTTTTGTCTGTTAGAAAATTGCTTGGTGTCTGTTAGGTAGCATATTGCTTTTTGTCTGTTAGGTAACATTTTGTTGTTGTCTGTTAGGAAACATATTGCTTGTTGCCAGGTAGCATGTTGCTTGCTGTCTGTTAGGTAGCATTTTGTTTGTTGTCTGTTAGGTAGATATTGCTTGTTGTCTGTTAGGAGCATTTTGTTTGTTGTCTGTTAGGTAGCATATGTTGTTGTCTGGTAGGTAGCATTGCTTGTTGTCTGTTAGGTAGCATTTTGGGATTGTTGCCCGTTAGGTAGCAGATTGTGTCTGTTAGGTAGCATTTTGCTTGTTGTCTGAGGTAGCATATTGCTTGTTGTCTGTTAGGTAGCATGTTGTTTGGGTTGTCTGTTAGGTAGCATATTGCTTGTTGTCTGCTAGGAAATTTTGCGCTGGTGTCTGTTAGGTAGCATATTGTTGTTGTCTGTTAGGTAGCATATTGCTTGTTGTCTGTTAGTAGCATATGTTGTTGTTTGTTAGGTAGCATATTCTTGTTGTTTGTTAGGTAGCATATTGTTTGTTGTCTGTTAGGTAGCATTTTGCGGGTTGTTGTTAGGTAGCATATTGCTTGTTGTATGTTAGGTAGATGTGCTTGTTGTCTGTTAGGTAGCATATTGCTTGTTGTCTGTTAGGTAGCATATGCTTGTTGTTTGTTAGGTAGCATTTTGTTTGTCTTTAGGTAGCATATTGCTTGTTGCCCTTTAAAGGTAGCAGATTGTTGTCTGTTAGGTAGCAGATTGCTTGTCACTGTTAGGTAGCATATTGCTTGTTGTCTGTTAGGTAGCATATTGCTTGTTGTCTGTTAGATAAATTGCTTGGTGTCTGTTAGGTAGCATATTGCTTGTTGTCTGTTAGGTAAAAATATTGCTTGTTGTCTGTTAGGTAAATTGTTTGTTGCAGGTAGCATGTTGCTTGCTGTCTGTTAGGTAGCATATTGCTTGTTGTCTGTTAGGTAGCATATTGCTTGTTGTTTTTGGGGTAGCAGTTGCTTGTTGCTGTTAGGTAGCATATTGCTTGTTGTCTGTTAGGTACCCATTGTTGTTGTCTGTTAGGTAGCATTTTGATTGTTGCCCGTTAGGTAGCAGATTTTTTGTCTGTTAGGTAGCATATTGCTTGTTGTCTGTTAGGTAGCATATTGTTTGGGTTGTCTGTTGGGTTTATCATGTTTGTTGTCTGTTAGGTAGCATTTTGTTGTTGTCTGCTAGGTAAACTTGCTGTTTGGTGTCTGTTAGGTAGCATATTGTTTGTTGTCTGTTAGGTAGCAGATTGCTTGTTGTCTGTTTGGTAGCATATTGCTTGTTGTCTGTTAGGTAGCATGTTGCTTGTTGTCTGTTATTTAGCATATTGCTTGTTGTCTGTTAGGTAGCAGATTGTTGTCTGTTAGGTAGCATATTGCTTGTTGTCTGTTAGGTAGCATATTGCTTGTTGTCTGTTAGGTAGCATATTGCTTGTTGTCTGTTAGGTAGCAGATTGCTTGTCTGTTAGGTATCATATTGCTTGTTGTCTGTTAGGTAGCATGTTGCTTGTTGTCTATTAGGTTGAATATTGCTTGTTGTCTGTTAGGTAGCATTTTGCTTGTTGTGTGTTAGGTAGCATTTTGCTTGTTGTCTGTTAGGTAGCATACTGTTTGTTGTCTGTTAGGTAGTATATTGCTTCTTGTCTGTTACGTAGCATATTGCTTGTCTGTTAGGTGGCATAATGCTTGTTGTCTGTTAGGTAGCTATTGCTTGTTTTTGTTAGGTAGCAATTGCTTGTCTGTTAGAAAAGCATATTGCGGGTTGTCGTTAGGTAGCATATTGCTTGTTGTCGTTCAGTAGCATACGCTTGTTGTCTGTTAGGTAGCAGAGGGTTTTGTTGTCTGTTAGGTAGCATATTGCTTGTTGTCTGTTAGGTAGCAGATTGTTTGTTGTCTGTTGGGTAGCATATTGCTTGTTGTCTGTTAGGTAGCATATTGTTGTCTTTTATAGCATATTGCTTGTTGTCTGTTAGGTAGCATTTTGCTTTTTGTCTGTTAAGTAGCATATTGCGGGTTTGTCTATTAGGTAGCATATTGCTGGTTGTCTGTTAGGTAGCATATTGCTTGTTGTCTGTTCGGTAGCATACTGCTTGTTGTCTGTTAGGTAGCAGACTGCTTGTTGTCTGTTAGGTAGCAGATTGTTTGTTGTCTGTTAGGTAGCATATTGTGTTTTAGCTGCAGTAGTGGAGTGACTAGCACTCTTCCCTGCCAGCCAGTGGCCGTGTGTTTGAGTCTTCATAGAAGCTGTTTTTAAAAATCGCCCGGCCTACCTGATTGAAGTTTTTCTAACATGGGTTTTAGGAAATGTCCTGGGAAGAAAAAAGCAGCGGGTTTGTGATATGACCACATATCCATCGAGTGCTGGGGTGGTCTGCTTATTCTTCTGCGGTCAGCTTTTTTGCTGTGCTTGTTGCATAATCCATTGTAGTGTGTAGATGTTCACTGTCTAGCCCCATGCCACTTAGGCCAACATTTTCCGGCTCTGATGGTTGAGGTTTCTTTTCTGGATTTCCCCCTCCCATAGACAGATTGCTGTCCCGGGTTGTGAGCTCTCCTGCCCACATTTTTTTATCGGGCTTTGTTCCCCTACCCTTTGTTCTTACAAGAGCTTCCACAAGGCAGAGCGGCTGATTGGTCTTGAATAATATGGGGCTACCACCATGTGTCCGGTATGTCTCAAGGCGTGTGATGTACCCATGATTTACCTGTGATTTACTCTTTGATTTATCCTTGATCTACGTTTACCTTAGTGGATTTTGCTGTAAGGTTTGTACACTGTGTCAGTGTTTAGTATATTTCAATCTTTTGTCAGGGGTTCCACTTTCCTTTTTTTTTTTTTTCTTATTGTCACCACTTTTTCATTCCCCTGCAACATGCATGCCCTGAGCAGAAAACCCACCTTTTTTCCTTGCTGCATGCGTTTTGTCAAGCGATGCGAGTGGCTCACTTCACGGGAAAACAAGCCAGTTTCCAAAATTCAAAGCATACACTCTTGAGTCCATCATACACACAATGAAACTTTAAACCCAGTCCCAGTTTATCATGCATTTCAATGTACTTTTTAGTCAAAGGTTTAAGAACCCACTTTAAAATGCCACTTTGGGTTTTTAAGAAAAGCAGTGAAATGCATGCATTATGTGACATTCTTTAAATTTCAGAAAGCATGTCCTTTGCAGAACATGGCTCCAAAAACAATCTTCGGGAAAAAAATTTCTTGGTCATAAGCAAGATTTTCCCCACGTCCAATACATGCATCTGGAGATCTTTCCCTTTACATCCTGCACCCATTTCTTTTTGGTTTCCTTTTTTCTTTTCCCGGCAAAACCCCTTCCATGTTTGTTCTTTCCAAACTTTCATGACATTTCAAGTGACCAAAATATTTAAATTTTTCTTGTTTTATTTTAAAGTAGCCAACCTTCTTTAGTTTTTAGCTTTGTCATGGATGCATTTGTTCTTTCTGTACCCAAGATATTATTAGAACCTGTCTGGGACGCAGAGGTGTTTCCAAGGCACCGGGGCCCGGGGTTATATACTGGCCAAGACCTTTTGATGGGGGTCCTGGCGAGGTCCTGGGCAACGGTTTCCCTTCGGGGGCCCTGGCTAAAGTCAGTGGGAGGGAAATCGCCGTTCCCCCCAAATG
>JACEFZ010008073.1:0-17479 GCA_014155875.1 Cepaea nemoralis | reverse complement strand
TTCTAGCTCTTGGATAGATTCTATGTCTGACTGTTGTAAGAACTTGCAAATGGGGGTAGGGACTGTAGCTATAACCTTGTCCATTACCATTAGATCTTGAAGTTTGTCAAAGTTTTTACCCACCTTCTCGCTTTAAGCCATTGTTAAATGTACTTTGCACGTTAGAGACGTAATCTAAGAACGTTTCTGTAGGTTTAGGGCTTTATTTGTGAGTATTGAATTCTATACCCCGGAGCATCAAGCAGGAAGTGTTGCATGATTCTATCGTGGATGTATTGATAGTCACTCCTTAGTTCTGTAGGTATTGATTCTATCACTTTTAATGGCTCACCACTGAGATTCCTCATGTAAATCATTGCCCAGTCATCTAAAGGTATTTTCTGAGTCTTGAGTTGGAACTCGATGTTCTCCGTCCATGCAGAAATGGAATCGCCTACGCTGTATGGCTTGATGAGGCCTTTATACTTGGAAAATCTATTCTGTTCCTCCTGGCTCTTTTGTTTACTAGAGGCTATTTGGATATTTGACTCTATCTCTAATTCTTTCATCTTTAACTTTGTCTCTGACTCTACCTGTATTTGCTTCTGTTTGGTAGCTTCCTCTACTTCTTTCATTTCTTTCTGATGTTGTCTTTCTAGTGCTCTTCCGTCTCTCTGTCGAGCTGTTTTTTCCTTGTATCTTTCATTAGCCCATTTCTCTAATTCCTCTCCTGTATCGCCTAGTGCTTTACCTGCCTGAATGCAGTCATTTAACGATGCCATTTTGTGATCTTATGTTATTTTACAATAATAATATTTCAATTTCACACAATCGTTGTATAGTTATATGTTAGTTATTTACATCACTGCTAAAAAATAAGATGCATCGTTAACATGGTTAGTGTCAAAATGATTTGAAAATATACTCATCTAATCAGTTGGAAAAAACTTGGCACTTGGGATGTTCCACCGCTGACTTCTGTATACAATGAACGACTTGATTGGAAAACTGACGCTTCTGTTTGTTAGAGCATCAATAGTTTAGAAAAACATGTCTATGTTACAGATACATGTTCATATTTCATGTGGCTGATCAACAACAAATGTGATTTTGATAATGATAGATGATGTCAATGAATGAATGATATGATAATATCAATGATCGTCATGATTAGTCAGATGATGCGTCGTATGAATGTCACTGTCGTCTTGTCTTCACTCTCATTCCTAGTTGGTATAACTACCCTCTATCGATTCCGTTTAGTAGCTAATATCTATCAAATGTGATGAATGCTGACATTGATGGCTGTATCACGCAAAATGTTGACATTGATGGCTGTATCACACAAAATGTTGACATTGATGGATGTATCACACAAAATGCTGACATTGATGGTTGTATCACGCAAAATGTAATGTTCACGATGGTGTGCTTGAAAACTTTGCAACATATTTGTACAATATTCATTTAACCAAATTCATACACATTTCTTATTAATTTTCACAGAATTAAACACTTTACAAATTCTTTTCTGTTAATTGTGGTTCAAGCTCCACAAATAGTACTTTTTAAAGTATTTTGGTGTTCATTCTCGAAAAAAAATATATTTCAAAACTTTTTATAATGAATAATTCACGTTTGGAATATTTTACACCACAAAATAAATTTAGAGTGTCTCTTAGACGTTGGTTCAGAAACTTCGGACACCAAATGGGTCCTGCCTGTCAACAACCGACTTGTGACAGGTTATTCAGGACTCCCTACTTTTGCACAACACGAATCAATAACTCGTGTGGTTTGCAAAAGGATACATTTTTTATTTAGAGCGTATAACACACAAGCCCGTCGAGCGTATTACTTCATGGATAATCAACAACATGTTATGTTTCACAGATGCAATGAAGAGGTGGAAATAATGATACTATTCACTAATTGGAATCTAAGGTCTAGCTAACACTATTGTCTATAAACTACATAAGGTTCCTAGCGAACACGTCTATTCTCTCTCTCAGTCCTTGTCCCCTGTCTGAGGCACGCTTCTAGTTGCGCGTTCAACTTCGCACATTCGTCCTGCGTGTGCTCGCGAGTTTGCGTGCGTAGAGTCCTAGCACGCTTGGTCTGTTAACTGATGTAACTGGGATTCCCCAGTTACTCGTTGAGAGGCGAGTTCCCTATAGTCTCGCTCATACGCACTTAATGACACAAGGGTGTCCTGTTGTCAAGCTAAATATAGCGCCTGTGTCTCTCCTGTCTAGTATTATCTGTAAGCTCCGTCTTAACTCTCTACATCCCTGTGTAGGTCTTTGACACCCACCAGTCCTCGGATACCTATCTCTCTCACAACCGACCAAGGGATGTTACCCTTTCAAACATCGTCCTGAACAAATGATGCAACTCCGGTATCTACAAACTCAACAATAAAAGTGTATTGTACAAAAGAGTGAAGAAAATGTGGTTGTAGTGCAGATCTGTCGGGTGTGCTAATTGCTACCAGATAAAGTTAGTTGAGGCAGCCACATGAAGAAGGTCATCACTGTACGAATGTCAATGTATCACACCACATAAGTATAGCACTTAGCTCATGTCTCTCGTAGCAGGACCTCAGTCCTTCACCAGATAGCACCTCCTTCGAGTTGACAGCCAATCAGGTTAATGACAGTGGAACACCAGCCTCTTGACCACGTCATATCAGATCGATGCCTCCATCATATGTCTTTGATTATAGTAGCACTGTTTCTCAATTACTGTACATCGAAGCACACTTTCCAGTGCTAAATTTATATTAGAACATTGTCTCTGGTTAGATTTACGCTTATAGCACAGTTTCTCATGAATCAAGTGTCACTTAATATATCACAGTTGTTTGGTAGTCGGGTAGGTAATCAGTGTGGCACAGCTGGACGATTACACAAACCATACTTGCCAAGTAGCCTTCGTCATAAATGGTGGATGACTTATCCTGAAATTGCTCTGAGGGCATAGATGACTGACCGGGTGATGGGTGGTAGGATCATCTCACGTCAGCTGGTCTGTCCAGACTGTTGACGTTGACACAGAATGATGGTTTTACTGACTGTCCATCACTCCTCTCCAGAAGGTAGAACCTGGAAAAATGACACAGGCAACCTTCTGTGAGAATCACATGATCATGACCCACCATATGGGGATAGACATCATCATGGTACTCAGAGAGTGAATCACCTCCCTAAGATGGGCGGTGGTTCAATTACAGGTCCATGCCTCAGGGTCAGAGGAAGAATAAGGTCTGGGGTCCTGACAAGTAGCGGAATAGATCATCTGTTTCCCTGGACTGGGGATAGAGTGAACCCACGGTGAGTAGTCATGAGTGTCTGCCCCCCCCCCCAGTTCCCCAGTGGAAGTCTTCTAATGACATACAGGATTAGAGGGTCTACAGGTACCCATAGGCAAGATGGCCCTGAAGGAGGGCCGTTGGCAAAACCCCCTTACAGCTCTTCCCTAGGTGGTCCCTGCTTTCCCCAGTTCATCCCCCCTGCAACCACCAGAACATGTCTGTAGCATCATTTCTCCTTCTTTCCCCTCCCCGTTGTTCTCCTCACAGGAACCCATTGTATATTAGGTTGGTAGTTCCTTAAGGAGACCTTGAACATAAAGTGTATGAGGAAGGCAAAGAAAACCCAGCAGTCACCCCGACAAAAGATACAAACTTCGACACACGCGGGATCGCTCAAATACCCGTCGATCCGACGGCGGACATTCTCATGAGATTCGTCTTGACCGGCCGAGTCGGAGGACATCTTACACGATCGCTTTTAGTTACGCCGTCATCGACTTCCGGTTTTGTCGACTACGCCTGAGTTCAAAGGCGGCCCCATGGTGCCCTTACAATGTTAACACCGTCAAGCCAATCCTATTTCTCCCCAAACAATTTCTGGCAGGCAAGACAAGTCGTGCATTATCTGTCCTGTCTCGGCAGTGCACTGTTGGCAACATGCCAGGAATTTGGGTCATATAAACAGGCCTATTCCGTTATGGAAAATTACAGGCTCGCCCTTGACCTACGGCAGACTATTGCATCATGCAATGTACAACTTCGGATCATCGCGATTTTCGACCACAATAAATGGAATACTGGTAGCACTCTTACCTTTCATTCTGACATGCAGTTAGAAGTATGTAACCTCAGTCCAATCTAGGGACAGTTATGTCTACCGTCTTCAAACTGTTATGTTGACACTTGGAACCAATTCTTCCTTCTTACAATGCAGCCAGACAGCAGTTCCTGCCAGCCGGCCAGAACACAATCTTCTCTCTCTCTGTTCTAGTCAGGCTATTGCGACTGCGCAGTAAACACAAGTTTCCGGTACACACATATAGAACTTTCCAGAATCCATGGGCGTAATACTCCACTTCCTTAGGGGTAAAGGATTACTGGGGTTATTCCCCTTTGCCTGTAAAAGTTGCTGGCCAATCCCGCATCTCCTGGTCGCATCCTCCAGGAATTTTTTGTGACACCGGTCGACTTTTAAGGTACGACTTTCAGTCTCCCATCAATATCCGTGCGTTGTTTTCTCCAACAGAGTTCAACTTCAAGGGAACAAACTCCTCTGACAACCCGCCCCCGGTTCCAGCTCGACATTTCAGCGCCAACAACACTGACGATCTGCCGCCTCCGCTGCCCGAGAGAAAATGTTCACTGGATTCTGGCATCGATGAAGGTAATTCCAGAATTATGCACGCACGCACGCACGCACGCACGCACACACACACACACACACACACACACACACACACACACACACACACACACACACACACACACATAGAGCAGACAGGCAAATGAGTATGTGGTGCCAGGAATATGGAGTGGGTGGCGCTTCATTGCAAAGGTTAAGGAACGCTGTGAAAAATAAAAGTGTCTGACTTATGATATCATGACTTCCAGCATGAAAATGGAGAAGGAGGAGACTGTAACAGCCTCAGTAACAGCCGCCTTCTGATGACTGGAGACTAGCACAGAACGACATGTTGTATTTGAGACAGACTCTAAATTCATCATCATCATCATCATGTGTCATGCCGAAAGACATGGGCGGTAATGTTTCCCCATCTCACTCGATAACCAGAGTCGTTGATCAGATCAGTGTTCCTGTCTCGGTCATACCACGTGGCCAAGCCTGTCAGGGTTCCAATGCACTGAATAGCCAGTGATAGACAGGAGACCGGTTAGTGCAGGATAACAGGGCAGGCAGCCAGGCGTCCTGCACACAGGTCAGGGTCACGGTCACAGAGTGCTGGGAGACCTGTACACAGGCTAAGGCCCCGTGGTCACCGCACCACATCAAGCGCCACGGGACTCACGGACTGTGAGCAGCCGTGAACTGGCAAAACGTACCTGTGTTGAGGCAGACGGGTTTAGGACTTCGAGACGGACAGACATAGGGCAGTGGTTGTGTTTAGTGAGCGTTGTGATATGATAGTAGGACTGACGGTGCGACTGAGTTATGGAGCGAACTATGCTTGAATTGGGAAGTGTGCGTCGATAGACAGTGTGAGATCTGTGAGGTGCCATTATACTTTGTAATATATAATGAACTGATTATAAGATTGTTACGATGTTTCTGGTAAGAAGTGTGTGTTGCCGACAGCGCAACCCGTGTGAGTTTGCACACGTGAATACTATTGTTTAATAAACGATTCGCTAATTACAATTGCCGTGCGTGTGAGTGCAGTTATTGAACGCATGCAAATTGTTTTAACTCTGTCCTGAAATGCGAGATAGAGTTATGATTAAGTAAGACCATGACAAAGCCATCCCCTTGTTCCGTTCCCCTCGATCTTGCCAATTTTCACCAAGTTTTCCTATTTATTTCTTCTCATAACATGACAAAAAGATGTTGACAGTCTACGTCTAATTTCTCTAATGAGTTTAAGATTTTAATTTGTTCTTGAAGGATTTGATCATTGGTTTTTCTGTCTAACCATGGTATTCTGTGCAGTTTCCTCGGAAAACATATTTCCACAGCCATCATATGTTTTTCAGCCTGTTTGCGCATTGTCCACGCTTCACACCCATATAAAAGCACAGATTCTATGTAACAAGCTATGTATCCAAAGTGGAGCTATCAGACGAAGAAATTCTGAAGCAGCTACAAGAAGAGAATCTTCACATCCGATTCTTGAAGGCGGAGCGGCTCCCCACTCACTCCAAGATACCTACAACCTTGGCAGTGGTGACGACGGAGGGCAGCGAAATGCCTACCACAGTATCAATGAACATGAAAATACAACAGCCAGAGAGATTCATCCCAAGGATCAATCAATGTTCCAGATGCCAGAGGGTCGGCTACAGCAGAGCAACATACCGCAGTAAGACGGTAATATGTCGGTACTGCGCCGATCACCACGCCTTCAAGGAGTGTCCGCTGGCCAAGCTGGACACGGACTTCCGAGCACCCAACAACAAAATAAAGTGCTCCAACGCCTGGGCAAGCATGGAGCAAGAAACTTAGGCTGTCCGTACCTTATAGACACAAAGACCTCTTAAAGTTCGCCATCAATACAAAGACATCATATAAGGACGCAATGCGGAGGTGCGATACAGCCGGGGGTATATCACAAGCTGAAAGAGATTAACTGTAAAACCAGATAGACGAGTTGAAGAACCAAGTCAAGACACTGCTGACGCCGACTCCGACCAGCGACAATGAGAAACTGCTGGCTGAAATAAAGGAGATCCATCAAAACATCAAGCAAGAAGTGGAACATATGGCACTGATAAAGAAGGAGAACGAAGAAATTCTACAAATCGTATAAACAAGAGCGAGAACTACAGAAAGCTGAAATGGAACTTTTCCCAAACAAACCAAAAGAAGCCATACAAGAAACCACTGAGAAACCGCAAGATGAAAACCAAGAGACTGAGCCTGAACCGCAAGCTAAATCCAGTAACCCAACCACGACGCCCAAGACATCCAAGGGGAAACCTTGTCTCGACAGACATCCGAAGAAACCGAGATGAGAGTAGTTATACACGTAGGTTTTGGGTCTTATTTGCCGGAGTCTCCGGCAATTGACCTTGACCTCGGCTGATTTTCACTACCCCTAGGTCATGTAGTTGGGTGAAGTAAGGGGTGATATCTAGGTCATATCTAAGGGCGATAATTCTAAGATTGTATGTTTCTAAGGGCAGATAACTATTGAGTGGGTGTATAAAAATTTCAATTAATTATTAACAAGTAAAATAAAATAAATAAAAATAAATAACGACGGGGTGCGGGGTGGTATCGAGGGGGGGGGGGTGGGCGCGTGGGGTGAGGCTAGGCCGTTCGGGTTTAAACACTATCATCACAGGGTTACAAATGAAAACCTTAAAATGTAAAGATGGTCGATATTATTGATTTTAGCGGGTATAGCTTAGTGAAATTCGTTGGCGAGGGGTGGGTAGCGGCTATTAGTGATTTGTAGAGTGTCGTAGTGGCCTATACACTATCATCACACAGGTTACAAATGAAAACCTTAAAAAGTAAAAATGGCCGATAATATTGATTGCAGCGGATATAGCTTAGTGAAATTTGTTGGTAAGGGTTGGGTAGTGGTTATTAGTGGTCTGTAGAGGGTCACTGTGGCTTTTTTACTATCATCATACGGATTTACAAATGAAAACCTTAAAAAGTACAGATGGCCGATATTAGTGATTTTAGCGGGTATAGCTTAGTGAAATTTATTGTTAAGGGGTGGGTAGCGGCTAGTAGTGTTCCGTAGGGGGTCGTAGTGAACAATACACTGTAAACATACGGGTTACAAATGAAAACATTAAAAAGTAAAAATGGTCCATATTATTGATTGTCTCGGGTATGGCTTAGTGAAATTCGTTGGTAAGGGGTGGGTAGCGACTATTAGTGATCTGTATAGGGATGGCCTATACACTATCATCATTCGGTTACAAATGAAATGTAATGATGGCCGGTATTATTAGTTGCTGTGGGTATGGCTTAGTGAAACTCGATTGCTGTGGGTATGGTTTAGTGAAACTCGGTGATAAGGGATGGATACCAGTTATTAGTGATCTACAGAGGGATGTAATGACCTATACACTATCATCATAAGGTTGCAAATGAAAACCTTAAAATGTAATGATGGCCGGTATTATTGGTTGTAATTGGTAGGCTTAGTGAAACACGATTGCTGTAGGTATGACTTAGTGAAACTCTGTGATAAGGGGTGGATACCAGTTATTAGTGATCTATAGAGGGATGTAATGCCCTATACACTATCATCATACGGTTACAAATGAAAACATTAAAATGTAAAGATGGCCGGTAATATTGGTTGCTGTGGGTATAGCTTAGTGTCATTCGGTGATAAAGAGTGAGTAGAGGTTATTAGTGCTAGTTAGAGGGTCGTAGTGGTATATACAGTATTATCATACGGGTTATAAATGAAAAATCTGAAAAAGTAAAGATGGTCGGTATTCGTGGTTGTAGTGGGTACGGCATAGTGTTATTCGTTGTCAGGGGGTGGATAGTGGTTATTAGTGATATGTTGAGGGAGAGTGGTATTTACACTATTAGCATACGGGTACAAATAAAAACCTTTTAAAAATATAGATGACCTGTATTATTGGTTGTAGTGGGTATGGCTTAGTGAAATTAGATGTTAAGGGGTGGGTGAGTGGATGCGTTGCTTGGTAAGTGCTCGAACACTAACATCATACGATTTCAGATCGGTAAATGAAAATATAATATCTCTCTCTCTCTCTCCTTGTGTCTAGACGGGTCTTTGTTTCATTCCCCAGAAACCCATTTCCAAGACCAATATTTGTTCTCAAACTTGTCTGCTCAGTGCCACACTTCACAGCCAGACAAAACTACAGCTTCTATGTACCACTTCAACATTCAAATAAGAAAATATGTTAACCAAAATTGGAAAAAATAGCGGTCAAACTTATAAATATCTTGGCCAAACTTATGAAAAGTAGGAAACATTGTTAACCAAATGTAAAAAACATATCGTCCAGAGAGAGAAATATTTCAACTAAACTTAAAATAGATCAGCCAAACTTATAAAAAATAGGAAAATTGTCAGCCAAATTGGCAATAGTTAGGCCAAATACAGAAATATCTCACCGAAACTTATGAAAAGTAATAGACTTTGTTAGCCAAAGTGGAAAAACCTACGTTGTTAACCAAACGGGAAAGATATTGACCAACTAGGAAAATGTATTAGTCAAAGAGGTATAATATTGAACAAGTAACGAAATATATTGTTCAAACTTATGAAAAGTAGGAAGCTTTGTTAACCAAATGTGAAAAATATCACCCAAAGAGAGAAATATCTCGCCCCAACGTATAGAAAGTAGGAAAATTGTCGGCCAAATGGGAAAAAGTTAGGCCAAATACAGAAATATCTCACCCAAACTTATGAAAAGTAGGAAACTTTGTTAGCCAAAGTGAAAAAACTTAGGATAAGTAAAAAAAATTATGATAGCCAAATGTGAAAAGTGTCGGCCAAATACAGAAATAGCTCAACCAAATGTATAAAACGTAGGAAAATTGTTAACCAAACGGGAAAGCTATTGACCAAGTAGGAAAATGTATTAGTCAAAGAAGAATAATATTGAACGAAATATATCGTTCAAACTTATGAAAAGCAGGAAGCCTTGTTTACCAAATGTGAAAAATATCACTCAAAGAGAGAAATATCTCGTCCAAACTTATAAAAAGTAGGAAAATTGTCGGCCAAATGGGAAAAAGTTAGACCAAATACAGAAATATCTCACCCAAACATATGAAAAGTAGAAAACTTTGTTAGCCAAAGGGGGAAAACCAAGGTCAAGTAGGAAAATGTGTTACCCAAATGTGAAAAACGTCAGCCAAATACAGAAATATCACGTCCACACTTATGAAAACCGGGAATATTTGTTAGCCAAATAGGAAAAAATATTGACCAAGTAGGAAAATATGTTAGCCAAATGGGGAAAAATATCAGCCAAAGAAAGAAATATAGCGTCCAGACTTATAAACAGTAGGAACATTTGTCAACCAAATGGTAAAATTATCAGCCAAAGAGAGAAATATCTAGTCCAGACTTATAAAATGTAGAAAAATGTGTCACCCAAATGGTAAAAATGTGAGATGTGATCACCGATGCCAGTCGAGGAAGACGTATCTGTACGTAACAGCTATCGGGTAACATACCTATACAGCGACGAGTGGCTAGCGCATGTTATCAGATTATAATATTACAAACGAACACAACACACTGCCCCGACTCAGCCTTAGGTAATGAATGTAACATGGCATGTCAGTGTCCACTATCATAACAAGCAACGTTATAACGTACCAAATTAGACATGTACACGTTCACTACCTCTCTGTGTGTCTGTACGGAACTACACAACGTTCCCCAGAAACACATTACAAACGCTAATATATGTTTTGCAACTTGTCTGCTCAGTCCCACACTTCACAGCTGGACAAAACTATACCTTCTATGTACCACTTCAACTTTCAAATAAGAAAATAAGTTAACTAAAATAGAAAAACATAGCAGACAAACTTATAAATAGCTCGGCCATACATATGAAAAGTAGGAAACATTGTTAACCAAATGTGAAGAAAATATCGTCCAAAGAGAGAAATAGTTCAACTAAACTTATAAATAGATCACCAAACTTATGAAAAGTATGAACATTGCCAGCCAAAGGGGGAAAATGTTAGGCCAAATACAGAAATATCTCACCCAAACCTATGAAAAGTTGGAAACTTTGTTAGCCAAAGGGGAAAAACCCAGGTCAAGTAGGAAAATCTGTTACCCAAATGTGAAAAAGGTCGCCCACATAGAGAAATAGCTCGGCCTCACTTATGAAAACTAGAAAAATTTGTTAGCCAAATAGGAAAAATATTGGCCAAGTAGGAAAATTTGTTAGCCTAATGTGAAAAAATTCCAGCTAAAGAGAGAAATATCTCGTCCAGACTTATAAAAACCAGGAAAATGTGTCAACCAAAGGGGAAAATGTCGGCCAAATACAGAAATATCTCAACCAAACGTATAAAAAGTAGGAAAATTGTTAACCAAACGGGAAATATATTGACCAAGTAAGAAAATGTGTTAGTCAAAGAGGAAAAATATTGAACAAGTAACGAAATACATCGTTCAAACTTATGAACAGTAGGAAAATGTGTTAACCACATGTGAATAAAAAATTTCATCCAAAGAGAGAAATATTTCAACTACACTTATATATAGAGCAGCCAAAGTTATTAAAAGTAGGAAAAGTGTCAGCGAAATGGTAAAATGTTAGGCCAAAATACAGAAATATCTCAGCCAAACTTATGAAAAGTAGGAAACTTTGTTAGTCAAAGTGGAAAAACCTAGGTCAGGTAGGAAAATCTGTTAACCAAATGTGAAAAATGTCTGCCAAATACAGAAATATCACGTTTACACTTATGAAAGCTAGGAAAGATTGTTAGCCAAATAGGAAAAAAATATTGGCCAAGTAGGAAAATCTTTCATTCAAAGGGGAAAATATCTCTTCCACACTTATAAAAGATAGGGAAATGTGTCAACCAAATGGTACAAAAAGGTCGGCCAAATACAGAAATATCTCAACAAAACATATAAAAACTAGGAAAGATATTGACCATATATAGCTGTGAAGTGTGGGACTGAGCAGACAAGTTGCAAAACATATATTAGCGTTTGTAATGTGTTTCTGGGGAACGTTGTGTAGTTCCGTACAGACACACAGAGAGGTAGTGAACGTGTACATGTCCAATCTGGTACGTGATAACGTTGCTTGTTATGATAGTGGACACTGACATGCCATGTTACATTCATTACCTAAGGCTGAGTCTGGGCAGTGTGTTGTTTTTCGTTTGTAATATTATAATCTGATAACATGCGCTAGCCACTCGTCGCTGTATAGGTATGTTACCCGATAGCTGTTACGTACAGATACGTCTTCCTCGACTGGCATCGGTGATCACATCTCACATTTTTACCATTTGGTTGACACATTTTTCTACTTTTTATAAGTCTGGACTAGATATTTCTCTCTTTGGCTGATAATTTTACCATTTGGTTGACAAATGTTCCTACTGTTTATAAGTCTGGACGCTATATTTCTTTCTTTGGCTGATATTTTTCCCCATTTGGCTAACATATTTTCCTACTTGGTCAATATTTTTTCCTATTTGGCTAACAAATATTCCCGGTTTTCATAAGTGTGGACGTGATATTTCTGTATTTGGCTGACGTTTTTCACATTTGGGTAACACATTTTCCTACTTGACCTTGGTTTTCCCCCTTTGGCTAACAAAGTTTTCTACTTTTCATATGTTTGGGTGAGATATTTCTGTTTTTGGGACTAACTTTTTCCCATTTGGCCGACAATTTTCCTACTTTTTATAAGTTTGGACGAGATATTTCTCTCTTTGAGTGAAATTTTTCACATTTGGTAAACAAGGCTTCCTGCTTTTCATAAGTTTGAACGATATATTTCGTTCAATATTATTCTTCTTTGACTAATACATTTTCCTACTTGGTCAATAGCTTTCCCGTTTGGTTAACAATTTTCCTACGTTTTATACATTTGGTTGAGCTATTTCTGTATTTGGCCGACACTTTTCACATTTGGCTATCATAATTTTCTTACTTGACCTAGGTTTTTTTCACTTTGGCTAACAAAGTTTCCTACTTTTCATAAGTTTGTGTGAGATATTTCTGTATTTGGCCTAACTTTTTCCCATTTGGCCGACAATTTTCCTACTTTCTATACGTTGGGGCGAGATATTTCTCTCTTTGGGTGATATTTATCACATTTGGTTAACAAAGCTTCCTACTTTTCATAAGTTTGAACGATATATTTCGTTACTTGTTCAATATTATTCCTCTTTGACTAATACATTTTCCTAGTTGGTCAATATCTTTCCCGTTTGGTTAACAATTTTCCTACTTTTTATACGTTTAGACGAGGTATTTCTGTATTTGGCCAACATTTTTCACATTTGGCTAACATAATTTTCTTACTTGGCGTACGTAGGTTTTTCCACTTTGGCTAACAAAGTTTCCTACTTTTCATAAGTTTCGGTGAGATATTTCTGTATTTGGCCTAACTATTGCCAATTTGGCTGACAAGTTTCCTATTTTTTATAAGTTTGGCTGATCTATTTTAAGTTTAGTTGAAATATTTCTCTCTCTGGACGATATGTTTTTCACATTTGGTTAACAATGTTTCCTACTTTTTCATAAGTTTGGCCAAGATATTTATAAGTTTGACCGCTATTTTTTCCAATTTTGGTTACCATATTTTCTTATTTGAATGTTGAAGTGGTACATAGAAGCTGTAGTTTTGTCTGGCTGTGAAGTGTGGCACTGAGCAGACAAGTTTGAGAACAAATATTGGTCTTGGAAATGGGTTTCTGGGGAACGAAACAAAGACCCGTCTAGACACAAGGGGGAGAGAGAGAGATATTATATTTTCATTTACCGATCTGAAATCGTATGATGTTAGTGTTCGAGCACTTATCTAGCTACGCATCCACTCACCCACCCCTTAACATCTAATTTCACTAAGCCATACCCACTACAACCAATAATACAGGTCATCTGTACTTTTAAAAGGTTTTCATTTGTACCCGTATGCTAATAGTGTATATACCACTCACCCTCTACATATCACTAATAACCACTATCCACCCCCTGACAACGAATAACACTATGCCGTACCCACTACAACCACGAATACCGACCATCTTTACTTTTTAAGATTTTCATTTATAACCCGTATGATAATACTGTATATACCACTACGACCCTCTAACTAGCACTAATAACCTCTACCCACTCTTTATCAACGAATGACACTAAGCTATACCCACAGCAACCAATATTACCGGCCATCTTTACATTTTAATGTTTTCATTTGTAACCGTATGATGATAGTGTATAGGGCATTACATCCCTCAATAGATCACTAATAACTGGTATCCACCCCTTATCACAGAGTTTCACTAAGCCATACCTACAGCAATCGTGTTTCACTAAGCCATACCCGTTACAACCAATAATACCGGCCATCATTAAATTTTAAGGTTTTCATTTGTAACCGTATGATGATAGTGTATAGGCCATTAATCCCTCTATAGATCACTAATAACTGGTATCCATCCCTTATCACCGAGTTTCACTAAGCCATACCCACAGCAATCGAGTTTCACTAAGCCATACCCACAGCAACTAATAATACCGGCCATCATTACATTTCATTTGTAACCGTATGATGATCGTGTATAGGCCACCCCTATACAGATCACTAATAGTCGCTACCCACCCCTTACCAACGAATTTCACTAAGCCATACCTGAGACAATCAATAATATGGACCATCTTTACTTTTTAATGTTTTCATTTGTAACCCGTATGTTGACAGTGTATTGGTCACTACGACCCCCTACGGATCACTACTAGCCGCTACCCACCCCTTAACAATAAATTTCACTAAGCTATACCCGCTAAAATCATTAATATCGGCCATCTTTACTTTTTAAGGTTTTCATTTGTAACCCGTATGATGATAGTAAAAAAGCCACGGTGACCCTCTACAGACCACTAATAACCACTACCCACCCCTTACCAACGAATTTCACTAAGCTATATCCGCTGCAATCAATATTATCGGCTATTTTTACTTTTTAAGGTTTTCATTTGTAACCTGTGTGATCATAGTGTATATGCCACTACGACACTCAACAAATCATTAATAGCTGCTACCCACCCCTCACCAACGAATTTCACTAAGCTATACCCGCTAAAATCAATAATATCGACCATCTTTACATTTTAAGGTTTTCATTTGTAACCCTGTGATGATAGTGTTTAAACCCGAACAGCCTAGCCTCACCCCACGCGCCCACCCCTCTCGCCACCACCCCGCACCCCGTCGTTATTTATTTTTATTTTTATTTATTATATTTTATTTGTTAATAATTAATTAAAATTTTTTATACACCCACTCAATAGTTATCTGCCCTTAGAAACATACAATCTTAGAATTATCGCCCTTAGATATGACCTAGATATCACCCCTTACACCACCCAACTACATGACCTAGGGGGAGTGAAAATCAGCCGAGGTCAAGGTCAATTGCCGGAGCTCCGGCAAATAAGACCCAAAACCTACGTGTATAACTACTCTCATCTCGGTTTCTTCGGATGTCTGTCGAGATATTGGTTTCCTCTTGGATGTCTTGGGCGTTGTGATTGGGTTGCTGGATTTAGCTTGCGGTTCAGGCTCAGTCTCTTGGTTTTCATCTTGCGGTTTCTCAGTGGTTTCTTGTATGGCTTCTGTTGGTTTGTTTGGGAAAAGTTCCATTTCAGCTTTCTGTAGTTCTCGCTCTTGTTTATATGATTTGTAGAATTTCTTCGTTCTCCTTCTTTATCAGTGCCATATGTTCCACTTCTTGCTTGATGTTTTGATGGATCTCCTTTATTTCAGCCAGCAGTTTCTCATTGTCGCTGGTCGGAGTCGGCGTCAGCAGTGTCTTGACTTGCTTCTTCAACTCGTCTATCTGGTTTTACAGTTGATCTCTTTCAGCTTGTGATATACCCGCGGCTGTATCGCACCTCCGCATTGCGTCCTTATATGATGTCTTTGTATTGATGGCGAACTTTAAGACGTCTTTGTGTCTTTGAAGGTACGGACAGCCTAAGTTTCTTGCTCCATGCTTGCCCAGACGTTGGAGCACTTTATTTTGTTGTTGGGTGCTCGGAAGAAAACCGAGATAATCACCCTGAGGAAGGCATGGAGAGGCCCCGGGGACCTACCTTGGAGAGGTTGCTAGAATCGGCAAGGGAGCAGGCAATTGAAAAGGAACTCGCGAACAAGGAATTTAGAATCCGCTGGGAAGAAAAAGAAAAGAAGAAGCCCAAGAAACTCAGAGGGCAACCGAAACAATACCCAGATAGAATCTATGACTGTGAGACCGGATTCATGTACTATATAGATGACGGAGAGATCATCCCATGGCTGTCCACGGAGAAAAACTGCGAAAGAAAACATAAACTCTTTATCGAAAATGAAAACAGGCGCAAGAATGAGGAAAATGACAACATCGAAAAGCTCCTACGAGCAATACACAAAAAAGGAGGCAAAGAGACCAAATAAAAAGTCCTGATAAGGACTGCACCCAGGCAAGCCAGACGAGCCAGGTCCAGCACAAACAAGGATAGAAAATTTGAATTGGAATTGGAATTGTAACACCTCGAGACTCTTTTTCTCATTGCAAATTACATCTTTTAATTGGTCAGTATGTTTTCTATCGTGCAAAAGGCTACCTTCGCCATGGCGATTCTTGTTCTAATCCCTTGAAGGATCTCCCATCAGATGTTATGACTTTTCCGAGATAATTGTACCAATTCGCTTGTTTAAGACTACTCCCATTTACTCGTATTTTAAATTGTGGAATTTACTCTTTCCTAGTGACGACCATAATCTGTATCTTCTTACAATTTAATTCTGACCCTAGTTATTCACTGTGTACAATAACCATATCTACTAAATGTTGCAGATCCTGCTCATTGTCTGCCATCAATACCGTATCATCCGCATATCTAATGTTATTGATGTCACGTCTACCAACTTAAATATTGGTTAGTATTGTATACCATTTACATCACATGACTTTAAAACGGGTCCTTAATTTTGTTTACTTACTTCTGACCCCGGTGTTGTTGTCATCATAACTACTAGGAGAAAACAGTAAATATAAACCGTTATGAATTCACAGAATTTCAAGGACGATTTATCTTTCGCCCCTTGTCAACTGCTCCGCTACCAGAGGTATACGGCAACTGTAACAAGAGCTACCCGAGCAAGATGCACCAAGGTAGAACGAGTTTGTGTTTAAATGTGAATTCAGATGTATGTTAGTGCTGGGATGTCTGAAACAGACATCAAGAAAGTTAATACTAGGATGTCTGAAACAGACATCAAGAAAGTTAATACTAGGATGTCTTAAACAGACATCAAGAAAGTTAATACTAGGATGTCTGAAACAGACATCAAGACAGTTAATACTAGAATGTCTGAAACACAAGAAAGTTAATACTAGGATGTCTGAAACACAAGAAAGTTAATACAAGGATGTCTGAAACACAAGAAAGTTAATACTAGGATGTCTGAAACAGACATCGAGAAAGTTAATACTAGAATGTCTGAAACACAAGAAAGTTAATACTAGGATGTCTGAAACACAAGAAAGTTAATACTAGGATGTCTGAAACACAAGAAAGTTAATACTAGGATGTCTGAAACACAAGAAAGTTAATACTAGGATGTCTGAAACAGACATCAAGAAAGTTAATACTAGGATGTCTGAAACAAACATCAAGAAAGTTAATACTAGGATGTCTGAAACAGACATCGAGAATGTTAACACTAGGATGTCTGAAACAGACATCGAGAAAGTTAATACTAGGATGTCTGAAACACAAGAAAGTTAACCTAGGATGTTAAAAC
>JACEFZ010008072.1:0-17845 GCA_014155875.1 Cepaea nemoralis | reverse complement strand
CCCTTATTCTCTCCTCAATGTGTAATGTATTGTTAATATTAACTTACTTTTTAATAAACATTTGTCCTCAAGACAACACTTCAATCAAATACTTCTTCTGACTGTTCATGTCTTGTTAATGTCCTCCACACAATAGAAAAGAAGAGGCTGTCACAAGACAAAAGCAAGAGAAGGGAGGCTCAGGCCCGCCTGGAGCACAGCAAAACATATGCAAAACCAATCCTGAAACAGAAAATTTCCAGCCTCACAGAGCCTGCCAGCCAGACCCTGCCGGCACTGGAGGACCTTTGTGATATCGCACTGACCAAGGATGTTAATGTCACCCAGTTGATTCCTTTAGCCGCAAAGACCCTTCACAAGCAGCACAAGGAAGGGACAAGCATAGATCCTCCCAAATCTGTGCCGGTTCTGAAACTGGAGACTGAGCTCTATTTTCAGTATTTGGCATACAATAGAGCACGGTTTGTGAGTGTTCTGTGCCAGAGGATATTCCCTATAGAGGAGGTGTTTGCGTACAGGTAAGCCATGTGTACTGTGTATATATCTGTGTGTTTAGTTTAATCATGTTTACAAGATTAATAGTGCAGTATACATTAATAGCGATTGAAAGTCTATAATTGAAACGGCAATTACAGCCAAGTACAGTGGTACCTTGGGTTATGAACGCCTCAGGTTACGAACAATTCTTCTTCTTCTTCTTCGTTCATCCGGAGTTTTTTTTCGGATGTGATTGCGTTGTGCCTGTTTACAGCAGAGCTGCGTTCTTGCGCCGTTAGGCCGACACATCCGACTTCTGCGGGCATTTGTTGACCGGGTTAACCTTCCCGGGGGTTTCTTAGGACGTTTGACTCTCACTGTTGTGGTGTTATCCCCCATCCCAGCTGGTCCATATAGAACAGCCAAAGATCCTGGTCAGCCCTCAAGGGAAGGCAGGGGCAGACCATGGGCATTCCCCGCCATCCAAGGAGGCTTCCATACTTGCAGAGCCGATACATAGCGCTCTGGTACTGGGCTCACCCAAGGAATCGTCACGTCCTGCACATGGCTGCTTAGCCTCACTTCCGTATATTGGGCCTTCCGTTCACCATAGGCTGTTCTTCCGGAAACCAGAAGTATGCAGTCTGCAGATGACATCCACACAGTGAGCTTTCGATTCGGACTTTCCATGTAATGGATTTGCTAGCCAAGCAATATTCCATTTCGTGCCACTAGGACACTTTTCCACCTTTTATGAAGCCCACACAGTGGGCTTTTGATTCAGACTTTCCACGTAATGGATTTGCTATCCAAGCAATATTCCATTTCGTGCCACTAGGACACTTTTCCACCTTTTATGAAGCCCACACAGTGGGCTTTTGATTCGGACTTTCCACGTAATGGATTTGCTATCCAAGCAATACTCCATTTCGTACCACTAGGACACTTCCACCTTTTATGAAGCCCACACAGTGAGCTTTTGATTTGGACTTTCCACGTAATGGATTTGCTATCCAAGCAATATTCCATTTCATGCCTCTGGGTCTTCATGCACCTTTAAATGTCAACCTGTATATAGTTAAAGTAATCTGCGGTCAACTTTAGCTTGTTGATATCTCCATAGAGCTTGTCCTCAAATGAAGCAGGTGTGGGCCAAAATATCTTTCTCTGTTCTGCATACGTTGGGCAATCCTGCAGCAAATGTTTTGCTGTCATTTTTCCAGTTCTACAATTACATTCATCGGTATCTCCTATCTTTAGTTTATTGAACAAGTGGTATTTCAGCCTGTTATGTCCTGTGCGGAGTCTGAAGATTGCTACTTGTTCTCTTCGGTCGAGTTTGTAATATGCATCATCCTTCTGATGGCCTGGATGCTCTGATTCCCATTTGGTTCTATAAGTGCTTTTTATCAACCTCTTTGCCTCATTATAGGTTATGTCTATGTCAGGCTGTGGTAGTCGTCCGCCCTCTTTTGCCAGTCTGTCAGCCTCTTCATTTCCAGGTATACTGCAATGTGATGGGATCCACTGTATTACAACTTTTTTGGATTTCTGGCATAGTCCATGGAGTGCTGCTTTTAGGTCAGTTAGTTCTGTGCTGTTATTGCTCTTCAGTATTGAGACAGCTGACTTTGCATCTGTGAAGATAGCTATTTGCTTCTCTTTATTTTCCTCCATCAGGAGCATTTCTGCTGCAGTTTTCAGAGCCTCTACCTCCGCTTTGAAGTTACTTGAAAATTTTCCAGTTGCCATTGAATGTGTTTTTTTCGCTCCATTTTTTAAATTTAGGAGAATTCCTCCTCCTCCATTCTCTATTGAATTTTTGGCTGATCCATCTGTATATGCATGGGTCCAATTCCTGCTTGGGTAATGTTCTTTTATGTAGTTTAGGGTTATTTCTCTTCTTTCGGTTTCATGCTGAGTGTTCTTTTTCTCAATACCAGGAATGTTTTCTATCATCTCAGGCAGTTGCTGCTGTCTCCAAGCTGGGAACTTGTGTGCATTGTGTATGGGCTTGACTGTTGATATGTTAAGAATAGGATCTGACCTAATCCTTCGTTTTGCAGTTTTCTACAAAGTTGCTACGCTTCAGTCTTCCCTTTCCAAAACCATTAAATCTGTTGTACATAGGGTGGTCTGTCAATCTTCTAAATTTTTCTGCTTGTTGCTGGGCTCTGCTATCTCTTCTATCCTGCATTGGTTGTAAACAAGTGATCTTTTCTAATTCATTAATAGGCGTTGTCTTCAGGCTTCCAGTTATGATTCGCATTCCTTGATTTTGGACTCTACTTATTTTGTTAAAGTTTGACTTAGCTGCTGTTGCCCAAGCTGCAATGCCATATTCCAGTACTGGCCTCACCCGTCCAGTATATAACTTCTTGAGAACTTTCTCATCTGCTCCCCATGTGTACCAGCAAGCTTTTTCATGATTGCCATTCTTTGCCTTGCTCTTGTTCGATTTTTCTCAACCTGTGTCTTCCATGTCAGGCGACAATCAAAGGTGACTCCTAGATAGTTTGGATTTTCTTCATGGCGCAATATTTTTCCATTCAATACCAGCTTAGGTTGCTGAGTTTTAGTTGAGAGGGAGAACACTGTGCATGTTGTTTTCTCCTCACTTATCTTCACTAGCCATGATTTTGACCAGTCCTCTAGCGCTAATAGGGCTTGCTGTATTCTGCTGTTAGCTGTACTAATATATTCTTCAGATGTCCATATGGCTAGGTCATCTGCAAAGGATGATGTGTGTACTCTGGCTGGAAAATTTTCCGTGATGTCAGTTTATATATGCTAGGAATAATGTTGGTGAAAGAACTCCTCCTTGGGGGACACCTTGCTCCAACAGCATCATTTTGCTGGTTTGTCCTTGTACTTTTGTCCTGGCAGTTCTGTTCTCAAGGTAGTGGCTGATCCATTTGTACATTTTCCCGCAAACATGCATTTTTTGCAGTTTTACTTTCAGTCCTTCCTTCCATACTTTATCAAATGCTTTTTCTAAATCTATCCAGACTGCTAGTGTGTGCTTTTTCTCTTGGAAGGCATCCTCTATTTCCTGAGCTATATAGGTTATTTGATCTTCAGTAGATCTGTACTTTCTGAATCCTGCTTGGTGAGGTGTTAAGAGTTGGTTTTCTTCCAGATGCCATGTTAGCCTGCCATTGATAATGCGTTCCATTAATTTTCCTACACAGCTAAGAAGACTGATAGGTCGATAGCCATTTGGTTCTTCCAGGTCTTTTCCTTTCTTTGGGACTGGTATTAGTATAGCTTCCTTCCATGCCTGTGGGACTATTCCCCTCTTCCAGCTGTAATTTAGGACTGCTAGTAGTTTCTTTTTTGCCTTAGTGCCTAGTCCTATTAGCATTTCATTTGTGATTCCATCCTTTCCTGGTGATGTCTTCTTTTTTAGGGTATTCATTGCCTGTTCCATTTCTTCCATTGTTAGATTTGCCATCATATATTCTGCTGCTGTCTCTGTATATGCTATGATGTATCTGTTTATCTTTGATTGCTTTCTTCTGTTCGGCTTGTAATATCAATGTGGTTTGCACTGGCATAGTGTTCCATTAGTGCATTTGCAGCCTTTTTTCCTGTAAGCAAGGCATTTCCTTGTTTAATTGTTATTTGTTTGTTTCTAGGTCCTTCATTGTTCATGGCTTTCACTAGTTTCCATAGTTTGTTTCCATCCCTGTCAAAATTCAGGTTTTCTGTTTTTTTCCCTCCAACAATCTCTTGTTGTTTGATTTACTGTTCTTTTATATTTTGCTGAGATGGCTTTGAGAGAGATGTTCGCTTCAGTTGTTTGTTCTCTCTCTGCGGTCTTCCTAGCATCTTCAACTTTGTCCTCCAAAATTGTAGTTCTTCAGTCCAGTATGGTTTGTAATTTTTCCTTGCTCCTCTTGGAATAGACTCAGTGGCCTGCCTGTATTATTGCTCTGTTTAGACTTTCCACCATTTGCTTCATGTTGCCATATCGTGTATTTACGTTTTCACAATATTTGTCTGTTAGTATGGCAAATCTGTCCCAATCTGCTCGTTTGTAATTCCAACGGGGCAAAGGCTTTTGCTCCTGTGGAACATACTCCATATTTATTACAAGCTTGATTGGTCTGTGGTCACTACCTGCTAATTGGTCCAGCACATGGCGATCGATTTTGTGGAGGATGCCTCCTGTGCAGAAAGCTAAGTCTGGAGTAGAAGTGGTAATCCATCTTCTGGAGTAGAAGCTCGGTGTGTCATCCGCTTTGTTAAGTAGATGGAGATTTGAGTCTATTTCCCAGTCCTCCACTTCATCTCCTCTTTTGTCAGTATCTGGGTATCCCCATCTTTCTGAACGGCTATTAAAGTCTCCGACAACAATGCAATTTGTGTCAGTTATTTCCATGTTTGAGAGTGTAAGATCCTTATCTGCCGGGCTATATAGATTGTAAATTCTTATTTTCACGTCCTTTATCATTATATCAACACCTATAATTTCCGTTTGGTTGTCAGAGATCACAGATACTTCGCTGCAAGGTATTGTATTTCGTGTAAGTATTACAACTCCTCCTTTGTGTCCTTCGCAGTCGAAACGTGTGGCCTGATATCCCTCGACTGAAAATGTGCGATTGGCGTTGAGGTGTGTCTCTTGAATGCATGCCACATCTATTCTATCTTTATGAAGACGCTGTGTTAGGGAGGCTTTCTTGTTATAAACTCCTTCTGCATTCCATTGTAGTATGTTGAGTGTCCGGGGTGTTTGGTCAATAGCTCTTAACCTACTCCTCTGTGCCTTGACTCCACAGCACAGGGGAAGGTGACCACCAGTAGTCATGGGTGGACCCCCTCGAGGCAGGGGGCCCGGCACTATCACCGCCTGATGGGACTTCACGGGATTAGCACCATAACGATTAATTTTCATCTGTGGCATCATGAAATGATAAAGTTACGTTGCACTTCTTTGTCAAGCCTGTGGCTCAGTACATCCGATTTCGACAAGCATTTGTTCGGGATGCTTTCCCTAGCCTTTGACTGTCCCCAGTCTACCTACAAGGCAGCAGGTTTGTGCGTCACTTCGTCTGGTCCCTCTCCCTTGACCTGTCCGACATGGGTGACCCTACCAGTAGCTGTGCTACCGTCGGCATAGCTCTTGGGGTCATTGGAACGCTCAAGCCCCTCTACCTCGTCAAGGTGGACGCACGGCAGAGGGGACGAACAATTCAGGTTACGAACAACTTTGAAAATTTTATGGGACTCGGTTGACTCGGGAATCAACCTGGCCTCGTAAATTGATTCCTTTTACTCCTTTTATTCTGTTCCTGTTTATGAGGTTAATAGTTTATGATGTCTAAATGAGTTGTGTCTGCATTTATAGACATGTCTGTTTTATAAACTTTGTCCTTGGTCTACCCCTATCTAACTTCCCCAGTGTTGGTCCCTCTACTCTCTTTTGTATTTCTTCATGTCTTAGAGTGTGTTAGGGAGTCTTCACATTTTGATTACTTCTTTTGTGTGCTTATTTTCCAGATATAGAAGACCAAAGAAATCATTTTAAAAGTTTAAATATCCTTTGACAGCTGGAAATCGAAAAGAGTAGGCTGTATGGACCCTGCCGTAATCCTGCATACCACATTCGAAACACAGATGTGGACGATTTGGAAGCAGATCGCCTTGCGTTGGTTTCTATACAGTGGTATGAGTGCCGGTCATTCAAAAAGCAATGGCAAACTACTGAAAGTAAACTTGCCCAGGAATCACAAACAGCTAAAAAATGCTGGGGTTGGCTGCTATGTCTTGTAACGGTTATGCAACTAAAGAAAATATAGACCACTGCCCACCGAAAATGTCAAATGTAGAAAATCTGCCAACAAAATTGTGAATATTTATAGCGTGTCTGATCCTGGTTTAGATAAAGTTGCATCCTTGTTTGTCCTACAGAGTTTGTGTAATGTGTTAAAACCTTTCTAAAGTGATCTGTAAGAGACTGTGGGTATTTATGTAGGTGTGCGTGTTAGTTAGTTGACAGATCATCCTCATTGCACATCGAACCATTCAGTCCATAAGTGCTCGGATCTTCTTCTCAGGAAATCCCACAGCGTGCAGCGGCTAACGACACCAGTTCTGTGTTGATTTATTAATCTTCTTAGGCCTCCTGCCTAGTGCTCTTGTCTGGCCAGACCTCTTTTAACTTGCAGTTCTCGCGGCCTGACCATGGTTGTAGAATCACTGTGTACAGGTGTCCATGCGCAGTGAGGGAATGCAGTGGCCAGCTTGCTTGTCTGCCAGACCAGCAGTCTTGTGTTTGAATTCCCATCAAGGTGGATTTGTTTAAATTGACTGGGCTGCCAGGTTTCCTGACCTAAAGGGATATCAGGAAACATCCTGTGAATTAAAAGTGGCCAATTTACTATTGACCACATCACCCATCTCAATTGAAACGAGAAAAAGAGTGTTGAGGGGGTACATAAAGCCTGTTCTTTTGTATGGATGTGAAACTTGGACAATGTGCAGTCAAGCTGAAAAACATTTGATGGCTACAGACATGTGGTTTCTGAGGAAAATGCAAAGAGTACCATGGACAGATAGAAAAACCAATGACCAAGTACTACAGGAGACAAATGAAAATCTTAGACTGATTAGAGAAATTAGACGAAGACAATCAAAATTTGTTGGACATGTTATAAGAAGAAATGGATTGGAAGAACTTATTGACAACTGGCAAGATCGAGGGAGGAAAACCGAGAGGAAAATACCTGGATGGCTTGGCCATGTGGCATGGACGAGACAGGAACACTGAGCTGATCCACAACTCTGGTGATCGAGTGAAATGGCGAGTCATGACCGCCCACACTTTCCGGCATGGCACATGATTGATTGATTGATTGATTGACATCACCCATCACTTGCTGACTGGTCTGTAAAATATATGACACTAGCACCATACACCCAGTACACCTCAAGGTGTGTACAAGTGTCCTTGACTTTTAACATGTGCATGCACTGAAGGTAATCCTGGACAAACCAAACCTGGATCTGGATTTGATATTGATTTTGTCTGAAAGAAGTAAAAGTAAACATGGAGGATCTTTTAACTACTACTTGTAACTACTACTGCTATACGTTACTGCTTCTACTACTAATGCTGCTGCTACAACTACTACAACATGGTATTTTTACTGCTACTACTACTGTTTGTCTGCTCCTTGGAGAAGGGGTTACAGATGCAGTTCCTAATCCTGTATACCCACGTTCGAAACACAGCTGTGGGCGATTTGGCAGAAGACCGCCATATGTTGGTTATTTATGAAATGGTATGAAGGTCACTCAGAAAGCAATGGCAAAGTGCTGAACGTAAACTTGCCTAGGAATCACGAACAGCCAAAAAATGCTGGGGTTGACTGCTGCGTCCTGTAAAGGTTATTCAACTAACTTTTAACTACTTCTGTTTACTACTTACCACCATAACACTGCTGTCTGCAGAATGTGGCAAGTTTTGAACATTACTGTTGTTTTTTATGTGTTAAAAATTGAATGTCTTTGTGTGTGTCTGTATATACATTGACATGTGTGTGTGCGTGAACACACCAAATGTGGCATATGACTACCACAACCTTGAAAAAGTCAAAATGACCCTTAGAAAACCTTGAACACCCCTTCAGAAAGGTTAGTAAATTTGGCCATCATGTCCTTTGCCTTTTCCGCACCTTGGGGCTGTTAGGTGTAAGATGCTAGCCCATATTTCATATACACATCAGCACGCAATGGCTGGTGTGGTCAGTATCACGCTGGCTACTTCTACTTCCCTGGAAATTCCCTGGTGCCCATTTTAGGCCGTGTGTGCACCATGGATAGTCTTTGTTTTAAAATCTGTATCATTTTATGGAAACAAACACAATCAAATTCAGAGGTTCTAGAAAAACTGGGAATGAAAAGAAAGTTGATGAAATAAATAAACAAGAGGCAAATGAAATATTTTGGCCACGTTAAAAGACATAACACTCTTATAAAAACCATACCGGAGGGTAAGGTTGAAGGCAAGAGATAGACAGCAATACAAGTGGTAAGATAACATCAAGAGATGGACATACAGCAATCTAACAGAATGTACAAACAGAGCAAGCGACGGACAGTGTTGGAGATTCATTGCAGGCAACCTTCATTGTAGAGACAGCACCTAATTGGTTGATCAGAAGATTTGAAAACAACCACCATGCTGGTAGGCAAGTCTGCTAACCCTCTTCACAACCATGGTTCCTTCCTGAAAGGATAGAACCTCTAATATGTTTGTATTATGTGCTCTACTGATGACACGTGACAGTTTACATCATTGATTTCATGCCATGTTTGATATTTCTATCTCAGCGATGAAAGCAGCCTAGAGATGAGCATGGCAACCGCTCTTAAAGATGCTTGTGAAACCGCATTTATCGGTAACCGCTGGGTACATGTGGACCTTCGGGGAGAAAACCATTGTAAAATTGTTGGTACTAGTCTACCGGATTACAGTGGAGAATCATCAGCCGTCAGTTTATTCAGTAGGTTTCTTTCATTTTAAATAACACTTATTTTGTATTTCAGTTCATACATTCATCTCTGCTAAGTAAGAATTGGCACGGCCAGACACGAGAGGTACATCAGGAAAATTAGGGGCCTCGTCAACCAACATAGAACTGGCACTATTAGCCACCGGACGCTGATGCATATGCTGGGGGGAGGATCTGAGCACCCATGGATCTGTCTGGAATGCAATGATGATACCCCAACTGATAACTGATCTCTGCTAACACCTTTAAAGTCTGATGGCAAGGGACCCTGGTAATAGGGGATGTTAATCCACACACACAAATCAGTCCAGTCCACTAGAAGAAGTAGCATGTGTGTGAACTATTCTTGAGTTCAAGGCAAGTTAACATCAGGAAAACAAAAATACAAACCTCTGCTGTGGACAGTAAGCATTGTTCAGACACTGTTTTCTCATTGTTACAGTTGGGCGTACTTGTGGCCAATGTCTACAAACTTGTTAACCCTTGTAACCTGTCAACTGTCTCCCTATACAGTGGGAGCCTTTTGTTCTTGCAGGCTATGGGGTCAGGTCTTGTAGTGATAATATATTGGGGAAGAGTCTTCATGGCCAAGAGGTGAAACCAGTCTGTCTCACACTCTGAAGGTTTTAGGCTCATTTCTGGACAGAGTTGTTCAGACCATGAGTGCAGTTTTTCCAGAGAATCCTGGCGGTCATATCTTGCGTGTAACTAATAAAAAACACAGACTTTAAACTACTGATCTTTTGGAAGCTTTCTTTAGAAAGCTAGAATGATGGGAATCTTTCAACAAAGATTATGTTGCAAAACTTGAATGCATTTTTGCCAGACTTTTGTGTGAAGGCTTGCAGTGAATGAATTAAACAGTTTAGTGTCATTTTGTAACTGTCCATTGTAGTTGTGTCAGTGTCTTTATTTTTTTTATTTTTTTTAATGCTGACAAAGGCTTCCTAACCACATCATCCATTCTGTGAATTGTGATTGTGAAGCTGTGAATTCCACTTCCCATTTTCTGTTGATTTACTCAGACCAGGAAAGCATTTTTCTGCCTTGCCTTGGTTTCTTTCTGGAGTGTGGTAAACACGATGTTTCTTCAAGGAGACTGAGCACAGTAAAGTAGAGAGGAAGAGAATGTGTGTGGAATGTATTTACACAACATATATTGTTAAATTTGTCCTGCATTCACAGTAATGGCCAGTAGATATGGAGCTGACAACCCGGCTAAAATTCCAGTGGGAAATCCAGGTTACGGCATACGGGCAGCGCTGGGTTACACAGCCATGTTTACAAATCTGGTTGCTAATATCTTGGATGTTCATTTGCCACGGAAGTGTTCATTTAGGTATGTTATTTATATGTATATCTTTGTCCTGAAGAGGGGGAGGGGTGTGGAAAAATGTCAAAATTTTAACAAGTATGAACAGCTCGGAACCAGTAGTAGTTAAGTTAACTAGATGCTTATCTGCCGGCCCGATGGCCATGGGTTCAGTGGCTAGACGCTCGCCTGCTGGCCCAGTGGTTATGATTTCAAATTCAGATTTTTTACATTGTCCTGTTTTCAAGGTTGGCCCAGCCTAGTATGGATGCCAGGGAAGTTCTAGTAAGGGCGGCAGTTGTGATGTTGATCACATGACCCACGACTGCCCTATACAAATATGTCATGTTGATCACATGACCCACTGACTGCCAACTGGTCTATACAAATATGTGATGTTGATCACATGACCCACCGACTGCCAACTAGTCTATACAACTATGGATCTAACACCACATTCCCAATACATCTAAAGTGTGTAAAAGGCACCTTGACCTTACTGACCTATGAACTTCTTCTTTCTCTCCATTTGCCTCAGTAGGGGCTTTGGGAGTGTCAGAATCTTTTGTGCTGTCTTTCCAATGAACTTTGTTGGCTGGTCTTCATTTCTCTGATGTTGTTCACTCCATTTTTTTTATATGGTCTTCCTGTCATTTCTTCAGTGTGGCTTTTTTTAAAATTAGATGGTACCAGGACATTCTTGTGAGGTGGCCAAACCATTTAATCTGTTCTTTAATTAATTGCATGACTAGTTTCAGACTTAGTCTTCTTCTAACTTATGAACAGCTCATGCATTTCACTTCCCTTAGAAGTCTCCATTTGGGCTGAACAAAATGCTGTGTATGACTATAATACCAGTTAAGATTTTTGTTGAACCACATCATTGCAGATTCTAACAAGGCATGTTATATCAAGTTATTAGGTCCGAAGATTAGTATGAAGTTTTTGTTAGTATTTTGGTTGAACCATATTATTGTAGACTTTAACAGGTGATGTCATGCCACGTTATTCAGTCCAAAGTTAGTATGAAGTTTTTAAAACTTGTCACTCCGCCATAAACTTAGCCTTTTGACAGAGCATAAACTTATTCTTTGAAAATTATTGTGGTGGTTTTCTTTTAACTTCTTCTTCTGCGTTCATCCTGAGTTTTTTTTTTTTTCGGGCAAGATTGCGTTGTGCTTGTTTACAGCAGAGCTGTGTTCTTGCGCCGTTAGGCCAACACATCCGACTTCTGCGGGCATTTGTTGGCCGGGTTAACCTTCCCAGAGCCTTTAACTTCAACATAAGAGATTTACATGCTGTAAATATTCTGTTGTGGGTAGCTTATATATATAATTAATATGCTTATTTATTTTTATTGATGTGTCTTGACTGTGGCTGTAGAGCTGTGTGTGTTGTCACTATGACTCTGAAAGTTGTGTCGGTGGCAGCATAGCTACTGGCCATCCCAAGTCAAACATGTCAAAGGGTAGTGGCTAGACTAATAGAGACACAAAATTGTTGCCTGTCAGGTAGATTTCAACAGTCATGGGCTAGGGAAGACAAACTCAGCAGGAATATCTGTCTAAAGTGAAATAACTGGACCACATGCCTAATGGGCCTAATAACTCACTATATGATTATATAGGAAATTTGTTTTACAAATATGTTGGCAGCATTTATTTCAGGAAGATCCTGATTTATTTTCTTAAAATTAAACAGCAATCTCAGATAGAATTTTCTTGTTCATCGTACAGCAGACTTGAATGAATGTTGTTATTTAAAAATGTATAATTTCAGGAAAAAATATTATATGTACTTAGAAAGTGTTAAGCATCTATATATGAAGATCCCATGTTTCCTAATCCACATACTTCATTGTATGGTTGAGTTCAACATTGAAAATGTTCCTAATCATGCGGGTATCATCATTAAACAGATTCTGTATGCATACGTTATGTCTCAATCAATCTCAGTCAGGTGCCATCTCCACAATGAAGGTTGGCAGCAGTAGATCTCCAACACTGTCTATCTCTCCCCTAGTTAATGTACACTCTGTCAGACTGTTGTTTGTTCATCTCTTCATGTTATCTTTCCACTTGTATTGTTGTAACAGCATTTGCTTGTCGTTCTGTCATAACAGAAGTAACACAACAGTGGCTACATTAAGGTGCTGTAGTTTTTGTTTTTTTTTCTATTTTTTGTGTGTTGCTGCATTTCTTCTTATTGTTTGCTATTGAAGGTTTTTGGCCACAACATCCTATTTTTTATAATTGTATTTTGTAAAGTTTCCTTACAATTTTGTGTTTTGCAATTGAGCATATATTGCACAATTGAATAAAGTTAGACTTACTTTCATTCAACAACAGAATTGAACTTTGAAATGTGAAACCAAACATTGAAACATATTCTGGAAGTTGCTTCTACAGTTTTTAAAGTTTTACGGCACTTTTTCATAACACATGAGATCTGTGGTAATATATTGCACATAAGAGACTTTATTTGTATCTGTCATCATCACCAGGGAGTTGAAAGATGACATGGCGGAATCTGACTTCTGCAACTTCATTTGGCGCCTAAATCAGAATATCTTATATCTGGCCTGCAGTCAAGAAGTCGACCCTTCCAAGATCCTGGATAATCTGTCGTTGCAGAATTTACTGGCAATACTCAAGTGTCCAAAGCTTGGAAGGTAAATTTGTTTTATATGTTTGTATGAATGGTTGAACATTCAGTGACTACAAATTCCCTTTTGTTAAAATGAAGGGTGCTGAATACTGAATTTAAGAATTGATATCACTGCATTTGGGACATTCCCACACATGCATTCTCCTCTTCAAAAGCCACCATAGAGCCCGTTCTGGTTATTCCAGTAACAATTTGACTAAAAGTCCATCTGGTTTTTCTGGTATGCTGTATCATGTATAAATATGATTAAAATTTCGTGGAACTGCGGTAAAGCTTTGAAAATGTAAATAATATAAAACAACACAAAGTAGTTCAGCTTTACGTAACAGAATTATGACACATACAGGACGTTGCGGTGACTAGCCTTCATCGGCAAGCAAACACATACACAAAACAAAACATATAGTCACGGAGAAGATCTCCGGTGACTACATTAAGACGTGACGACAGGATGAGAAGAATAAAAAGCTGAAAAAATTAAAGCAATGAAGAGAAAATGAAAATTGGAAAAAATGTTCCTACTTATCTTTGAATTCAGCATTCACAGCTCAGAATTTGGAATCTATCTCATTTCAGAGAGAACCAGTTCACTATATTGGCAGGTAAATGCCCAACTACTGTGCCAAGTGAAGGGATTACAGACGCAGTTTGTAATCCCGCAAAACACGTTCGAAAAAAAGCTGCGGGTGATTTGGCAGCAGACCGCCTTGCGTTGTTTGTCATACAATAATATATTGTCATACAATAATATGAGTGCTGGTCATTCAGAAAGCACTGGCAAACTACTGAACGTAAACTTGCCAAGAAATCATAAACAGCCAAAAGATTATGGGGTTGGCTGCTTCATACTGTAAAGGATATGCAACTAACTTTTTTTTCCCATTTGGTCTCCAACAGTCTGTCTTGAGCACCTCCGTTATGGTTTTCAGAAGTCCATGTGTTATTGAGGCCCATAAGGGAAGCAAAGAAAAGCACTGCAACCCAGCATGCATGTTGTAAGAGGCAATGAAAAGGGTTGGCAGGAGACTGGCTACCTCAACCCATAGAAAACTTTAACCGCAAAACCCAACCATTCATGAACAAGCCTACAAAGGGATTGGCATTGGTTGTTTGAGGGTCTGTGCTCCATTGAGAAATGAAAGGAAGAAGATGGTTTTCAGTAGAATTCTTATGTATTTGATGTGACTGAGATCCATCTCTACTTCTGTAATTGGTGGTCCTGAGAACAGGCTTGACCACTGTAGTCTGGCTGACAAGGGTTGGCATCAAGGAAGGCAAACTGGTATACAGTAGCCAATGTGCTTCTCAAGGTGGAAGAAGAACAAGTGTTTGTAGTTTGTGCTTAGTGTAATAGGTAGGTGCTGGAGTTAGGTTGGCCACTGTAGCCAATGTGCTTCTCAAGGTGGAAGAAGAAGAAGTGTTTGTAGTTTGTGCTTAGTTTAACCCTTTACGGGGCAGACGCTTGTCTGTTTTTTAGCCCTCGGGTTGCGTTAGTAAAAACATCATAAATAAGGTGTTAGTCAACTGATTTTAGTTAAATAAACAACACAATGAAGGGAAAAGCATGCAGAATATGTTACTCACGTGATGGTAGCCGGTAATCCATATATGAACACAAATATTTACGAAATACAGCATGTTGTTTGTGATTTTCCGTCATCTATACGGCAATTTACAAACACATTTTCAGAATCATAATCACTTTCTTTAAAGTCCGACTCAGACTGCTAATGCAAAGTAACGCTTTGTGACTGATATCTAGCTCCAATTAATAATCAACTTCGTGCCCTTTAATGTCACTTAAATTGAACCTAGTGAAATCTCGGCTATCACTTGAAGAATCGCCGAAATCCGTTTTGAAAAACTAAGCGTAAAACCCCGAAAATTATCAAATAACGTCCGTAAAAGTCCGTTCAAATTCTTAGTCGGCGCTTACAAATGGCGGCCATGTTGTCAAGCTATCGGCGAAAGTAGACGTCAGAAGTATCGTAAGGCCGAGAAATCGTGTTTTTACAATGCATAATAGTATCGGACGGAATTGGCCGCTCTGCCCGTTAAAGGCATCGGCCGCAAATGGCCTTTCTGCCTGGTAAAGGGTTAATAGATAGCTGCTGGAGTTAGGTAGCTACAGTAGCCAATGTGCTTCTGAAGGTGAAAGAAGAACAAGTGTTTGTAGTTTGTGTTTAGTTTAATAGGTAGTTGCTGGAGTTAGGTTGGCCCTACCCTCAGAAGATACCTTGTGGTCATCATCAGCTGTGGAGGTCAGCGTGGCGAATGGATAAGAGCACATGCTCTTAAACTTCTGGTGTTTTGATGCAAGGGTAGCGGATTCAACCCCTATACTGGTCAATTGGACTAAAATGTTGACTACTCATCCTTGACTTGCGGACGTAAATTATAAGTATCTCTGAAGTCGGAGTGGGTTTGCCTGATGGCAAAGGAAACTGGTAATAGGGGTAGCTAATCTAGTGCACTAGAAGTAGCAGCACATGTATGGACTATGCTTGAGTTCAGAGCAAGCGAGTGCTAAATTTGGTAATAATCAGCTGTCGTGACATAGGACTGTACAAGAGCTTGGTGGTTCCAAATTGTAATTATATAGCCGGAGGGCCCAGAGTTGGGGTGAGTGCTCAACCTTGCAAAATACCCCGCAACTTGTGCATTCATCACCTCTGACAGCATAAGTCCAACACCTGGTCTTCACGTGGTGGAACTGTTTTAACTAACAGGAGAAGAAGCAGCATTGAGTCTCTGGCACCATAAAAAACCAGAATTCTCTAGATATGTATGTACGTACATACATGAGCAGACTTGTGTACATGCATACATATTTAAACTCTAGTAAGATCACAGTCTACTCTAGTAAATTAAAGGTGCTGAAGATAGAGGCAACCAACCAGGAGGTGTACCACAGAAATCAGGATGCCTCGCAATTACACCATGAAATATGTCGTGAACGAAAGAATAAGAAGAAAGAGCTTGGCTGTGGATCATTTAGCCATGAACTGTTGAGGTGGAACTCATTAGACAGAGTCATTGTCATCACCCAATTATGAATAGGCTAAATGCCTCGTTAAACAGCTACTAATTAGGTGGCAGTATGGCCATACAGAATATGAGAAAAGTAGGGTGCGACTGTAATGAGATAAAGCATTAATTACCCTTGTTCCAAGAAAAGCCGCAAATAAAATGCAGGCACCTTAAGTGGAGGGTATTTTGTGTGAAGTGTTTTTACATCTGTCCACAATTGTTTGTATCATGAACTGCATGTTCAGAAAATGTATCTCCCTCCATATTGCTTTCTCTGGTTTCACGCTTTTTGACTTTTTGTTCTTGCATTCTGGTCATAGTTGCAGTTAACGGCTATCGCTTGATTAATTTAATCGCCTTGCCAGGTCTATTTCTTGTCTGCTTTCCACAGTAACCTGGCCTGCTTATTCATTTCTGTTCTGTATACCTGCAGCATGTAAATAGCATGTCACGGCTGACTTGTACCATTATTTGCAATTTTGTGTGATAAAACTTTAATTTGAGTTGTTTCTTTCCAGATCTGGAGCGTTTGTACCAACATATATAATGCCTGTAGAGGCCGATTTGTGCCCATTAGAATATGAGAGCGAGGATGACACAGAAGCTGGTCCAGGCGACGTAGAAATTACACGTGACTGGGAGCGTGTTCCCACAGGTCTGCCTTCATTCGACACATCACCCATGGGTGTCTCATCACCTGTTGACAACAACACGTCAGCCACTGGTGCCTTGTTCAATGCAGCAAATGCGGCAGCAGCAAGTTTGACCGGCTGGTTCACGTCTTATTACAGAAAATAAATATACTGAGTTCTCTCTTCTTTCATTTTCTATCTAAACATTTTTCCAGTTACTCAATGGAAGTTACTGTAATGCATGTCCTAGCATCAGAATTAACAGTAACTTTTTTTGTGTGTTTTTAAATGTCATTTTATCATTGCTGTTTAATTTTTACCTGTAAATGAAATAAACAATGTCTTTCATACATTTTTTTTCTTCATTTCTGATGCTTAGTCAGCGTTTTAATGTATATAACAAGGTTGTTTCTGAGGTATGTTTTGCAGCGTGGTAAATTTGGACATTAACTACCCGGCAGTTGTTTGCTGGTGCGGCCATGACAGTTGTAACTGATCATTTCAATTAATTGTTGCCGTTGTTGTGATCACTCATTTGCATACATTGCAAACTTTCAGTTGCTAATGTGTACGCATTATTAATATGAATGCTAATGTGAATGTATAGATTGCCAATGTGAACAATTGGTTAGTAAGATGAATGCCTGGATACTAATATGAATGTATAGTTACCAGTGTGAACAATTGTTACTAGAATGAATGTCTAGATACTAATGTGAATCTAAAGTTACTAGTGTGAACACTGTTACAGTTAACACATTGTTACTAATGTGAATGCATGGCTGATTCTTATAGATTCCGTCATTTCTCATCATACTGTTGGGGTAAAGTGAATGACATCGCAGCGTTTCATTGGAGATGTGGTATGGTGGATCTATTGTTGAAAGGCATTTCTGTAACAGATCTGCCTTTTCTAGCCTTTTGTTTCCAATCTACCTTCAAGGCAGCATATGTGTATCTCTCTTTGTCTGGTCCCTATCCTTTGAATAGTCTGACATCGTAGGCCTTGCCAGTAGCTGTGCTGGCATAATTCTTGGTATCATTCTCAGACAATAGCTCCTTATCTTCTTTGAGATGGAGAAACAGGAGAGGAATGTTATCAAAACATTTTAGCATAGCTGTTTGCTGCAGTGAAGCACTGACAATGTTTTGCGTGAACCAAGTGATGACTGTGAATCTACACCCATGGCCAGACTGAAAAAGAA
>JACEFZ010008071.1:0-101443 GCA_014155875.1 Cepaea nemoralis | reverse complement strand
GGGGAAAAAAAGAACTTGGCAGATTTTGAGATGTGGTGTTATCACAGGATGTAAAGTGTACGCTGGACAGAAAATAAGTGAAGAAATTCGAAATGACATTGAGGAGACAGAAAACTACTGAAAAATATAGGGGGGAAAAGTGGGCTCTATGGGCCTATCAACTGTCGAAAATCCAGAATGGCACAATTCAAAGAGACAGAAAACAAGTATCTAAGTGACAATTAAACTACACAGGATTGTGAGGTCACTGGGGTTCAGACTTATCCTAATCTGATAACATGGGACAGGAGTGACAGATGGCTACAACACAAATCTTCCAACTAACTTCATGGTCAGGATAACAGCAGATGTGTTCATTTATTACCATTAAACCCAGAAGTCACAAGCAAGAGGTTTCACAATTTACTGCCTGACATATTTTGCTGCATATATCTGATCTAGTCAAGTGCATACTGAAGAATTATATACCACACGAAGAGAATAGATTAACTATATTTTGGTGGAATATTTAACTCAATCACTGATACTCTTTATTACCTCTGAAGTCAGAATAGGTTCGCCTCATGGCAAAGGACACTGACAACAGGGAAAGTGTAAACTACTCAAATTCAAAGAAAGCAGTTGGTAAGAAGAAGACATACTGTTTGTATGTGGTGCATGTTTTTCCCATGGTAAACGCAGTATGAATGTGAAGTCCATCTGTCTGCATTACACAGGTTTTAGATGTTTCAGTTTATTTAAGTTTAAGTTATCACTTGTTTGTTCAATATAGTACACAAAATGCCTTTTCTCTGTTAACTTTAAAGCCACAATTTATCGGGTTGTGAGACATAGCAGAGGTTGAATGTTTAGAACCTGTCGTCTGCATAGGAATTCTTGAAGGCTGATGAACTCTCTTTTCCACCCATATTTGTGTATGGTCAGTTACTCAATTTGCAAATTGCTGTTGTATTCTACCTATGTAAGTGCTTACCTCAGATTGCTTTGATATCGATTCTCAGAAAGCCATGGTCAGACTGCGAGAACAGCAAATTAAAAGAGGGGTGGCCAAACAAGAACACTACGCAGGAAGCCAAAGAAGACTGATAAACCAACACAGAACTGGTGTCGTTAGCCGCTACACGCTGCGAGATTTGCTGAGGAGGGGATCTGAGCAATTATGGACTGAGTGGTTCGATGTGCAATGAGGATGATCTGTCGACTAACTAACTAACTAACTAACTATCTCAGAAAGCAGGAATGAGTGTCCAAGTAATGACATTTCACTTTCTTCATGTTCTAGACAGTCACAAAGTTATAGAAACCCAAGGGTTGTGGCGAGGTAAACAACTGAGACACAAAGAGTTCATGTATGAGCCAGAAGTCTTGTCTATTAAGTTTAGAGTTTTTATTATTATTAGCCCATTATGAATTAACCCTTTACAGGGTGGAACGGCCATTTATGTCCGATACCGTAAACGGGCGAAATGTCCCAAACCGCCCGATACTATTATGTATTGTAAAAACGCGATCTCTCGGCTTTCCGATACTTCCGACGGCTACTTTCGCTTTCACCGATAGCTTGACAACGTGGCCGCCATTTGTAAGCACCTACTATGAATTTGAACGGACTTTTATGGACTTTTTTTTAAAGTTTTTGGGGTTTTTACGCTTAGTTTTTCAAAATGGATTTTGGCGATTCTTCAAGTGATAGCCGAGATTTCGCTAGGTTCAATTTAAATGACATTAAAGGGCACGAAGTTGACTATTAATCGCAGCTAGATATCAGTGAAAAGCGTTACTTTACATTAGCAGTCATGAGTCGGACAAAGTGATTATGATTCTGAAAATGTGTTTGTAAATTGCCGTATAGATGACGGAAAATCACAAACAATATGCTGTATTTCGTAAATATTTGTGTTCATATATGGATTACCGACAAAAATCATGTGATTAACATATTCTGCATGCTTTTCCCTTCATTTTGTTGTTTATTTAACTAAAATCGGTTGACTAACACCTTATTTGTGATGTTTTTACTAACACAACCTGAAATTTTACCGAACCTGAAAAAATCTTGCCCGTTCAGGGCTAAAAAATGGACAAACGTCTGCCCTGTAAAGGGTTAATCATGTTTATTGATTTTTCAACATGACATTCTTAGCTCATTCTGATCAATCCACTCCATTGCAAGTAACACCACAGAGTGGTTGATAATGTGTATGTCATTGCCACAAAACCATGTTATTCGAACAGTTTGGTCAGACAGAATGGAGAGCCACTTAATTACCACAATGGGCTATGTTCAACGCTGGAATTCAATACTGTTGTGGATGCTATGGTTTGACAATGTCGATTTGTTCCCTGTTACTTTACTTTTGGCCTCCATCATTTCTTTGTCATGTCCACAGAAAAGTCCATATTCAGTATAGTCTCAGTCTTGTCCATATTCAGTATAGTCTCAGTCTTGTCCACATTTAGTTCCACTTGTCTCTATGTGACATCCTTAAACAAACTACTGTGCATTATTACTACATGCACAAATCATACACCTGGCTTTCACTGTTTTTAAAATCCGGTGATGTTTAATTGTTCATATACTGTGAGTTTCAGTTATTTAGTTGTTTTGAGATTCCAGAGTTTGGTCTCGGGTCCAGACAGGGATATGCACTACTGACGAGCTCAAACGACAGCGAAACTCGAGTCTAGTGCTTCCACTCTGGTGTGGACAAGGCCCAAGGTTCGTACCGGAATATGATCAGCGATGCCTGTAGTGGGTTGTGCTCAATCTTCAAAGTTTCAGTTATAACTTTATTAGTCATGTTAGTGTTTTGGCAGGTTGAGCGAGGTCATGGTTTTATTTTTTGTTGTAAATACCTTACCAAATTAGTGTTGTTCTTGACAAATATTGTTATAACCTACTTCTGTGATCAATGTCTATTCTGGTATCGGTCAGAAACAGGATGGTTCGCTTGAAGAATTCACTGATACCCCAGAGATTTCCTTCGAGGGTTGCTTCGGTCAGCCAGATTTCCTCCAACAGTTTGGCAAAGTCAAGAGTTATAACCAAATTTTCTGACGTGTGACATATCTAAATGTATTTCATCTATTATTACTTTACTTAGTAATAGAGCTGAATATTGAAGAAGGCTGGCTATTAAAGACGATAAAACAAAGAAAATTGAAATATTTTGGTCATTTGAAACGTCACAAATGTTTGGAGAGAACAATAATGGAGGGGTATATGTCTGGGAAGAGGAAGGCCAAAGAGAAGATGGGTGCAGGATGTGGCGGATGATCTCCAGATGGGTGTATGGACGCAGGACATCTTGCTTATGATTGAGAGGTTTTCCAGAAGGTTGTTATGGGAGCGAAGTTCTGCAAAGGACATGCTACTGAATGGATGAATGAATTACTTTACTTAGTTATTATTACTATTATTATACCATTTTGAATGTCCACTGGGATTTCTGTTGCCCTGTCTGAGGTCTTTACCAGCTATGTATGTACATATGTTTGTTGTTATAAACTGACATGTGTGACATGTTCAAACAGATTTAATCTATTATTACTTATTTTTATTTCTTATTAATAATTATTAATTATTATTACGTTTATTAATATATTATTACAGCAGTCAAGATCTTTCTTATATAATAAATATCTAGGACAAAATAAAAAAAAAGATATCATCAGCTTGTTAAGTTTCTTAATGTGACAAGTTTCCTAGTTTTATAATTATATATTATATAATATATATATATTTAGTCTCATGACTATTAATTACTATTATATTATATCATATATGATATATATTATATTATATATCATGTCTCTTGGACTATTGATTGTCTTTCTAAGCAACTTCCATTCTTTGAGGGTTACTGCAACCCCGCTGAAGTGTGAAATTAATGCTCTATCAATTAAAAGAGTATAATAACGACTTGTTAAACACTCTGAACGGTACGGGTCCTAAGTGAAAGCGCGAAGCTTACGGGACACATTGAAACCAAAAATATCTCACAATGTGAATGAATGTCATACAAGGCAGCCACGAGGGATGACAGAACTGTGGGTATTCCCCGTCTATTTCCTACATCTAAACATCTAAATAACAACACATCACCACACAAGAAGCACACACAATACCATCAGGGTCATCCTTGGAGGAAACTTCATCAATCTCCTGTAAAATAACGTGCGAAGATCCCGCCGGAGCAGCCTGCCTATGCGGGTGTCCCAGGTTGTTGTTGTTTTTGCCGACCCCAAAACCGTGCTGGCCATCGTTTGACCGCTCGGGAGACGAGTCCTCGATAAGATCCAGAATTTCGCTGGTCTCGATCATACCACAAATGAATTCTGCAGGATATTTAATCTAGATAAAGTCATATTTTGTTGAGACAAGTCTCACAGCTGATCAGGTTTGATCTCTTCGCTTCTGCAACTCCAAACGCCAGTTCCTCCACTCGAGGTCTACTGCGCATGCGCCAACCGCGGCTCTCTGGACGATATAGGTCAGGCTGAGATAGCAGTAAACATTCGAATGGAGTTCCGCCCGCTTTCCAAATTATCATTTTAAACATTTAAACTTGTCCAGCACTACCATAATTATTTTCCCAACACAAACATAAACGAATCACAATTTTATACCATGTTAATATGCATAACACTTTAAATTAACATTGAATTGCTATTTTTAATCTTAGTGATTTCATAACATCCTGTCGATTTCAGCACATGCATGCAACGTGCATGTTTTCAGCAGGTTCCCAAATGTGTTGCCTGTCTCTTAACGGGAACGACCCCCTAAAATGACTCACAAAAATTTACAATTAATCTATACTCATTTCAGTTTGTGACGTGCATAAAAAGCTAGTTCATTCGTTTAGTGATTTATGGGAGATTAATTTTATTTAACTCTAGAATGCATCATGCCACTTGGATTGTGTGATTTTACAAATAATATCTGAAACTGCTTCATACAGCTCGTTACGGGAGGGGCTATGGGTTTGTGGTTGAAACGAAATCTATCTCTTCACTCTGTAGGATCAATCGGTGATAGCAGTCTCCACAGTCACGGTTGGCGCCAATGGTTCTCCAACAGGGCCGTGCGGTAGATTTTCTCAGTGTGATGCAAGTCTTCGAAATGCCGCCCCTCCTTCGCTGCTTATGCCGCCCCCTTACGAGGCCGCCTGTTGCGGCCGCCTCTTTGTATCATTGAACGGCACGGCCCTGTCTCCAACATGTTCTTTGTAATGATATAAACGAACGTCCGGGCGTAGTGCACAGAAATAAACGAACGTCCGGGCGTAGTGCACAGATATAGACGAACGTCCGGGCGTAGTGCACAGATATAGACGAACGTCCGGGCGTAGTGCGCGGGCTGCTGTTTTACATCTTTCATGTCCTTTGCAGGACGTTGCGTTTACCCCCAGGTTGAAGTTTACGTGTAGTAGTACTAGTAGTTTGTCACTGCTTTTTGAACGAAAGATCAACGTTTAAATCCAACTGATCGCTTAGGAAATGAACCCATTACCCCACCATGAGCACACATGGAGTTCTCAGAGCCAACGTTTTTAACATTTCGGCCACGCTGACCTCCGAGAGCTCCTATTGTTGCCTACAGATAACGAGATAAGATCACAAATGGAGTTTAAGTGGTTATAGACAAGAGGATTACTATCCACATCACAGAATAGTAACGAAAACCTAATAACCTTAACCAACAGAATAGTGAAAATCACAACTGATATCTTAACATAGCAAAAACAAAGATAATGCATACAGATAAAACAACCATGGAGAAAGAAATATGTGTTAATGAGGAAAAATTGGAGGTGGTGGAAAATTTGGAATATCTTGGGTCATTGATTACCAACAACGGTGACACAGTGGAAGAAATTAAAAGTTGAATATCTATTGCTCTTCAAAAAAATAAAACAACTGTATAAATTGTATCGTGTGAATTTATACAGGTATTACAATATTAATACACTGCGAACAGTTTAAGCCAGCCTCCTTTTTCCTTCACCGGCCACATCCCTAGCGTCAACGGTTATTGTAAGGCATGGTATCCACCAAAGACTCGTTCATGGAACATTGAAATACTTACTCTTGTTCAGGATGTAATCGGCCACAACCGCCTCCTCCTCTCTACAAACAATGGCGTCAAGAGTTAGTCCTCCTCCGTATGATCCCGCTGGGTTCATGAGTTCTGGCATGTTGCCCCAGGCGGTCTTGTGATCACTGTGGAGACACAACGATACAGGCTGTCTTGGTCAGGGTCTTACATTGTTGAGAGCCACCTAATAATATTGATGGGTTACAGCGAATTATGCCAGGCAGTAAACTGTGTGCCTAAATATCAACATACATACTCTTAAGCAGCAGCGGCGGCGGCAGAGTCGGCGAGGGCGGCGGAAGCGAGGGTGGCGGAAGAAGAAGAAGAATAAGAAGAAGAAGAATAAGAAGAAGAAGAAGAAGAAGAAGAAGAAGAAGAAGAAGAAGAAGACAAACGCTTTATTCGGCTTACGAGATGACGGAACATAATTAAATATTAATATTGTCTTACTTATTAATATTGTCTATATTGGGTGGCGGGGTAGAGGTATTTCCCTATTAAATGAGAGGTAAGGTGCCCCATTCCCTCCGCTAGTTTACAGGACACCCTTGGGCGAGCTGGAGTACCCGTTTAGGCCCCCCCCCCCCTTTCCGATCAGGGTTACGTGAAGCCATGCGTGCAGGTGGTGCATGAAGTTGAAGAGCAGCCAAAAGATAGTTGTAGGTTATGGTCTCCAGCTTCACGTCGGTAGGCAGAGGTCTCTTTTTTTTTGGGGGGGGGGGGGGGAGAGACTATGGCTACGGTCATCGACCAGTGTGGTCACTGCTAGGAAGGAAAGTAATGGCAAACTACCTTCTTTACAGATGCCAAGAATATCGTGTACTGCAGTCTTATCGATAATCAGATCTACGACTCTGGTGATCGAGTGAGATGGCAGAACATGACCGCTCACGCTTATCGGCATGACACATGATGGATAGATTGTCTTAAGCGATGAAGGGACATAATTAGATATTAATTTCGCCTTACTAGATGAAGGGACATAGTTAGATATTAGTGTCGTTTTAATCGACGAAAGGACATAATTAGATATTAACGTCGTCTTGCCAGATGGAAGGAAATAATTAGATATTAAAGTCATCTTACCAGATGGAGGGACATAGTTTGAAATTAATTATGTCTTATCAGATGGCGGGACATAGTTTGATATTAATGTTCCTACTAGATGAAGGGACATAGTTATAATATATTAGTGTTGTTTTAATTGACGAATGGACATAATTATATATTAATGTCGTCTTTCGAGATGGAAGGAAATAATTAGATATTAATGTCGTCTTTCGAGATGGAAGGAAATAATTAGATATTAATGTCGTCTTTCGAGATGGAAGGAAATAATTAGATATTAATGTCGTCTTTCGAGATGGAAGGAAATAATTAGATATTAATGTCGCCTTTCGAGATGGAAGGAAATAATTAGATATTAATGTCGTCTTCCCTGATGGAGGGACATAGATCAGTCTGTACATGCAGTTAAAAAAAAAATATTGTCTTACCAGATTTTTTTTTTCGCTCGCTCGCTCGCTTTGAAATCAAGCGTAGTATATACACATTGTTTATAGTAGTGATGGACTGGATTTTGCGTGTGGATTTTTTTTCAGCATATCCTTTCACAGGACATCGCTGTCAACATCAGCATCTTTCAGCTGATTGTTGATTTCTTGGCACGATTACGCTCTGTAGTTTGCCATTGCTTTCTGAGCGGGCGGCTCACATACCCCGTAAGTTATCGACGCGGAGAGAACCGCTACCGATTCTCGCGCAACGTCACGTTACTGACGTTACTGACGAGAGTATACGAGATTACGGAGAAAGTCGTGTAACCTCTAGACCAGGAAGACCGGCGCGTGTAGATTAGCTTTCCCAATTAACAGTGTCCCTCGCCAAAAGGCGAACCCACTCCGACTTCAGAGGTATCTTACCATATGAAGGAACGTAGTTTGATATTAATGTTGTCTTACTAGATGAAGGAACATAATTATATATTGTTTTTTAACTAGATGAAGGGATTAATTAGATTTACTTAAAAACAGGGAGTCGCGGGGGCCTCAGAGTGTCGCTCTATCCACTGGGGGAACCGTTAGCCCTTATTAAACACATTTAAACAAATAATTAGATTAACTTAGCCCCAAAATTGAGAATCACTTCTCGGCGTTATGGCTAAGATCAAAGTGTAGTATCTATACTTGATCTTGCTAGGGCCACATGCAGAGGAGGTCATCCAAATGATACACAGGGTCGTGGGGACCTGATGAGGCGGCTCTGCCCCTGGGAGAACCCCCAGCCCTTATAAAAAATATTTTAAAATTGAGAATATTTGGTGTTTATCCATTAAGAATGAAGACCTGTGAGAGACGTCAGATGGTGCGTGATGGTGGAAATGATCATGTGTTCACATGCGTAAATTGTGGACGAACATTTACAGCGTGAGTTGGTTAGATCAGTCACATTCGCTACCGCCTTTTATTGTATAACACGATGTAACAATCAATCGTCTGTCGACTGGCCGGGTGCCACTCGTAGTAGTTATTTATCATTTATTCTGTATTTCACTTGATAGAGAATAGTTGGCTTCTCGCTTGTTCTCTTTATTTGATGCATACCCCATTATTGTTCTATTTTTATACCTGCTCGAAGTATGGGTCGAGCTGACAGACCCACACGTAGTCATCTGTACAGTCAAATGGAATTGTATCTGGCTAAACAGACAGGCAGAGAAGTAGATAGGAGAGAAACAGACAGGCAGAGAAGTAGATAGGAGAGAAACAGACAAGCAGAGAAGTAGATAGGAGAGAAACAGACAGATAGGTAGATAGTGACGTAGGTTTATAGGTGGGGAGACAAGCGGAGAGGTTGTTGTTGGTTGGTTGGTTGGCTGGTTGGTTGGCTGGTTGGTTGGTGGATTGGCAAGTAGGCAAGCAAAGAGACAAATAGGTGGGTAGATATGTAGATATATAGGTAGGTTTCTGAGGAAGATGCAAAGAATACCATGGACAGACAGAAAAACCAATGACTAAGTACTACAGGATACGAATGACAATCGTAAATTGATTAGAGAAATTAGACGTAGACAGTCAAAATATTTTGGACATGTTATAAGAAGAAATGGTTTGGAGAACTTAGTGACAACTGGCAAGATCGAAGGGAACAGACCAAGAGGAAGACCGAGAAGAAACTACCTGGATGGCTTGGCCACATGGCATTGTCGAGGCAGGAACACTGAGCTGATCCACGACACTGGTGATCGAGTGAAATGGCGAGTCATGACCGCCCACGCTTTCCGGCATGGCACACGATTGAACGAACGAACGAACGAACGAACTTTATTTTAAAAGAGTAACAAATTGGGCAGCAGGCCCGTCTTACATTCGGCCCTTTCAATCACTCATCTTTCATTCATCAAATGTGCATGTTACATTTGCATAGGGAAAAAAAAACATTGTCAAATGGATTTTGTAAGCATAAACAATGCATATTACGCAACGCATGATGCATTCACATGGGAAACAGAAATATTGTCAAATGAAAGTATAGGTAGGCAGAGAGGTAGTTTGTTAGGCAGATAGGCATTTACTCAGTTGATTAGTTATGCAGGTATACAGACTGGTAGGTAGGTAGGCAGGCAGGCAGGCAAGGCAGGCAGGCAGGCAGGTAGGTAGGTAGGTAGGTAGGTAGGTAGGTCGGTCGGTCGGCAGGTAGGTAGGTAGGTAGGTAGGGAAATAGGTAGATAAGTTCGAATACGAGAGTAGTATATGGCGTGCACTTGCCACATGATTGGAGGGTAAACTGGTAGGGTAATTTGGGTTTATGAAGGAAATACGGGGAAAATGTCGACTCGGTGAAATTTTTTTTTTTTTTTTGTGGGGTGAAACGGCGTGTGGGAACTTTTTTTCGTGGGAACGAAATTTTTGGCGCTGCCTGGTGGGGAAGTAATTAAGGTAAAATGTTCTGGAAAGCGAGGTTGTGAGATGAGTGGTAGTACTTAAAGAGAGGGCACGGATGAGGGAGGGGTATATGTTGGTGTAGACATAATGTGTATGGTGATAAACAAAGGGTGTGATGGGTCGTGGTTATACTCGATGAAATAAGAGGTGGTTACTAAAAAATTATATACTGAACAAAAAGAGAGGTGTAGGAGTCTGACACAGTAAAACACAGAGACAAAAGTAAAAACAAAAAAGTAATATATTCAAGTGTTTTTATTGGTATACAACATCAAACTACTCTTAAAAAAAGGTTTACGACCCATACATTAAAAAAGGAGTACGACCCCAAAAGGGGATCAGTTGGTTATTATAGATAGATGAGTGGTCCTATAGAGGTCTGTCGTGCCTGTGGATAATAATAGAAGGTGAATGGATACGAATAGTAAAATCACCTATGAATTAATCGATGGTAATTATTACTAGTGGGGGAATGGGTTCAATAATGAAACAATCAGGGTCGTGTATTACGAAGGCATTCTCCGGCCTTAGGGTTCGAAATCGCACGCAATTGATTTGGAATCTTTGACTCTGTGACGGCGAATAGTGAAACGTGTTCACTGCCCCTGAGCTACAATGAACTGTTCCTCTAGGCGATATATCAGCGTCTCCTTGTCTATAACAAATACATAAACACAACGAAACAGACACGAGTGCAGCCATACATAGAATCATACAGACTGATAGACAAACAGACACACAAGCGCACACACACACATTCAAACCATACAAGTTTGTTTCAAGTGACTTTGTTTCCCGTCTTTTTTCGAAAGACACCAACAGTGGCATATATAAAGAGAGAGAGAGAGAGAGAGAGAGAGAGAGAGAGAGAGAGAGAGAGAGAGCGAAAAAACTATACAATCGAACAAAAACAACAACCATACAAGTTTGTTTCCCCTTCTTCTTCTTCTTCTTCTTCTTCTTCTTCTTCTTCTTCTTCTTCTTCTTCGAGAGCGAGAGAGAGAGAGAGAGAGAGAGAGAGAGAGAGAGAGAGAGAGAGAGAGAGAGAGAGAGAGAGAGAGAGAGAGAGAGAGAGAGAGAACTATACAATTGAACAAAAACATAATAAAATAGAGAAACAAATAATAACATTTTCAAATGGCTTTTATTGGTATACAACATTTAAAAATGGCTTCGTTTACGATCCAAAGGGAGCAGAGGGGGACTTGATTATTGTAGAAAGATGTCTTGACTGTCGTTGTTCCTGTGTCTTGATAAACTGTCACCGCTTTCAAACTGTTGTCTAGTTGTCTGGGCATATCATCAGGTCTTGGCATGAATAACCACTTGGGTGTAGACATCTCATTTTATAACGACGAATTTACCTAGTTTTAAACAGTTCTGGACTTGTCTTTTTTAACCACGGAGTAACCAAGCGAAATACGAGACGATCGTTCACGTGTTGTCTGTGTCCAAAGCGTTGCAGGATACGTGACATGCTCGAACCACGACATTTCATTAATAAGAAATACAACGCATACAGACCACAAGTAGTGTTATTAATGTCTTGTAGCATACGGGTATTGTATACGGGTGCTCTGTCCGAGTTTCGTTGTATAAAATGGATAATGTCGGCGTGTAATGGTGGCAAACCAAACGAATCGAAATATTCAAACTGACCTAGACCATTAAAATATAGGGCGATCCAATGTGAACCAGAGTAAGCACTGGTGTCAGTATTGACGATCAAAGCAGCTGGCTGTGTTCTATCAATGTGTCTAGGCAAATGATCTCTAGCGCATACGTTGACTAGTGGAAGGCGGCGAACAAACAGATCAGACATGAGTAATTGTCTTAATTGTTGGGTATCCATTATGCTATGTAATCTGTTAGCACTTGTCTCGTCTTGGAAACTTCTAGGACCGAATCGAGTTCGGCGTATACGATGACTTGTAGAGGTACAGTCGTTATAACGTCAAACTTTAGTTCTACTGACAATGGGCCAGATTTCGCCATTTCAAATTGTTCTCCATCTAATATACTGGGAGTCAGATCAAAACTATACAAACAATTCCCTTGACTATAACTTTCATAATTTATACCATTCCCGACATCCTTACCGGTCAGACCAAGGGCCAAGTTGGTACTATGGAAAGCTCGCATGTATTGACCTGTGGTATAATTCATGGTTAAGGGTTTGCCTGTAACACTACGCCCATCTACCATCAGACTCAAATAGTTTAACTGATAATGATTGAATATGAAGGGGTTCGTATTCAGCTCGCCATTGAAGCAGGAAGCATTCACTAATCCGATCACCACCCGGGTCGGTGTCTGACTGAGGAAAAGGTTATCTTGTGTATGGGAAAACATACCTTTAGGGATAGAAAAGGTCTTTACCACGACCCTTTTAAAGGGATACTTGGCATTGGCTCTCAATAAGGCTTTTTCATGGGCCAGAGAGATAGCTGGATTTAACTTAGCTTTCCTCACCAAGAGGGCGGCGTAAGTAATGACACTTTTGTACCCACCATTTACATCAGTGGCAATCAAATTAAAGACGGACTTTGATGGGGTTAGTTTGATTTTAATATCGACACCATTCAACATGTACCGGTCCTGATTGAAAATGTCTGAATGTAGGCGCCCCATCATATCCAGAGGCACACTATAGCTGGCTAAAGATCTTCTTTTGGCTAGACCTGTATTGGTATCACCCTTTGTGTCTGCCATGTACAAAGGAGTATCTTGATAGTATAGAGCTGACGTCAGGTGACTCTTTTTGGCCTCTTCACCGTAATTCAGAAGAGCTTCCAAGTAGGCCCGGTACGGATACGAATTTTCACTCGGTGAAATAAGAGTGTCGTTCAGGGACACGTCTACTTGAGAAAACAAACTATGCAAATAATAATTTATCGGACCAACTTCGGCTGTGTTTGGTAGGTCGTCGCCATTGGGCAGTGTAACTTTGGCTCTCACGTGCAGAAAAGTATTAAACAAATCAATGTAATCTTCACCGACACCAGAAATGGTGAATTCGATGGGTGCCCCATAAGCTAAAGTGGCCAATGGATGAATCTCCACAAACTGTCCCTCTTCTACGGCTGTCTGGGTGGGAGGTACACTAAACAGATCCAGACCAGAATGCAGACACTCACATGACTTGGGATGAATTAACGCCATTATGAGAAAATATCCGAATGTCCATGCTTGGTGGTGATGTGTCTTATGACTCGATGGCTTTCTGACTGTTGGTTTTATTCTTTTACTGGGCTGACCTGGCGGGGCGGCTCGTTTTCGTTTCCTAACACCACTACCTGATTGGCTGATGTGTTGAGCTGCGCCTTGGAGTAGTCGTTGACCAGCATCTCTGGCGTGTTCTTTGAAGGACTCACCAACATTTCTACCAGCTAAGGCATCTTGAGCCACTTGCAAACCCGTCCCCAGTCCTTCTCTCAATAGGGCTTTGCCACCAGTCTTCAACCAAGGAAGAATTGTGCGACCAAGACCACTAAAGAAACTTCCAATTCCATGACCTCGCTGACTTCGACCACCTACAAAAACAGGGAGACCACTTCCAGCTTGATTGCAGAAATACTCCTCGTATAGTTTGGGGTTGCGTTGGAATGGCACGTGCCTAACCATGGTTAGCCCAGATCAAACCGTTTGGTTGTTCGAAAATGTAACGTCACTACTGAAGTTCCACCTGTAAATGGGATAGGTTTCCCCTGCTCGTCGGTTATAAGAAGTTCAATCGTGTCAAATGAAAATCGACTGAGGGGTACGTAATGTGGTTTGTCATACATCCTAAATACCGAGGTGGTAGATCTGTCTAGAACAGGTAGTGTCCTCAGTAATGGTACCATCACATCACCAACCACCCGCGAGGTGACAATATCGGAATAGACGAAGACATTTTTTGTGCCCTGGTCTAAATCCACTTCACCCACACCAGACAGACTGGGTTCAGTCTCGGTGACATGTGTCGAGGGAAACTGTAATATTTCGGCCAACTTGTCACTAAGTCTAACTTTAGCCCCCTGTTCATATAACTGGAAACGAGCCTTATTCGAAATATCGTTATAAGAGAACATCATTCGGTTATGTTCTTGTAAGGCATCATCGAGACGCAGCCATTGCAGTTCATTGATAAATCTCTCAGCTTCGAAAAGCAATCTATTCAATTCACCAATGAATTTTTCTGTTGATTTGTACAGACCAGGCGTCAGCGTAATCGTCATCGGTGGTTCGTCTAGGTCTGGAGGTGGAAAGTACTTTATCCACACCTCATCTTTCAAAATATTAAAATAGGTGTTGGGAAACTGAATATCAACCAAACCAACTTCGTACTGGGAGGTGAGCTCAATAGTTTGTGGTAGTTTGACAAAGAAATGTCCGGCGTTATTTTGGGGGTATATTTGTAATGACGCGTTACTCGTCAGTGTCACGTAGAAACTCATATTAGTCTATTCGAGGTCTGAGTGCTTCCTGATTCGAAAATGTAAAGTTAGTACTGAAGTCCCATCGTTGAATGAGAGTGTTTTACCCGTATCGTCAGTTAAAAGTATTTCCACCGTGTCGAAGGAGAATCGACTTAATGGTACATAATGTGGCTTATCATAAAGACGAAACACTGAAGGTGACAGTCGGTCCAATATAGGAACAGTCCTTAGTAAAGGAACCATGACGTCTCCAACTGGTCTCGCGGCTACGAGATCTGAATAGACGTAGATATTTTTAACTTCGTTATCCATCTCTAATTCTATATTACCGTATAATAAGACATTATCGTCTGATAGAGTCGAGCTGGGAAAACCCAACATATTCTTCAATCTGTCACTAACTTTTGCCTGGGCGCCTTTTTCAAATATTTTCATCCCGACCTTTTTCCGAGGTGAACCTAGAAAGAATTTGATGGTTACTTTCTCGTCTAGTTGGGTTTCTACACACAACTTATTCAATTCCTCGATGAAAGTTTCAGGGCTGCTGAACGGACCCGGTGGACATACAAGGGTTATAGGTTCCATACCACTACCTTTAGGTGGAAAGTATTGGAACCAAATTTCCCCAGGCAAACCATTAAAATACGAATTGGGGAACTGAATCTCGACCAGGGCCACTTCGTATTGGGTCGTTACATCAATGGTCTGCGGCAACTTGACAAAAAAGTGACCGGGTTGGTTGTTGGGAAATACCTTTGGTCCAGAATTACTCGGTAAAGTTATATAGAAACTCATCGTTTTTCTAATTTAGGATTAGGTAGCATATAACCCAAACAACTACTCATTAGAGCTACCCACAACTTGCCGTCTGGTGCGTCTGCGCTGCCTTGAGTCAGATTGAACAAAGACACGGCAATTACGGCATATATAACCACCATTTGACACATAAATACAATCTCTGGCCTCGGTACACGTTGTCCAAAGAATGACCAGATCGATGTTCTTTCCCCCTCTGTCAGTTGTGGGCGCACCCCCATAGTCTCCACCCTGTCTTCACTCACACCACTAGTCTCCATAACTAGCTAGTTGCGTATCAGCTATCCAACTATTGAATGAATGGGGATAACCAAACCACTTCACTAAATACTCTTTCCCACCACCTCGCCTGGGTCTTTCTTGTAAGATTGTTTCGATACGATACACTTGCTTGTCTCCAACTAGTTGTATTTCTTCTCTGTAGAACGACCCCTGTAGTTCCTCTCCCGAGTCATCTTTTACCACATAGGTCACTGGACTGGTCTGGTTTATGCGACTGACGGTAAACAATTCTTCTGTCCACGAGGGCATATACCCTTTTTTAAAAGGTTGTTTGGGTTCAGCCAGTCTGACTCGATCCCCAGGTGTAAAATACACTTTTTTCGATACGTATGTCGGCTTATACAAGTTATCCCACACCTCTTCTTGATTACTATAGTTGACTTGTACAGGGGCCATGCGAATACTTCTGTGATACGAACCATTATAGTTCTGGATCAATTTATCTATCACGTCGACGTAGCGGAGTGTATTGGTCTTGGTGAAATAACGCCACATTTTTTCTTTCAGGGTTCGATTGAATCTTTCCACTATCGCTGCCTTCACATCTTCATTCTCGGTGGTAAAGAAGTGCACACCTCGATCTTTCAGAAATTTTAAGAAGGTCCGATTAACGAATTCCGAACCTTTATCGCTCTGAAAATTTATCGGTTGGTTATCACCAAAGATTTTACTCATAGCCACCACCAGTGCTTTCCCCGTTTTCTTCTGGATCGGGATAGCCCAAGCATATTTACTAAACACATCAATACAAGTCACTAGGTACGACATCCCATCGTTGTATCTTTGTAATAGTCTCATATCTATCAAGTCGGCTTGAAATTGTTGATTTATACCACCGGTTATGGTCTGGCGTCTCTGAAATCGACGACGGATCGGTTTATGTAACGTGTAGGTATCCTGATGACGTAACCATTTATCTATTTTCTTCAGGTTACTATTTCTTTTTAAGGCGGCTGCTCCACCATAGGCTCCCGGTTTCTTAGGGTCATAGTAATATTTTCTTAATTGGGCGGCCATTTTTGCCACTTGGGGGTAGGTATCCTAGTCTTCTTCTTACTTCGCCTGAGTTTGTAAGGTGGTGTGGTCTCGACTGTTTTGGGTTCGACTACTTGAGCCGGTTGAATAGGTTGAAGAGGTGCTGGTTGAAGAGGTGTCTCGGCTACTGGTGTCGGTACACTGGTGACTTCAGGTTTTTGTTCCTTGATATCTACTAGTCCCAGAGGCTTGTGTCTGTACTGTTCGAGTCGATTCAGATACCTCTGTAGTGTTTGCTGATACGCTCTGGCCTTGTCACGGGGTGGTAGATCTTCTGTTTCCAGGACTTGTTGCATCTGACGATCCAAATCCTGTAGACTGTCATTTAGTGTGTCGGGTGGTACATAGGGTTTTTCTAGTAATCGGGGATCGATCAAGATCATCTTCTTGGCCATTACAATCCCACCACGCTTTTCAACACATTTAGTATGGGGCCTAGTAAGGCGCCTATGAAACCACCTTGTTGTAGAATCTCTTTCCTTTTCTTGAGCGATAATTTCTTATGAGTGAGTGCTCTCAGACTGTCTTTGTGTCGTTGCAGGCGCTTCTTCTGAGCTGGTGTCAGGGGAACATTACCTTTTAAAACGTTGTGACAGCACTCGCAAATTGATTGGACGAGATCCGGGGAAGCTGATTTCATTACTGCCTTCACAGTGGCTGGGTTGGTCTGACCCAAGAAACGTAACATACCCTCGTTCCGTTTAAGTCGGTTAGACATGTTATTTGGGGACGTAGACGACGTGCTGCTGGTCGGGAAATATATGACTTCGTAAGCGGAGCTGATCCGGTGTTTCCTGTCGCAGGTCAAATAACAAATACCCGTGTGGAGCCGATGTCGCGTCTTTAAAACTCTCTTGGACATATGACACACGACCTGGATACATCTGTTTGGCGAGATTGGTAATCTGAGACCCGTCTCGAGGATTCTTAAACACCACTAGGTAATGCGAATTCAGACTGATAGTTCTTTGTTCTTTATTCTTACCAAATAGGTTCTGTACTATATACATAACACTGAGGTTGCGATGATGACTGCCTTTAGTAAATAATTTAGTCACTCTGTCATCTGTCTCAGACATTAGATCATCTATGACTACTAACCGACGTCTATCACCTGTCCATTTTTCCACATCTGGCAGACCTTCATTAAATTGAACACCCTTCATAGTTTCGTAGATGGGTTGCCATTCCCCATAGCACCATATAATTTCCTCTGGAAGGGGGTCTACCATGGCTGGTAGATGGGCCAAGAACTGTTGGACAAAGACGGTTTTACCACTCCCGGTTGGGCCCGCAATCAAAGCCGTAAAAGGATGTTTCCACCTAGGATCCATGAGTATTAATAAACAGCTATCTACTCGCCTTGTTGTTTATAAACGTATCGGGGTGCTAATATTAGACCATTTGACCACCAACTGCACGTCAGTGGGTCTCTGGTAGCTATTGGTATAATAATGATGGAACCAATGGTCGACTTGACACAAGTTCACACCGAGGTGGTGAGTATGGCGTTGACTATTATTAGTTCATACATGCCCACAGAGACCAATAACTCGAGGATTGTGTCGCTTAGTACGTCAGATAGCCAACCAACATGATGTATTATTCACGAGACTAGAAGTCTGTATCAAGCCCGAACTACGTTTTCCCGGTCTTTGTTTCAATTGCTGACGAAGTCTTTGCCGATAACGTCATCAACTACGGGAGAATAATGATGGTTTTTACACTTGGTATGCGTCTGGGTAAGCATCTGGTTAATAATTCTTATAACACAGACGTGAATGTCCAGGACCTGGAGGAAAGCTTCGCTACATCTGTAGGCACGTATATGACTGATAAACTACATCATTGGATACTGCGAGGTGGATGGCGTAATTTCTATACTTGGTTGCAAGCAGTAGTTGAATAAATACATAATACATTTCAGTATGTGTCTTTGTTTCATTGTCTGTCAGTGTTGATGTCTCTCGGAACAATAAGTAAAAACAAAACCACTAAAGAAAATCAACAAATATCTTGGTTTCAATATATCAAAGAATGTATTATTCATCAGAACACTTTAGTGCTATAAGAAAACATCAATGACATACATGCTTAGTGACAAAATTATAAAACAATGTAGTTGGGGGATGACCTAGACATCAAACTATCGGGAACTCGGGCATATGAAAGAGGTAAAAACATATACCAGCTACTGTCTCTTGTGTGTATTTGGTGTCTGTACGTTGTTGCATGGCGTAGGAATGAATGTCATGTTCGTGTACGGTTGTAAGGAAGGCATCAAAGTCGTATCTGTTATGTATTAGCGCTGGAAATTCTAAAACAGAAGAATTGTTAAATGAGGCATGATAGAATCTAAGATCTTGTGTTCCTCTATGTCGTAACACTAGATGAAAGCTAAAGTTGATCTTAAAGCGACTAATTTGAGCATTGAATATCTTATACAACGTATCTGTCCAGTTGATAGGCTTTTGTATCTCCGGGCTAATAAAGAAGGTGTATGTCGATAAATACTTGTTAATCTTGTGATGTGTCCTGATAGCTTCCCAATTTTCTCTATATATTTGTTGAATATCCGATGGAAGGACGTGTAGTGTCTCTGGTTCTCCGGCTGCTAAGATGCTCACTTCATCTTCTACCAGTTGTTCAAGAATATTCTCGTCTGGTTGTATCTGACTGTTAGTTATATTAGTTTCAGTTGGTGGTGTCGTAGAGGTTGTTGGTGGTGTTGTCTCTGATGGTGAAGAGGTAGTTGTCTCTGGTTCTGATGTATCCATACGGGGCTGATGACGTATTCGTTTGTGTTTTTGTAGATTGTCTTTTCTGCTTGAAACGTTGTCCACAGATATGACATAAGTATGATTTCCCCTCGTGAATGGTTCGAATGTGACGAGTGAGCTTATAGTTATCACGGAAGTCTTTGTCGCACACTGAACACGTGAAAGTCGATCTGGTGGTCATATTGATAAACTGGTTTGTTTCTTCTTTCTTACAACCACGAAAAAATGTTCTGATGTATACAATGTTTCACTGTTTTATCAGAGGCCAACGAAACGAACAAGGCTCACATCAAGTTTCACTGCTGTAGCTAGCCAAGTCACTACGTGAAAAATAGCTGGTTACTACACAATGCTCACACCAACCTGTTTCACTGCTGTAGCCAAGTCAGTACGTGAACAATATCTGCTTACTACACTGCTCACACCAGCCTGTTACACCTGCTGTAGATACCCAAGTCAGCCCGTGAACTGGTACTGTGGTCACAAGAGACGCCTTCTATTTTATACACTGGTTCTGCACACGACCTAGCTGACGTGGCAGTTTTGTAGACAAGCTATTCTCACGCCGCCCGCCTGCTTCCCCACAAACCGATGACTCATGCTTAATGACTATTGCATATGGCGGTGATGACGTAGTCTCGGATATCCGCGTTCTTTACCAAAAGGGGGTATGTGATTTGTATAGTTTAGTCTTATGGGTAAGTGTATCTGTACTGGTTGTTGTGACAGTAGTAATGGTATGGTTTGTCTTTGTGCTTGTCTGTCTTTATGTGTCTGTATGTACAAGTGTATCAAGTGTGTATGGGTGTCTGTATGTGTTTGTCTTTGTGTGTTTTTGCTTGTAGGTGTGTAGTTGTTTATGGGTGTGTACTTGTTGTGATGACAGTAGTAATGGTATGGAATGTCTGTGTCTGTCTTTGAATGTTCTTGTGTATTTGTGTGTGTACTTGAGTATACTTGTGATGACAGTAGTAATAGTATGGAGTGTCTGTGTCTGTATGTACAACTGTGCCTGTGTGTGTGTGTGTGTGTGTGTGGTTGTCTTTGATTGTTCTTGTGTATTTGTGTGTGTACTTGAGTATACTTGTGATGACAGTAGTAATAGTATGGAGTGTCTTTGTGTTTGTATGTGTGTGGTTGACTTTGTGTTTGAGTGTTCTTGTGTATACTTGTGATGACAGTAGTAATAGTATGGAATGTCTGTGTCTGTCTTTGAGTTTGCAGTAGGTGTGTATTTGTGTACTTGAGTATACTTGTGCTGACAGTAGTAATGGTATGGGTGTGTCTGTGCTGTCTCTGCACGTGTGTATAGCTGTTGATAGTGACAGTAGTAATGGTATGGGTTGTCTGTGTATGGTTGTCTTTGTGTTTGTATGTGTGTGGTTGACTTTGTGCTTGTATGTGTGTACACGTGTGTGTATAGTTGTGATGACAGTAGTAATGGTATGGGTTGTCTGTGTATGGTTGCCTTTGTATTTGTGTGTATCACGTATGTACTTGGTTGTCTTTGTGCTTGTCGCTAATATTGGTAGTAGTATTATCACTACTATTGATTCTTCTTCACTCTACCCACCACCATTGCACTATACGTACTTTCCCCTACAATTTCAGTGTCACTCGACTACTTGACCACTGCTTGACCACTGCTTGACCACGTCATCGATCACTTTAATCACTACCATAATCTTAGGCACATCGTCCTCTACAATTTAAGTGGTCACTCGACCACTTGACCACTACTTGACCACTACTTGACCACTACTTGACCACTAATTTACCACCTTTTAAGCATCACCATGTCGCTACAACTACTTTTCCGGTAAAATTTATTCACTTGACCACTTGACCACTGCTTGACCATTGCTTGACCACTAATTTACCACTCTTTAATCATCACCATCTCATTACAATCACTTTTCCCTAAAATTTCCTTACTTGACTACTTGACCCTTACTTGACCACTTGACCACTGGTTGACCAGTGTGTAATTGCAAACACCTCTTATTATATTTATGACCACCCCCCTATATCACTTCTACTTGATCACTAATAACCACCCCTTACCACCACACCCATTATAACTTTATACGCTTTCCTTTGTAATCGGTGAATATACCACCCTTTACCTACTACTATCACACTGTTCAGATGATAGTAACCAGCTCTTACTTCATCGAGTATAACCACGATCCATCACACCCTTGTTCATCACTACACAGATACAGTCATATACGTAACCACCCTATACCCATTACACCCTTGTGTATCACTACACAGACACATTAAGTCTACGCCACCACCATATATCCAACCCATGACTAGAACGACCCATCAAATGACACCTATTATAACTTTATACGCTTTCCTTTGTAATGATGGTAGTGAATATACCACCCTTTATCAAGTATGTACTTGGTTGTCTTTGTGTTTGTCGCTACTATTCATAGTAGTATTATCACTACTATTGATTGTTCTTCACTCTACCCACCACCATTGCACTATACGTACGTTCCCCCTAAAATTTCCACCACCATATATAACACCCCTCCCTCATCCGTGCCCTCTCTTTAAGTACTACCACTCATCTCACAACCTCGCTTTCCAGAACATTTTACCTTAATTACTTCCCCACCAGGCAGCGCCAAAAATTTCGTTCCCACGAAAAAAAGTTCCCACACGCCGTTTCACCCCACAAAAAAAAAAATTTCACCGAGTCGACATTTCCCCCGTATTTCCTTCATAAACCCAAATTACCCTACCAGTTTACCCTCCAATCATGTGGCAAGTGCACGCCATATACTACTTACGAGGGGGCTTCAAATCAAAACCTTAATTTTTTTGTGTGAATATATTCTTGGAAAAAAAAAGTAAAGAACAAATTATAATTTTTCGATGAAGTCACCACTGCGTTCATTGAAAGACTCCCAGCGCCGATAAGGTGCTTGGATTCCTGTAGATAAATCGACTCTGGGGTCACTGCTCGATGTGTCTGACCCGGTCGTGAGCAGTCTGTCACAGAAGTCACGCTGTTTTGAAACTTCCTATTTAACAACACACACTTGTTGGACTGACAGGCATGCATCACCATACTGGACCCTAATTCGTCTATGCATTTCTATAGGTTTCACAACTTTAGAAAAGAAATGATGATAGAACGCTGCACCTCTTTCGTGCATGTCAAAAGTGGGGAGGTCGTCTTTAAACTGTGCTTATGACGTCACCGCGTTTGTCTGCACCGCGATGTCATGTGCTTAACACTCTTGACATCCTTAACAACAGTATTGACAGGTTAAAAGACAATCCCCGGGAAGGTTAACCCGGTCAACAAATGCCCGCAGAAGTCGGATGTGTCGGCCTAACGGCGCAAGAGCGCAGCTCTGCTGTAAACAGGCACAATGCAATCACGTCCGGAAAAAAAAACTCCGGATGAACGAAGAAGAAGAAGAAAAGACAATGACATGGTTATTATAAATTCTATCACACTTTTAAGGTCTCACGTAATGCCCCCTTGTAAAAGTACGCGGGTAGGCATGCAGATGCGTGGGTAGGCAGGCAGATGCGTGGGTAGGCAGGCAGATAGGTAGATAGCTAGACCGGCAGATAGATACGATTATATCAGATCTATGTATATTTTTGATACACAAAAAAAAAAAAAAAATACACACACACACAACATCGAGCTTCCTTGGTGATCACTACGGCCCAGTCTGTTGTTCTGACATCTTAAGGGCCTTGTCAGTTCATGTCTCCGCCTATTTCTCTATCAATCAGTCCTGTAAAACCACGCCCATGAAATCAATACTTCTCTGTTGTGCATTGTGAGTATTCTTTAACAGAGAGAGAGAGAGAGAGAGAGAGAGAGAGAGAGAGAGAGAGAGAGAGAGAGAGAGAGAGAGAGACAGACAGACAGACAGACAGACAGACAGACAGACAGACAGACAGACAGACACAGAGAGACAGAGAGACAGAGAGAGAGAGAGACAGACAGACAGAGAGACAGAGAGACAGAGAGAGAGAGAGAGAGAGAGAGACAGACAGACAGACAGACAGACAGACAGACAGACAGAGAGAGAGAGAGAGTAGTGAAAGAGAAAGACAGACTGTCACACATACACACACACACAAACAGAGAGAGCGAGAGAGAGAGAGAGAGAGAGAGAGAGAGAGAGAGAGAGAGAGAGAGAGAGAGAGAGAGAGAGAGAGACGGACAGGATGTCACACAATCAGATAGAGAGATGAGGTAGTGAGAGACAGACAGACTGTCATACAAACAGATTCAGAAAAGGATAGATATAGATGGGGGTAGTGAATCAGAGAGAGACATACTGTCACACAAATAGATAGAGAGATAGTGAGAGGGGGTGGGGGTAATGAAAGAGTGAGAGAGTGAAAGACTGTCACATAAACACACAGAGATGGGGGAGACAGAGGTGGAGAGGGAAAGAATGAGAGAGAGAGAGAGAGAGAGAGAGAGAGAGAGAGAGAGAGAGAGAGAGAGAGAGAGAGAGAGAGAGAGAGATGGAAATAGGATATCATAAAAATAAAATGAACCTATAGTACAGAGCTGTGCCAGATGCGTGTTGACTGTAATGTCGTTCGGCCATTATAAATGGTGACGACCACTGGTCATCCAGTGAGCCTCCATGATTAGGAGAACGAAGGTGACTGGTCAGGCAGATACGAGCTCTGAATATTTGTGGGCAATGTAAGCAGATGGTAGTGGCGCTAGCGGTGGATGTCGAACATTGAGCTTTCTGGGTGTTGGTTTGTTAGTGCGATCGATCTCTGTTGAGTTGTTACTGTGATATCTGTTGATTTGTTATTGTGATAACTGTTGATTTGTTATTGTGATATCTGTTGATTTGTTAATGTGATATCTGTTGATTTGTTATTGTGATATCTGTTGATTTGTTAATGTGATATCTGTTGATTTGTTATAGTGATATCTGTTGATTTGTTAATGTGATATCTGTTGATTTGTAACTGTGATATCTGTTTATTTGTAACTGTGATATCTGTTGATTTGTTATTGTGATATCTGTTGATTTGTTATTGTGATATCTGTTGATTTGTTATTGTGATATCTGTTGATTTGTTATTGTGATATCTGTTGATTTGTCAGTGTGATATCTGTTGATTTGTTAGTGCGATATCTGTTGATGTGTTAGTGTGATATCTGTTGATTTGTTAGTGTGATATCTGTTGATGTGTTAGTGTGATATCTGTTGATTTGTTAGTGTGATATCTGTTGATTTGTTAGTGCGATATCTGTTGATGTGTTAGTGTGATATCTGTTGATGTGTTAGTGTGATATCTGTTGATGTGTTAGTGTTATGTCTGTTGATGTGTTAATGTGATATATGTTGATTTGTTGGTGTGATATCCGTTGAAGTGTTAGTGTGATATCTGTTGATTTGTTGGTGTGATATCTGTTGATTTGTTAGTGTGATATCTGTTGATTTGTTAGTGTGATATCTGTTGATTTGTTAGTGTGATATCTGTTGATTTGTTAGTGTGATATCTGTTGAAGTGTTAATGTGATATCTGTTGATTTGTTAGTGTGATATCTGTTGATTTATTAGTGCGATATCTGATGATTTGTTAGTGTGATATCTGTTGATTTGTTAGTGTGATATCTGTTGATTTGTTAGTGTGATATCTGTTGATTTATTAGTGCGATATCTGTTGATTTGTTAGTGTGATATCTGTTGATTTGTTAGTGTGATATCTGTTGATTTGTTAGTGTGATATCTGTTGATTTATTAGTGCGATATCTGTTGATTTGTTAGTGTGATATCTGTTGATTTGTTAGTGTGATATCTGTTGATTTGTTAGTGCGATATCTGTTGATTTGTTAGTGCCATATCCTAAATGACCACCAATATACGAGGGTAATGCAATAAGTAAGTCACAAATGGCTGTAGAAAAATAACTGAAGATGATAACAACATGAAACCAGTTTTTTTTTTTTTTTTTACATGCATTGTCCCTTTATTTCTCAACATAATTTCCACCAACATTCATGCACTTATCCCATCGTTTTTTCAGTCCTCCCAAACCGGCTGCATAGAACTGCGTGCTCTGTTTTCTAAACCACGTTTCACTTCACATTCAACTTCGGCGTCATTCGCGAATTGTCTCCCGCCAAGGTGGGTTTTCAGTGTTTATGCTGACAAATGTTTGTCCCGTATAGCGGTGCATAGTTAAATAGAAAAAGTTACGAGCTCGAGTCAATAAGTAAGTCACACAGTTCTGGGGGATGGCCGGTAAATGAAAACAAAGCACGCAGTTCTATGCAGCCGGTTTGTGGGGACTGATAAAACGATGGGATAAATGCATCAATATTGGTGGAAATTATATTGAGAAATAAAGTGACACTGTATGTATAAAAATAAACTGGTTTCAAGTTGTTATCATGTGTAGTTATTTTTCTACAGCCATTTGTGACTTACTTATTAATTTGCCATCGTAACACTTTCAATCTTATCTCCGTGACAGCCACAATAACTGTTTTAATCTTATCTCTATGACAGCCAATATAACTGTTTTAATCTTATCTCTATGACAGCCAATATAACTGTTTTAATCTTATCTCTATGACAGCCAATATAACTGTTTTAATCTTATCTCCGTGACAGCCACAATAACTGTTTTAATCTTATCTCTATGACAGCCAATATAACTGTTTTAATCTTATCTCTATGACAGCCAATATAACTGTTTTAATCTTATCTCTATGACAGCCAATATAACTGTTTTAATCTTATCTCTATGACAGCCAATATAACTGTTTTAATCTTATCTCTATGACAGCCAATATAACTGTTTTAATCTTATCTCTATGACAGTCAATATAACTGTTTTAATCTTATCTCCGTGACAGCCACAATAACTGTTTTAATCTTATCTCTATGACAGCCAATATAACTGTTTTAATCTTATCTCTATGACAGCCAATATAACTGTTTTAATCTTATCTCTGTGACAGCCAATATAACTGTTTTAATCTTATCTATGTGACAACCAATATAACTGTTTTCAGCTTAACTCCGTGACAATACACATAACTGTTTTAATCTGATCTCTGTGACAGCCAATATAACTGTTTTAATCTTATCTCTATGACAGCCAATATAACTGTTTTAATCTTATCTCTATGACAGTCAATATAACTGTTTTAATCTTATCTCCGTGACAGCCACAATAACTGTTTTAATCTTATCTCTATGACAGCCAATATAACTGTTTTAATCTTATCTCTATGACAGCCAATATAACTGTTTTAATCTTATCTCTGTGACAGCCAATATAACTGTTTTAATCTTATCTATGTGACAACCAATATAACTGTTTTCAGCTTAACTCCGTGACAATACACATAACTGTTTTAATCTGATCTCTGTGACAACCAATGTAACTGTTTTAATCTTATCTCTATGATAGCCAACATAATTGTTGTAATCTTATCTATGTGACAACCAATATAACTCTTTTAATCTTATCTCAATGACAGTATATGTAACAGTTTTAATCTTATCTATGGGACAGCCAATACAACTGTTTTAATCTTATCTCTGTGACAACCAATATAACTGTTTGAATCTTATCTCTGTGACAGCCAGTATAACTGTTTTCATCTTATCTCCGTGACAGTACATTCAACTGTTTTAATCATATCACTGTGACGATTAACTTATCTGTTTGCCCTGATTACTTTTATAGTTATTGCTCCACACTTTCAACAACCAGATAAATATGGCATTCATTCATTCATTCAGTAGCATGTCCTTTGCAGAACCTCGCTCCCATAACAACCTTCCGGAAAACTTCTCGATCACAAGCAAGATGTCCCGCGTCTGATACACCCATCTGGAGATCATCCGCCACATCCTGCACCCATCTTCTCTTTGGCCTTCCTCTTCCTCTCTTCCCAGGCATATACCCTTCCATTATTGTTCTCTCCAAACTGTCGTGACGTTTCAAGTGACCAAAATACTTCAATTTTCTTTGTTTTATCGTCTTTAATAGCCATCCCTCCTCAATATTCAACTCTTGAAGTATGGATGCATTTGTTCTTTTCTTTACCCAAGATATTCTTAGAACTCGTCTATAACATTTATATTCAAAGGCATGTATGCGCTGTTCAGCTTGTTTAGTAAGTGTCCATGTCTCACAGGCGTATGTTGCAATGGGAAAGATGCATGCTCTTAAAAATCTAATTTTTGTAGTTCTGTCTGTCCCACACCATAATTTATTCATCTGTTTTAGTCTTTGAAGAGCAATGGATAGTCGCCGTTTAATTTCTTTCATTGCGTCACCATTATTCGTAATCAATGACCCAAGATATTCAAAATTTTCCACCACCTCCAATTTTCTCCTATTAATGTATATTTCTTTCTCCATAGTAGTTTTATCTGTATGCATTATCTTAGTTTTTGCTATGTTAAGATATAAGTTGTGATTTTCACTATTCAATTGTGTTGAGGCTATTAGGTTTTCTATGCCATTCTGTGTTGTGGATAGTAATACTGTATCATCAGCATATCGAATCTCTGGTATGTCATGACCGCCGATATTTAGGGCATCATATGGCTCCCTGTTTATATCATCTCTTACATTTCTCATTATATTTTCGGCATACAGGTTAAACAAATAGGGTGACAGCACGCAGCCCTGACGGACTCCTTGCTTGATGTCAAACCAATCTGATGTCTCGCCATCTATTCTAACTGCTGCTTGTTGGTCTAGATATAGCATTTTTATGAGATGTACTACATGTGAAGGAAAGCCCATATTCCTCATGATTTCCCAAAGTTTCTGATGCTGTACACAGTCAAATGCCTTTGAATAATCCACAAAACATGAGAATAGGTTTACATTAAATTCTCTGCACTTCTCTATTATTAAACGCATGTTGAATATGTGATCTCTTGTTCCTCTTCCTTGTCTAAATCCAGCTTGAACTACGTTAATCTCTTCTTCCATTTTCTTACTAAGTCTTCGCATTATGACTTTTAGTAGAATTTTACTTGCATGACTTATCAGGGCAACAGTTCTATAGTTGGTGCATAATTTCAGGTTGCCCTTTTTTGGTATTGGAATGAAGATAGTTCTCTTCCAATCTTTTGGCCATATACCATATTTCCAAATCTTTGTACATAATGCATGATATATGTGTATGCTTTCTTCTCCTCCTGCTTTAATTAGTTCAGCTGGTATCTCATCACATCCAGGTGATTTACCATTCTTCAGGTTCCTTATAGCCCAAGCAATTTCATCTAATGAGGGTTCAGGTTCTGTCTCTGCTGTCATTGGCTCATGTATCTCATTCATATCCTCACTGTCACTCATATCATACATTCCACTGCAGTACTCCTGCCATCTTTCTAGAATTTGTCTAGATTCTGTTAAGGTATTTCCCATCTTGTCACAGATAACATTCAATTGAGGTTGAACATTTCTTGTCAATAACTTCATTTCCTTGAACATTTCATAATCTCTTCCAGCCTTATGATATTGCTCTATTCTGGTACAGCAATCTTGTATATATTGATTTTTGTCCTTTCTTGTGTTCTTTCTTATTTCTCGAGTTAAAGATTTATACTTCATCCTGCTATCGGATTCATCTCCTTTCTGTTTCAGCTCCCTTCGTTGTTTTATTAATTCTAACGTGTCTGATGTAATCCATGGCTTAAGTTGCTTTTTCTTGGTCGGAATTAGAATCTTTGGCTGCAGTTATCAAGATATCTCTAGCTTGTACTGCCAGTTCATCAGGTGTCATTTCTTCTTGTACAGACATCAAGACCCCAAAGCGATTCCTAACTTCTATGTTGTATGCGTCCTGGTATTTTTGTGAGATCAAAACGAAGTGGCCTTGGTCCTCGGGTAAGCTTTTTGAGTTTTAATTTCAGATCTGCTTCTAATAACTGATGATCTGTATCACAGTCTGCACTTCGTAGGGTTTTTGCAGATGTTATGCTTGATCTCCATCTTCTTTGTATTAAAATATAATCTATCTGATTTTTGGTAAAACTGTCTGGAGACTTCCATGTGAAGAGTCTTCTTGGATGTTGTTTAAAAAGTGTGTTGGCTATCGTTAACTCATTTTCTGTGCAAAATTCAATTAATTTGTCACCTGCATCATTTCTATTTCCTAATCCAAATTTTCCTAAAACGTGTCTCTCATTTTCAGCTCTTCCTGCACCTACTTTAGCATTAAAATCTCCCATTATTATTGCTATATCATTATGACCAATCTTATTTAATGTGTCTTGTAGTGTGTTGTAAAAATCTTCAATTTCGTCCTCCTCTGCTGTTGAAGTAGGTGCATATATCTGTATGAGAGTTGTGTTTTTTGGACGGCCTTTAAGTCTAATAGTGAGGATTCTATCACTAACTGGATTATATCCCATTAAAGCTTTTGCAGTTGTCTTATCTAAACAAAATGCCACTCCACTCTGGCCTCCGACATCTCTACCAGAATAAATGAAAATACTTCCATTTTCAGTTGTAAAATGTCCCTTGCCGCTCCAGCGATGTTCACTAATTCCTAAAATGTGAATGTTTAACCTCTCAATCTCATCACACACTACTTTAAGCTTTCCCTCATACAAACTTCTCACATTCCACGTTGCCATTCTCACTCTGTTTCTTAGTCTGACACAGGGGATTTCCTTGGTAACACAGTCAGGATTAACTCCGTCATCACGATTACTAGTACTGGTCCCTGCGTCACACTCTTCCCCAGTGTTATCTGATCTGCCTGGCCTGGGGGTCTCGCCACCAGATCTCTTTCTTATTATGTTTTCTTTCATGGTTGTTATGGTTTCTTGGCAAGTTTTGCAGAAGGTAGTTTGCCGTTGCTTTCCTTCTGGGCAGTGACTGTACTAGTCGGTGGCCATAGCCATTGTCTCTACTGATGAGATCATCTGCCTATCGCCGCAGAGTGCAAGACCATAACCAACAACAATCTGTCGGCTGCTCTCACACTCCATCCACCACCTGCTTCCATGGCTTCACGTAACCCTGATCGGGGGGCTAAACGGGTACTCCACCTTGCCCAAGGGTGTCCCGTAGACTAACGGAGGAAAGGAGGCGTCTTACATCTCCTTTGATAGGGGATACCCCTACCCCGCTAACCGGCATAACTAAATAACTAAATATGGCATACAAAGAAAATTTATTTTACCTGACTGCCCGCCGTTGTAATCTCTTGCTCTAAATAACCTTAAAATTATAGTAACACTCGAGCATCTGATCACCAGACGATGACAACTCCCAACGAAAGATCCACGTGTTTACAATACCATCCCTCGCTTATCAACTTTAATATTCGCACACAACAATGCTCGATCACAAATGGCTGGACAGCACTAGTCCAGATCTGTTGACGAGTCCTAAAAGGCCCTACCGATGAGGGACCAGTGATTTGCGGAACTGGTGACGCAACGTTTGGCAGCCATGACGTTCTTCTCTGGTTTGACTCAAGGCGTTGCCCGAGGCGACACCGAGGGCGGGTTTGTTGTAAGGAAGAATGTTATAAACATTGCCAGGGCGGTGTTTGAAGAATTTCTGGGCCAGTGTGTTTGTTGTGTTGGGGTAAATGTTATGTCATGGCTAAAAATAGCTGAGAGTTTGAGCCGGTTGTTGCCGTTAAGTTTGTTTGCGTTAGTGCTGTTGTCTTTCCTGATTGGTGTAGGAGTTGAACTCACGACCTCAGCGATGTTTAAGAAGAGCTCTTATCCATTCGACCATGCTGATCTCCGGTAAAGATGATGATAAAATAATGCAGAAAAGTAAAACGTATAGGAGGAGAGAAGGAAGAGGAGGACAACAGTTAATATGATAACACGAAACTGATGTAGTAATTTTTATAATCTCGCTTGAATGGGTACCATAAAATATCTGCGGGAAATAAAGTCTGCCGAAGTCTTACTGCCATCACCCGCAGAGTGCGGAATGCTCTATACATGTATGGGTTCCGCATCAAATGTCCAATGCTCCTTAAGATGTTTGAAAGAGTCATTTGCTTACTGTTGACTTACTCATTCAGCGTAACTGTCTAAAATACTGTAGGATGAGCACTGTATACCCACAATTCCTCACGGTATACAGGAGGGTCACGGTATACAGGAGGGTCACGTCATACAGGAGGGTCACGGTATACAGGAGGGTCACGGTATACAGGAGGGTCACGGTATACAGGAGGGTCACGGTATACAGGAGGGTCACGGTATACAGGAGGGTCACGGCATACAGGAGGGTCACGGTATACAGGAGGGTCACGGTATACAGGAGGGTCACGGCATACAGGAGGGTCACGGTATACAGGAGGATCACGGTATACAGGAGGGTCACGGCATACAGGAGGATCACGGTATACAGGAGGGTCACGTCATACAGGAGGGTCACGGTATACAGGAGCATCACTGTATACAGGAGGATCACGGTATACAGGAGGGTCACGTCATACAGGAGGGTCACGGTATACAGGAGCGTCACGTCATACAGGAGGGTCACGTCATACAGGAGGGTCACGGTATACAGGAGGGTCACGGTATACAGGAGGGTCACGGTATACAGGAGGGTCACGGTATACAGGAGGGTCACGGTATACAGGAGGATCACGGTATACAGGAGGGTCACGTCATACAGGAGGGTCACGGTATACAGGAGGATTACGGTATACAGGAGGATCACGGCATACATGAGGATCACGGCATACAGGAGGGTCACGTCATACAGGAGGGTCACGGTATACAGGAGGATCACGGTATACAGGAGGGTCACTGTATACAGGAGGATCACGGCATACAGGAGGATCACGGCATACAGGAGGGTCACGTCATACAGGAGGGTCACGGTATACAGGAGCGTCACGTCATACAGGAGGGTCACGGTATACAGGAGGGTCACGGTATACAGGAGGGTCACGTCATACAGGAGGGTCACGGTATACAGGAGGATCACGGTATACAGGAGGGTCACGGCATACAGGAGGATCACGGTATACAGGAGGATCACGGTATACAGGAGGATCACGGTATACAGGAGGGTCACGGTATACAGGAGGGTCACGTCATACAGGAGGGTCACGGTATACAGGAGGGTCACTGTATACAGGAGGATCACGGTATACAGGAGGATCATGGCATACAGGAGGGTCACGTCAAACAGGAGGGTCACGTCAAACAGGAGGGTCACGTCAAACAGGAGGGTCACTGTATACAGGAGGGTCACGTCAAGCAGGAGGGTCTCTACTTTACTTGTAAACGTCATTCCAACGCTCAATCAGTATTGTCCTCTGTTGTCATATGATATTAATGATTGACAGGGAAAGAAAATAGACCTCGTTGCACCAGGTTTTATCCAATATGGCTCGGTCTCTTTCCACAAGGCGTTCTGTCGAAAGGTCGCACAAAGCACGAACTCCGTAGCTCCAGCGACGTCCCTCAGTAATCTCCGAGTAAACCGCACTCGTGAACAGAACGACGTAGCCGGGAATCGAACCCACAACCTTCGGAACTCGAGGCAGGCGGCTCAGCCACTTGGCCACGGAGACTCCCGAGTCCTCAGACAACATTAAATGTCTGACACATGCACATTGAGATCTCGGCTTCGAATTGACGCATAGACTTGGGAAAGGAACCGTTTGCTTTTGCTTTTCAAGAGGTATCCTATTATTTTTAAAAAAAAAAAAACAAGTAATTGAAAAGCAATTTAGAAAATGTTACTGAAATAGAGAGCCGGATAATATATTATCAAAGGCGGTAATGTCGAGTAGACACAACACCACAACTGGGGCTTGATTTCAGAGGTTGAGAACTGCGCGCTTCTGATATGTGATCTTCCCAACCGTTCTCCGTGAACGTATTACACAGGAAATCTATTTGGGAACCAGTTGATGCCACCGAAACAGTTACACAAATAAACACACGTAGTATTGTTTGGCGCTCACAGAAGGAAAAGAAATAAGTAGAGACCAGAGGGCGCACTAGACAACATACAATTTGAAAGCTGTAGTTACCGACCGGGATTCGAACCTGTCACCTCCAAATGATGACAGCGCCTCGCTGCAGGAACAAGTGTATTTCGACGTTGACCAACTAGACACTCCAAAAAAAAAGTGTCTTCATTAGCCATGTCTATCATACACACGAACCTACAACTATGGAATATGGGCAGAATTCGTATCAATGTGCATGGGGGGGGGGGGGGGGGGGTATTTTTTCACGTCGATCTCTAGTAAAAAATGTCCCTGGTCTCTGGGTAGTGAGGTCGGACGCCCGTGTGTATTGTTGCGTGCTGTGTTGTTGTTGCATATCCCTTACAGGACGTTTGAGTTAACATCAGCATTTGTCAGCATTTTGCTGATGTACTAGGCAAGATTACGCTCAGTAGTTTGCCATTGCTTTCTGAGCGACCAGCGCACATACCCCAAAGTTACCAACGCGGCGAGAACCGCTATCTATTCTCGCGCAAGTTACGTTATTCACGAGAATATATATATATATATATATATATATATATATATATATATATATATATATATATATATATATATATATATATATATATATATATATATACATTTATAAAATATCCCAAAAAAAATATTTTTAAAAATATACAAAATAATATAATAATATAATTTTTTTTTAAATATAGATATATAAGTTACTCATCTGTTTCCTTGGTGTGTTGGTACCCTCGTATATGTTTCAAACCAAATGTGATTCTACATATTGTCATGTAGGTAGATAGACAGGTTAATTAGTTAGTTGCGTTTCCTTTATACAACGCTGTAGCCAACCTCAGAATATTTTGCTTATTTGTGATTTCTTGGCAAGTTTACGTTCAGTAGTTTGTCATTGCTTCTCGAAGGACCAGCGCTCATACCATTCTATGAAACCCAACGCAGACTGGTCTGCTGCCAAATCGCCAGTAGTTGTGTTTCGGAAGCGGTATGCGGGATTATGCATTGCATTAGTAACGCCTTCACCGCGGAGACGGCAGATAGAAAAGTAGACATAACATTTATAAGAAGTTTAGTTTAGTTTAGTCGTTGGATCAACATCACGTCACACGGTTTAACTCAAGATGCTCCGTTTTCCTCCTAACTCAAACCTGAGTCCGGAGAAACTGAGCTCAATGCACGAACTCCGTTGCATCGGCGAGGATCCTGAAATACTTGGGTAGATTGTTAACTCGAAATTTTGCATGGGCAGCGCCGTTAGGCTACTCTTTTTCGATTTCCAACTGCCAAGGGACTTTTTACGTGCGTAACAATACACACGGACGTCCGATCTCACTACCCAGAGACCAGGGGAAATTTTATTGCTGGAAGTCCAGGTGGATGTTTTAAAATAAATACCGGTCCTCACCGGGGCCTGAACCCGGGACTTCCAGCACTCGAGGCGAACACCATACCTCGAGACCACTCATCCCCCATGTATAAGAAATGACACCCTAAAATGTAAGGAAGAAGAATGTAAATAACACACTTGACATCACCAAAGAAATAAATCTAAAGACATGTTGAATACCAGAAACCATTGATGCCTAGCCAGAACAAACCATTATTTAGTTATTTTTGATATTGGTATTTTGGCTGACTGGCCTTGAACTCAAGTGTAGTTGACGTGCTACTACTTACAGTGCACTGGGCTGATGGCCTTGAACTCACGTGTAGTTGACGTGCTACTACTTACAGTGCACTGGGCTGATGGCCTTGAACTCACGTGTAGTTGACGTGCTACTACTTACAGTGCACTGGGCTGATGGCCTTGAACTCACGTGTAGTTGACGTGCTACTACTTACAGTGCACTGGGCTGATGGCCTTGAACTCACGTGTAGTTGACGTGCTACTACTTACAGTGCACTGGGCTGATGGCCTTGAACTCACGTGTAGTTGACGTGCTACTACTTACAGTGCACTGGGCTGATGGCCTTGAACTCACGTGTAGTTGACGTGCTACTACTTACAGTGCACTGGGCTGATGGCCTTGAACTCACGTGTAGTTGACGTGCTACTACTTACAGTGCACTGGGCTGATGTTGCCGTGTGGATTAGCTTCCCATTTTACCAGTGTTCCCTCGCCACAGGCGAACCCACTCCGACTTCTAAGGTACTTGTAATTTACGTCCCCAAGTCAAGGACGAGAAGTCAACATTTTAGTCCAGCTGACCGGTGTAGAGGTTTAACCCGCTACCTCGGTATCAGCTCACCGGAAGTTTAAGAGGAAGTGGTTGGTCTATTAGGCCAAACTGATCTGTCATTTACCTGTCATTTACTGCCAATATAGTACCTTGCGGTGTATGGCAGAGGGGTCTTTGAGCCTGAGGAATAAAGGCCGCCTGGCTAGTGCAGTCGCCGCGAACTGTGCAGGTTAGGATTTTCTTTTTGCCCCCGACAGAAAAAAATCCCGCACCTTACCGGGGATCGAACCCGGGTCTCCCGAATGAGAGTCCGGCAGTCCGGCGTTCTATCCACTCGGCCAGCCGCTCCTCGCCAAACTGATCAAATCAGACGTAGCCGGGAATCGAACCCACAACCTTCGGAACTCGAGGCAGGCGGCTCAGCCACTTGGCCACGGAGACTCCCGAGTCCTCAGACAACATTAAATGTCTGACACATGCACATTGAGATCTCGGCTTCGAATTGACGCATAGACTTGGGAAAGGAACCGTTTGCTTTTGCTTTTCAAGAGGTATCCTACTATTTTTTTTTTTAAAAAACAAGTAATTGAAAAGCAATTTAGAAAATGTTACTGAAATAGAGAGCCGGATAATATATTATCAAAGGCGGTAATGTCGAGTAGACACAACACCACAACTGGGGTTTGATTTCAGAGGTTGAGAACTGCGCGCTTCTGATATGTGATCTTCCCAACCGTTCTCCGTGCACGTATTACACAGGAAATCTATTTGGGAACCAGTTGAGGCCACCGAAACAGTTACACAAATAAACACACGTAGTATTGTTTGGCGCTCACAGAAGGAAAAGAAATAAGTAGAGACTAGAGGGCGCACTAGACAACATACAATTTGAAAGCTGTAGTTACCGACCGGGATTCGAACCTGTCACCTCCAAATGATGACAGCGCCTCGCTGCAGGAACAAGTGTATTTCGACGTTGACCAACTAGACACTCAAAAAAAAAGTGTCTTCATTAGCCATGTCTATCATACACATGAACCTACAACTATGGAATATGGGCAGAATTCGTATCAATGTGCATGGGGGGGGGGGGGGGGGGGATTTTTTCACGTCGATCTCTAGTAAAAAAATGTCCCTGGTCTCTGGGTAGTGAGGTCGGACGCCCGTGTGTATTGTTGCGTGCTGTGTTGTTGTTGCATATCCCTTACAGGACGTTTGAGTTAACATCAGCATTTGTCAGCATTTTGCTGATGTACTAGGCAAGATTACGCTCAGTAGTTTGCCATTGCTTTCTGAGCGACCGGCTCACATACTCCAAAGTTACCAACGCGGCGAGAACCGCTATCTATTCTCGCGCAAGTTACGTTATTCACGAGAATATATATATATATATATATATATATATATATATATATATATATATATATATATATATATATATATATATATATATATTAAATATATATATATATATATATATATATATATATATATATATATATATATATATATTATATATATATATATATATATATATATCTATATATATATATATACATTTATAAAATATCCCAAAAAAATATTTTTAAAAATATACAAAATAATATAATAATATAATTTTTTTTTAAATATAGATATATAAGTTACTCATCTGTTTCCTTGGTGTGTTGGTACCCTCGTATATGTTTCAAACCAAATGTGATTCTACATATTGTCATGTAGGTAGATAGACAGGTTAATTAGTTTAGTTGCGTTTCCTTTATACAACGCTGTAGCCAACCTCAGAATATTTTGCTTATTTGTGATTTCTTGGCAAGTTTACGTTCAGTAGTAATTTGTCATTGCTTCTCGAAGGACCAGGGCTCATACCATTCTATGAAACCCAACGCAGACTGGTCTGCTGCCAAATCGCCAGTAGTTGTGTTTCGGAAGCGGTATGCGGGATTATGCATTGCATTAGTAACGCCTTCACCGCGGAGACGGCAGATAGAAAAGTAGACATAACATTTATAAGAAGTTTAGTTTAGTTTAGTCGTTGGATCAACATCACGACACACGGTTTAACTCAAGATGCTCCGTTTTCCTCCTAACTCAACCTGAGTCCGGAGAAACTGAGCTCAATGCACGAACTCCGTTGCATCGGCGAGGATCCTGAAATACTTGGGTAGATTGTTAACTCGAAATTTTGCATGGGCAGCGCCGTTAGGCTACTCTTTTTCGATTTCCAACTGCCAAGGGACTTTTTACGTGCGTAACAATACACACGGACGTCCGATCTCACTACCCAGAGACCAGGGGAAATTTTATTGCTGGAAGTCCAGGTGGATGTTTTAAAATAAATACCGGTCCTCACCGGGGCCTGAACCCGGGACCTCCAGCACTCGAGGCGAACACCATATCTCGAGACCACTCATCCCCCATGTATAAGAAATGACACCCTAAAATGTAAGGAAGAAGAATGTAAATAACACACTTGACATCACCAAAGAAATAAATCTAAAGACATGTTGAATACCAGAAACCATTGATGCCTAGCGAGAACAAACCATTATTTAGTTATTTTTGATATTGGTATTTTGGCTGACTGGCCTTGAACTCAAGTGTAGTTGACGTGCTACTACTTACAGTGCACTGGGCTGATGGCCTTGAACTCACGTGTAGTTGACGTGCTACTACTTACAGTGCACTGGGCTGATGGCCTTGAACTCACGTGTAGTTGACGTGCTACTACTTACAGTGCACTGGGCTGATGGCCTTGAACTCACGTGTAGTTGACGTGCTACTACTTACAGTGCACTGGGCTGATGGCCTTGAACTCACGTGTAGTTGACGTGCTACTACTTACAGTGCACTGGGCTGATGGCCTTGAACTCAAGTGTAGTTGACGTGCTACTACTTACAGTGCACTGGGCTGATGGCCTTGAACTCACGTGTAGTTGACGTGCTACTACTTACAGTGCACTGGGCTGATGGCCTTGAACTCACGTGTAGTTGACGTGCTACTACTTACAGTGCACTGGGCTGATGGCCTTGAACTCACGTGTAGTTGACGTGCTACTACTTACAGTGCACTGGGCTGATGGCCTTGAACTCACGTGTAGTTGACGTGCTACTACTTACAGTGCACTGGGCTGACTGGCCTTGAACTCAAGTGTAGTTGACGTGCTACTACTTACAGTGCACTGGGCTGATGGCCTTGAACTCACGTGTAGTTGACGTGCTACTACTTACAGTGCACTGGGCTGATGGCCTTGAACTCACGTGTAGTTGACGTGCTACTACTTACAGTGCACTGGGCTGATGGCCTTGAACTCACGTGTAGTTGACGTGCTACTACTTACAGTGCACTGGGCTGATGGCCTTGAACTCACGTGTAGTTGACGTGCTACTACTTACAGTGCACTGGGCTGATGGCCTTGAACTCAAGTGTAGTTGACGTGCTACTACTTACAGTGCACTGGGCTGATGGCCTTGAACTCACGTGTAGTTGACGTGCTACTACTTACAGTGCACTGGGCTGATGGCCTTGAACTCACGTGTAGTTCACGTGCTACTACTTACAGTGCACTGGGCTGATGGCCTTGAACTCACGTGTAGTTGACGTGCTACTACTTACAGTGCACTGGGCTGATGGCCTTGAACTCACGTGTAGTTGACGTGCTACTACTTACAGTGCACTGGGCTGATGGCCTTGAACTCACGTGTAGTTGACGTGCTACTACTTACAGTGCACTGGGCTGATGGCCTTGAACTCACGTGTAGTTGACGTGCTACTACTTACAGTGCACTGGGCTGATGGCCTTGAACTCACGTGTAGTTGACGTGCTACTACTTACAGTGCACTGGGCTGATGGCCTTGAACTCACGTGTAGTTGACGTCCTACTACTTACAGTGCACTGGGCTGATTTTTGCGTGTGGATTAGCTTCCAATTTTACCAGTGTTCCCTCGCCACAGGCGAACCCACTTCGACTTCTAAGGTACTTGTAATTTACGTCCCCAAGTCAAGGACGAGAAGTCAACATTTTAGTCCAGCTGACCGGTGTAGAGGTTTAACCCGCTACCTCGGTATCAGCTCACCGGAAGTTTAAGAGGAAGTGGTTGGTCTATTAGGCCAAACTGATCTGTCATTTACCTGTCATTTACTGCCAATATAGTACCTTGCGGTGTATGGCAGAGGGGTCTTTGAGCCTGAGGAATAAAGGCCGCCTGGCTAGTGCAGTCGCCGCGAACTGTGCAGGTTAGGATTTTCTTTTTGCCCCCGACAGAAAAAAATCCCGCACCTTACCGGGGATCGAACCCGGGTCTCCCGAATGAGAGTCCGGCAGTCCGGCGTTCTATCCACTCGGCCAGCCGCTCCTCGCCAAACTGATCAAATCATTATAATAAAAGTGCAGAATAAACACAATTAACTCTGATATTAACTCTGACTCTAGGCGGCCTGGTGTGCCTTGCCAGATCGAGAAGACCTGATCATTCGGGGCCACATCAATTGACGAATGTCAGTCATGGCGATCGGGTAAAATTTCAGCTATAGTCTGCGATGGGTAAAATTGTGATATTCTAGTGTGATCATTTATTCGCGACTAGCGTGTGCCGCGTGGTCAAGTGGTTACACACCCGCCTCACACGCAGTGATCCGGGGTTAGATCCCGGGTCCAGTCAAGGATATGTACTACTGACGAGCTCAAACGAGAGCGAAACTCGAGTATAGTGCTTCAAATTTGACGTGGACAAGACCTTAGGTTCGTACCGGAATACGATCAGCGTTGCCAGTAGTGGGTTCCTCAATCTTTAAAACCTCAAATCCCGAAACAACCAAATAAATTAACTATGATAATTCGAAAATGCTTCATAACACTACATTCAAGAATACGAAACAATTCAGATTTGTCTAAAAATATCACTATTGGTAAATAACAAATAAATTATGAACTGAATCAATTATTTAGCAACAAGCAGCCAATTATTGTGTTATTTTAAACACGAACTAACAAAAGAATTCTGTGTAAATTAGTTTAGTGTAGAACTGACATCCGGTGGTCCAGTTCGGTTCTCACAATTGTAGGATGTTTTCGCTTCTGCACACTAAGTTTTGGCAACCGTTGACAATTCTGCCAGGCCAGTTCTCGCCGGCGTTTGTTTGACCGCCGCTTGAGTTGTGGCTTCAGAAGTACAAGATTGTTGATGCGCCCGGGGCTGTTCAGTTTGTCCACACTGCTCGACATGTTGATTCATGGGTTAGTTGGCGTCCGGACAGCTCGGCGGGTCGTGGGATGTTGCAACAAAGTTGCAGAAGCAAATACGAGACAGCGTTGGGTCTATCAGTTCTTGACGGCGAGTCCAGGACGGGCATTTTCTTCTTTTCATTTTATCTTCCAATGAAACATAATCGTATGTATTAGTTATATGGCAAAACCATTTCACTTGCTGTTTTCTGATGAAACCTAGAGCTGATATAACCCATACTTTAGTCCTGATTTCATCATTTCTGATTTTCTCTCGTGTTATGTCTTTTCACGTGGCCGAAATATTTCACTTGCCTCTTTTTTATTTCTTTCATAAACTCATTTTTCATTCCCAGTTTTTTTTAGGAGGGAATGCATCTCTTGGTGGTATCTTGCCTATGGACAAGGAGGAGGTGGTCGAGCGCTTGTGGGACCAAGTGGAGAAGGCGGAGGAACAGATTGAGAACCCATATGTGGAAAGAATGAGATTGCGGGGGATCGGCAGGGGTTCTGGAAGAATCTCAAAACTGAGAGGGAAGACCAGGAGAACATTTAATCAGATAGCGGTGGGAACGATTAGTGGTATGACTCTTCGCTGGCTATTGAACGAGGGGACTGAGCACGTATGGGAATGTCCTGAGTGCAGTGATATCGGTTCTTGACTCAACTCAACTCAACTCCCAGTTTTTCTAGAACCTCTGTATTTGATTGTTTTTGTTTCCATGGAATACGACTTATTCTTCTGTATATCCTCATCTCTAGGGCCTCTATTCGACTTTCTAATTTCTTGTTCATTGTCCAGGCTTCCACGCCATATATTAGGGTATATACATAATATATATTGATTGTTCATTGATGTTAAGTCCAGGCAGTTCGACTTGCTTGAAAATTATGTCTGTGTATAAGTTGAAGACAACAAGTATCCTTGCAGTGCTCTTCTTTTTATCTCTATGGGCGACGAATAATTATTTCCGTGTCTAATTGTCGCCACTTGTTCCCAGTACAAGTTGCTAAGTCTGATGTCCTTTCCGTCTAGTCCTATATCCGTTGAGGTAATGTATTTAGAGATTGGCTCCAGAATACAGTGCTTCCATCCCTAGATAGACTGTCGTGTCCAATTATGGACAATGCATGATATCACAATTTTGTTGCCCAAGAAGACAAAATACCTACAGCGTCGAGCACAAAGGCAGCAATAAAGATATGGCTCCGAATGGAAAACATACCATTTCCAGAAACGTATTCAAGCTAGACTTGTTGTCCCTTGTAAAACAGACGCCAAAAAGCAAGAAATATCAAATCGACAAGTTGATAGAAGAGCATCGTCATGGGTGCTTAAGACTTCCGCCGTACCATACTCATTTTAACCCTATAAAACTTGTGTGGGCTAAAATTAAAGGACAGGTGGCAGCTGACAATACTATATTCAAATTGTCTGACGTCAAGATACTAACCCAGTCCGTGCTATTAAATATTGATAAAAGTTAGTGGGGAAAAAATGTGAGGACCATGTGTTGAAAGAGGAAGAGGACTATTAGAGAAAGGATGGATTTAATGTTATGCAACCGAGAGCAGTCATAAACCTACTGGAATCGTGCGACACAGATTAAGGTCTCGGCAAATCGCAGACATTAATCCACATGCACACCTACTGTGATATTTTTACTCCAACTATTCAGAAGAAGAATTGCGGGCCCTTAACATGACAGCATCGACACAAACAATACAATTTGTCAATGGCAACAGTTTGTATTCCATAGTGATGAATTTTCAATTCCGTAAGCCCTCAACGGTGACAAACAACTGGCATTGAAAAAAAAAAGCTTAGACGCATTGAATACCAACCGAAGAGTAATATTTCGGCATAACAAGAAACGTGAGAAGAAACATGTTGTCAAGTGAGGGGACAACACACGAACATGCGAATCATTCTATAAACTTCAATGAAAAGAGGACCAATATCTTGACCGTTAAGAAGGAAGCCCACTGTAGAGACATTCACAGCTATATTCTTCGTGCAAAACAGGTAATCATGTTCTGTCTCAGCAGAGTAGATATTGCACCCACTCCCATACGAATCTGGATACGCCGTGTGTCGTCATTCGAACTGGCAGGGGAATTACTGTAAAACAAGTTTGTTAGCAAGAAATCACTAGTTTTTCACCAAAACATCAAAGAAATGTTGCCGCTTTCCATGATTTAAGTTGCTTTTGGACCTACCAAAGACATATTCCTTGGGTGGGGATAAATATAAGACGGCAGGAAAAATTTCATAAAGATGCAACAGACAGTTTTCAAGATAATTGATCGTGAATGAAGGCATTCGTTTCTCTACAGACTATAGGCAATGAATGTATCAGTATTACTGGGCACGGCGAAGATGCGAGTTCGGACAAGTTTGGGGCCGAAAGATAGTATTAAACACCTACATTTACTCTCTATAAAATGTGTTTTTGGTGTGTATTTTGGAGAGTCTAGAACGAGTTATTAGGATTTTCATTGATTCATATGGAAATGCCGGTCTCTCTGGCCGAGGGGTTACAACACTTTCTCCGTAATCCCGTTTATCACGCAGAGTCTCGTAAGCGGGCGAGAGCTGGGAGCGGTTCGTCCCCCGCTGGTGACTTGCGGGATAACTGAGCCGGCCGCTCAGAAAGCAATGGCAAACTACTGAGCGTAATCTTGCCAAGAAATCAACAGACAGCTGAAAGATGCTGCTGTTGACAGCGATGTCCTGTAAAGGATATGCAAAACATTTAAAACATATGGAAATAATTACCTCGGTTTTCGTCGTTTTCGGATTTCGCGATTGATTTTGGACGGAGAACCGAGGTTTGGCTGTAATATAAACAATTAAAGCTGTAGGCACTCAAGGATTCGAACGTGCTGCCTCCAACTGACGATGTTGCCCAAGTAGAGGAGTAAATATACATCAACGCAAAGCCAACCAGAGACTTCAGCTGTTTAGTGTGTATTCTGATCTATGCTGTTTCCTTCACTTCTGTGAGAGCCCATCACTACCTGTACATTAGTAGTGTAGAACGAGGAAAGGATGACCGTTTTTGAGGCGCAAAAGCGATTTGCGCCTCAAAGGGCGATAACTCCCACTTTTTGAAAAAGTAGGCGTGGTCAGAGTAGGTGTTCAAGTGACTCATCAGAGTGGGTGTGGCCTAGTGATTCATCAGAGTAGGTGTGGTCTAGTGACCCCTTAAATTGTAGGTACTATACAACATAAAAAATACAACAATAAAGAAAACAAACGAGTCAAGTAAGGTATATAATGATTTTAATAAATCATGTATAGACACAGTTATAAATTGTTTTTTCTTGGCGGGGAAGTGTGGGTAAGTCTGGCAGGTAGTACCCGGGAGTTATACGTCGGCAAGTGTGGGAAAATCTCCAGCGGCTGTGACGGTGGTCGGTTCATAACAGACGTGGAGGGGTGCATATGGAAAAGTCATTAAGTAACGGGTTGTAAAAACGGGGGTGAGTGGTATGTTAAAGTATTTTGAACTGTTAGCACATTGGTGGTGTACATCAGTAGGAATAGACGCAATAGTTGCGGTGGCGATAGTAGTCATAGTGGGTATGGGTTAGTGAAATTAGTTGATAAGGGTGGTTATTATTGCTATGTAGATGTTCATAGTAGCTTATTCACTAACATCACACGTGTTACAAATGAAACCTTGAAAGCTAAAGATCGTCAGTTGTAATGAATATTGTGTAGTGTCATTCGGTAGGTAAGGGGTGGGTACCAGGTATTAGTGGTCAAGTAGTGGTCAAGCAGTGGTCAAGTGAGGAAAATTTTAGGGGAAAGTGGTTGTAATGATAGGGTGACGATTAAAGAGTGGTAAATTAGTGGTCAAGCAGTGGTCAAGCAGTGGTTAAGTGGTGTTCAAGTGGGGAAATTTTAGGGAAAGTGGTTGTAATGATATGGTAATGATTAAAGGGTGGTACATTAGTGGTCAAGCAGTGGTCAAGTGAGGAAATTTTTAAGGGAAAGTGGTTGTAATGATATGGTGATAATTAAAGGGTGGTAAATTAGTGGTCAAGCAGTGGTCAAGCAGTGGTCAAGTGAGGAACATTTTAGGGGAAAGTAGCTGTAATGATATGGTGATGATTAAATGGTGATAATTAGTGGTCAAGTAGTGGTCAAGTGGTGGTCAAGTGAGGAAATTTAAGGGGAAAGTGGTTGTAATGATATGGTGATGATTAAAGGGTGGTAAATTAGTGGTTAAGCAGTGGTCAGGCAGTGGTCAAGTGAGGAAATTTTAGTGAAAAGTGGTTGTAATGATATGGTGATGATTAAAGGGTGGTAAATTAGTGGTCAAGCAGTGGTCAAGTGAGAAAATTTTTAAGGGAAAGTGGTTGTAATGATATGGTGATAATTAAAGGGTGGTAAATTAGTGGTCAAGCAGTGGTCAAGTGAGGAAAATTTTAGGGGAAAGTAGCTGTAATGATATGGTGATGATTAAAGGGTGATAAATTAGTGGTCAAGTAGTGGTCAAGTAGTGGTCAAGTGAGGAAATTTTAGGGGAAAGTGGTTGTAATGATATGGTGATGATTAAAGGGTGGTAAATTAGTGGTTAAGCAGTGGTCAGGCAGTGGTCAAGTGAGGAAATTTTAGGGAAAAGTAGTTGTAATGATATGGTGATGATTAAAGGATGGTAAATTAGTGGTCAAGCAGTGGTCAAGTAGTGGTCAAGTGAGGAAATTTTAGGGAAAAGTGGTTGTAATGATATGGTGATGATTAAAGGGTGGTAAATTAGTGGTCAAGGAGTGGTCAACCAATGGTCAAGTAGTGGTCAAGTGGTCGAGTGACCACTTAAATTGTAGAGGACGATGTCCCTAAGATTATGGTAGTGGTTAAAGTGATCGATGACGTGGTCAAGTAGCGGTCAACCAGTGGTCAAGTGGTCGAATGAACACTTAAAAGGTAGAGAAAAGTACGTATATTGAAATGGTGATGGTAAAATGGTCGACAACGTGGTCAAGCAGTGGTCAAGTAGTGCTCAACCAGAGGTCAACCGCTCAAGTGAGAAAATTGTAGGGTATGGTACGTGTAGTGAAACAGAGATGGATAAATTAAGTAGTGACGTTGTCAAGTAGTGATCAAGTAGCGGGCAAGTACTGGTCAAATGGTCGAGTGACCACTTAAATTGTAAGGGAAAGTACGTGTAGTGAACCTGTGTTGGTTAAAGTAATCGATTACGTGCTCAAGTAGTGGCCAAGTAGTGGTAAATGGTCGAGTGACTACTTAAATTGTCGGTGAAAGTAGGTATAGCGACATGGTGATGATCAAGAGTTGGTCAAGTGGTGTTCAAATAGTGGTCAAGTAGTGGTCAAGTAGTCGAATGACCACTTAAATTGTAGGGTATGGTACGTGTAGTGAAACGGTGATGGTAAAATAAGTAATGGCATGGTCAAATAGTGGTCAAGTACTGGTCAAGTAGTGGTCAAGTGGTCGAATTATCACTTAAATTGTAGGGTATGGTACGTGTAGTGACATGATGATGGTTAAAGTGATCGATGACATGATCAAGACGTTATGCCGACTGCTAAGTTCAGAAAGTAATGTCCTTACTATCAGCAATTTCCCTGACAGGAGCGCCTCGAGCACTGATTTTTGTATTGGTCAATAGCACCTAGAGGTACACTCGACACACATGGACAATAGTTACAGCCGACCAAAGATGGCGGCGCACTCTATCACACATGGGTTATTGCTACAACCAGACTACGTCTTATTCGCTAAGACTGGTCAAATATGGCGTCACATCCGGTCACATGTGTAATGGTACATCCGAGACACAGGCTCACTGACTAAAACCAGTCAAAGAATTCCCTGCTTCCGATCACATGTATAAGGGTACAGCCACTAACGGGGTTAATGACTAAACCGATCAAAGATGGTGATGGATCCAGTGACACGCATAACGATACACGTGGAACACGTGGCTAATAACCGAAACGTTCAGTGACGGTGGTGCATCCGGTAACAGGGGTAATGGTACATCTGAGAAACGTGGTTAAGAGGGAAACTATAGAAAAAGGTGTCCTATCGATTTTCGAGTCAGGGAACCTAAAGTATGATGATCACTGTGTATAGGAGTGAATACACTGCATCATCAACACTGCATACGAAGGGTAAAATGGTCACCCCCTTCTCTCTCTTTTCTATATCCGTGTAGTCCTAGTGGTATCCGGGCTACACCAAAGGACACCTGGGCATTAACACAACATAAACTGGTCTCGAAAACCCCATACGCGCGTGTAAACAACTAAGCACAGTTTTCCGACTAAGCCTTTCGCATACTCATAGTACAGATATGTGATCACTGATGCTAGTCGGGGAAATCGTATCTGTACGTAACAACTATCGGGTCATACAGCGACGAGTGGGTAGTGGATGTTATCAGATGCACACAAACACAACAAACTGCCCCGATTCAACCTTAGGCAATGCACGTAACATGACAGGTCACGTGTCCGCCGTCATAACCAGCGACGTTATCACGTATCAAATTAGGCATCCACACTTTCATTTCCTTTCTATGTGTCCATAGTGTCTTTACATCTTTCTCCAGAAAGCCATTTCCAAGACCAATATATGTTTTTTCAGTGTACCTGCTCAGTGCCACACTTCACAACCAGACAAAAGTACACCTTCTATGTACCACTTCAACCGTCAAATAAGAAAATATGCTAGACAAAATAGTAAAATTTTTGGTCAAATACAGAAATATCTCGTCCAAACTTATAAAAAGTACGAACATTTGTTAACCTATTGGGAAAAATATCAATCAAGTAGGAAAGTTTGTTAGTCAAATAGAAAAAATATTGACCACGTAACGATATATCTTGTCCACACTTATGAAAAGTAGGGAAATTTGTTAGTCAAATTAGAAGGAGAAAAAAGATTGACCAAGTAACGAAATACCCCCACCAAACTTATGAAAGGTACGAAACTTTGTTAAGCAAGTATGAAAATGTATCGACCAAACAGAGAAATATATCACCCAAACTTATAAAATGTAGGAACATATGTTAACCAAATGGAAAATATCTTGGCCAAATAGGAAAATTTGTTAGCCAAATGGGGAAAATATTGTCCGAGTAATGAAATACATAGGATACTTTGTTAATTAAATGTGAAAATTTTGGCCAAATTTCAACCAAACTTATAAATATTTCAACTAAACTTATAAAAAAGTAGGAACATTTGTCAGCCAATTGGGAAAAAGGTCGGCTAAATACAGAAATATCGCAACCAAATTTATAAAAAAAAAAGAAGGAAAAGATTGACCAAGTAACGAAATATCTCGTCGAAACTTATAAAAAAGTAGGAAACTTTTTTAAACAAATGTGAAAGAACAAAACAAATATTGATCAAATAAAGAAATAACTCCTCCAAATGAAAAGTACGAAACTTTGGTACCCAAATGCGACAAATGTAGGTCAAATACTGAAATATTTCATCCAAACTTATGAAAGGTAGAAAATTGTCTTAACCAACTGGGGTAAATATTGCTCAAACTAAGAAACATGTCGACCGAAGTAGAAAATTACGTGAACCAAAGTAATAACATTGTTGGCCAAATAGGAAAAAGTATCGGTCAAACTTATAAATATCTGGTCCAAACTTATGAAAAGTAGGAAGCTTTATTAACCAAAGGTGAAAAATATTGTCCAAGTAAAGACATGTTTCAACCAAACTTATAAATATATCATCCAATCTTATAAAAAGTAGAAAAAATTTGTTAGCCAAATTGGAAAAATGTTGGCCAAATACAGAAATAACTCGACCAAACTAGGACAAATGTGTTACCAAAATTAGGAAAAAAATGTACCTTCTGTAGTTATGTCAAACGTGTCTTGAACTTTTATCTGAAAAGACATTTCACAATACATAACCATCAATGTCAGCACTTTCCCGATTTTACAGTACCAAAAGCTCTAACTTACCATTCCACTGTATCTGGTAAAGAAGCACTTATACAGACTAATCACTCACCGCTCCACACCCTTGGTTTTTCCTTTCTAACACAACGTATCTCTGTCTTTCATAGATAGCTTCAAAACTTTTCCATCTCACACCACTAAGAACGCCAAACCTTCGTTGTGCATGAGGTCTAATGAAACAGACATGACAACATTTATGGCAATGCAATCTGTGATCCACCGGGGATAGTTTCGATATAATCTTAGTATTCGTCACCAAAGAACCATTTCCCAAGGCTGATGTCTTCAACTTTCTATACCACAATGTTTGCTACACTAACCTTCTAATTGTTCCAGCTTTCAACAATACAAAAGGTGTTCTCGAAGGCTAGCTAACATAACATTTCTTACTTTGTCCACCTATTTCACACGTCATTTCACAACTGCAATAGCGGCATGTCTACATACACCCAAGTGGCTGTTATGAAGTCGACCTTTCTTAAAACCACATCTGCCTTATTGAGCCCTTGAATACCCTCTACCACGTCTTCTAACAGACTTTCAACGTTTCATAACAAATAACATTAATATTATCTTTGATTATAGAACAACCGATTTTCTGCTGACTATGCAGATTTTCCACCATAATGGAGATAAATCATCTGTCCCCCTAACCTACTAGGCGCTATTCTAGACAACGAATACGGTCGTCGACCAGCACCTCTAGGAAGAGCTTGAAAAAAAACACAGAGATTGGGTTCCTGAGACGAATGAGTTGCATTCCTTGGACAACCATGGTAACTAATGATGATCGCCTAAAAGACCCTAAGGAAAATAGACCATTATATACATCAAACACAACAAAATCATTCTTACTAACCCTAACTATACATCATTTAACCCTAACCCTAACCTAACCTCTAACCATAACCCTAACCCTAACTATACAACAAACTGTTTTTTAAGAGACATAGATACAAACCAGTGTTAGTAGTGGAAAAAGTTAAATTTGTGTGACTACATTTTAATTAAACTTTAAAAATTATTAATCGCAATTTTATTGCGCAAGATGTAAGCTCGATACACGTTCTATACCTACCCTTTTGTCTACACCTAGCCTATACCTGTTTAATAAGTGAAGCGTGTAATAAAATTGTGATTTATAATTTTTAAAGTTTAATTAAAATGTAGTCACACAAATTTAACTTTTTCCACTACTAACACTGGTTTGTATCTATGTCTCTTAAAAAACAGTTTGTTGTATAGTTAGGGTTAGGGTTATGGTTAGAGGTTAGGTTAGGGTTAGGGTTAAATGATGTATAGTTAGGGTTAGTAAGAAAGATTTTGTTGTGTTTGATGTATATAATGGTCTATTTTCCTTATGGTCTTTTAAGCGATCATCGTTAGTTACTATGGTTGTCCAAGGAATGCAACTCATTCGTCTCAGGTACCCAATCTCTGTTTTTTTTTCAAGCTCTTCCTAGGGGTGCTGGTCGACGACCGTATTCGTTGTCTAGAATAGCGCCTAGTAGGTTAGGGGGACAGATGATTTATCTCCATTATGGTGGAAAATCTGCCTAGTCAGCAGAAAATCGGTTGTTCTATAATCAAAGATAATATTAATGTTATTTGTTATGAAACGTTGAAAGTCTGTTAGAAGATGTGGTAGAGGGTATTCAAGTGCTCAATAAGGCAGATGTGGTTTTAAGAAAGGTCGACTTCATAACAGCCACTTGGGTGTATGTAGACTTGCCGCTATTGCAGTTGTGAAATGATGTGTGAAATAGGTGGACAAAGTAAGAAATGTTATGTTAGCTAGCCTTCGAGAACACCTTTTGTATTGTTGAAAGCTGGAACAATTGGAAGGTTAGTGTAGTGTCAGAGTCTAGAGTAGTGCAGTGATGCAGTGACATCGTTACGCCCGCCAGGTGACTTAGTCCCCAGTAGGGATGCCGTAACTTCGTTACGCCGCCAGGCGAGTAGTAGTTACCTGCCCGCGAGATTGCTGGCTGACAAGACAGCCAGCGGTCAGGCAAAGACGACGCAAGACGCACGCATGCCTCGTGAAGCCACTTCAGGTGGGAGGCAAGTTGCGAGCTATAGGGAGACAGCTCTGGGACGTCGACTCGACTGGACGCATGATGAGAGAAAGGCGTTGTGTGGTTTCTGTGCCTGAAAGTCGAGTGTCTGGACATCTTGAGAGATAGACTGTGAGCTGTATTGTGTATGTAAGTGTATTTAAGTATCAAGTATAGCTTGTTGTGATCATCGTACTGTATATGATCTGTAAATAAATCCATTGAACGTTGTGTCGTTGAGTCTCAAGTCAAATCACGTTGTACTTGTACTGTCTCACATGTGTTAGGTTAGCGAGCCAAGTTTAAGACCCTGACATGTGTGGACGTGGTGGCATTCGTCCGGCTTTGAAATGAACGTGTTTATGTAATTAACATTTAAAACTAGAGTTTGTGAACTTAGAATTTTTGTCAAACTTTATAGTATAAGTAAATGTGATCGTGGAAGGCTCATTTTGATATATTATTACATTGTTTAAACATGGAGACTATGTGTAAACGTACAGTGCATACATATTGTTCGATCTTGTAAACGTGTAGAACATTTGTGATTGTTGAACTTGTCACCGTTTTGACCTTGTCGACATTGTGATCTTGTCGCCATTGTGACCTTGTCGCCATCTTGTAAACTTGATGTCTATGTCCTTACTGAATGTCATCTTGATGTAAGTGATGTGTCATCAATGTTGTAGAGTGTTGAGATATATGTAGATTGTCTTTGTGAATTGAGTTGTGGAAAGCAGAAAGTTTTGAGAAAGAAAGTGACTTGTGTTTTGAAAAAAAAAAAGTGTTGACGGACAAAATTACGACATACAATTATACTCAACGCCATACAAACCTAATCAATACTTAGTGACAAGCAGGCACACCACATCAAATAGACGCTAATTTATTTCCTCCAAAAACAAAGCAGGTTTTCCGTACCATCTGAAACCCTTGCGCGTAGAGGTCATTTCTGTTTTCGAAGTAGCGACCCTACAGTTCCTTGCCCGATTTCCAACCGTTCTTCACCGCATCCAGGGCACTTGAGTATATTTTTTCTTTTCATTCTTTACTTTAAGGATGCAAATTTAGGCACGTATTGTCAATAGAATTCAATTGTAAATTGTTTACTTTACTAACCACTTATAACAAATTGTGTGGCTGGTATTTCATTGACATTTTCCATCATGTCTTCATTAAATGATTTCATCGATATGGGGTTAAAGTTGAAGTTAACAGGTGATGAATTAATGAAATGGAGTGAAAATAAATACTCTGAACACCTTCGCGAGAAAGCTACTGAACGCGATGAAAGAGCAGCGGAAAGGGCTGCCAAGCAAGTAGAGGCTGAAACAAGCCTTAAAGCAAGCAGAGGCAGCAACTGCAGCAAAACAGACCGAATTAGAACTGGCTGCAAAGACAAAGCAAGCCGAATTAGATATTGAATTAAAGAAGGCAGAAATAGCAGCTCAGAGTAAGAGAGAAGAACTGGAGTTACAGTTAAAGATGAAACAACTTGATACTGAGACTGCCATTAACAAAGAATCTAAGAAATCTGAGAGACTGGAGAAAGAAAACCAGTACAAGAAATATCAAGGTATTGTGCGTAATTATACCTCGGGTGACTGCATCGCAGCCTTTACCCAGAATTTTGAAACTTTAATGGAACATTACCAGGTTCCACTGTCTGAATGGAATATTGTTTATATGAGGAGTTTATCAGGGGAACCTCTTAAAGTCATTGAGACCATCCCCAAAGACCTCAGAAAAAATTACCATTATCTGAAATCAAAGATTATGGCACATTTTATGTTAGATGAAGCAGGTTACAGAGAACAATTCAGCAAGTTGAGCCCAAAACCGACTCAAACGTTCTCTGATTACCTCTGCTTAGTCCGAGATATATTTACCAAATGGACTTCAGCAGCTAAAATTGACAAAAATTATCAAAGATTAGAAGATCTGATCATTAGAGATAAAGTCATTTCATCCATTCCATCAGCATTTTCAAACTTTTTGCAGGAGAATGAATGCACTAGTGTAGATGAGATTGAGAGACGTGGTTCGGCGTACTACACAGCCAACAAACATTGTTTTGCCAGTGAAGCTACTGACATAAATTTGGTAGCATCGGCTAACTATGACAAACCCTATAGTAGGCAGAAACCTCATAAGCCTACATCTGAGAAGTATAATCACTGTAGATATTGTAAAATTTCACATCATCCAGGTGAAATGTGCGACAAGAACCCCGCATATCATACTTATCTACAAAACATGGTAAACAGACAAGATAAGGAGCGTAGATCCTTCAGAAATTTGCGTAAATGTTTCCTCTGTAAGGCGTACGGACATTATCGCCATGATTGTAAAGGTAGGCAAATGACCAACAAAGCAAATGCCGCCTTGTTTGACAGTTCATCGTCAGATGAAGAACAATCAGAGAAACATCCTGTGAACTCAGCACAGGCTTTTGACATGTTTAACGCAAATAAATGTACTGTTTGTAACATCCTTTTATGAAGATGGCATTTTAACATGCGGCCACTCCATTCCTATTTCCAATGAAGAAGCTAATTTGGTAGTAGATTCAAAAGGCAGGATAAACATCCATCACGGATATGTGAATGGCAAGTCTGCTACAGTCCTTCGAGACACGGGAAGTTCACTTATTGGTCTAATGAGAACGTTCATAATGCCTACAGACTATACAGGCAGGCACGTAACATGCAGAACATTCTCAGGCAATATTGAAAAGTACCCACTAGCATGGGCATATATTGAAACACCTTTCCTCACTGGGAAAGTAAAGTGCGCTGCATTAACAAACCCAGTGTGTGATATAATAATTGGAAATTTACCAGAGGTGAATGATAAACCTCATGACATAACATCTCTGTGTATTGATGATAGCATAACATCACCATCAAATGTCATCATTGATAATGTTACACCACCTAATGAATGTATGGTAGCTAATGTAGCACTAAGATCTCATGACATCATTGATAACATTGTTTCATCACCATCTGATATCATTGAATGTGTGAACGCAGTAACTAGATCTACTGCTAGAGTGCAAGATGAAAGTAATCAAACTGAGGCGATACAAATGCTTAGCCCAGTATCTCTACCTACTAACACCATGAAGGAGACGTTTGTAACAGCTCAAAAGGCTGACCCTTCATTGTCAAAATATTTTAATCTGATCGGCCAAAAGCCAAAGGTAACCAAGAATGCAAAATGGCATTTTGCTGTGAAAAATGATATCCTCACTAGGTATTATACCAGAGGTGACAACACAACAGAGCAAACTGTTTTGCCAACTAATTATCGTAAGCAAGCCTTACATCTTGCCCATGATATACCTCTTGCAGGGCATATGGCATACGCTAAGACCAGATCAAGATTATTAACACAGTTCCATTGGCCCAAATTTTGCAATGACATCAAACAATATTGCAGAAGTTGTGACATCTGCCAAAAACTGGTAAAAAAAAGGTAAACACCCACAGGCAAAGTTACAAGTTACTGACTTAGCCAGTCGACCTGTTGAGAAATTATCTGTCGACATAGTGGGCCCTCTCAATCATACAACAACTAGAGGGAATAAATATATTCTAACTGTCATTGATCAATGTAGCCGCTGGCCGGAAGCTATTCCGCTAAAGAACATAACTGCCAATGATATAATGGAAGTTATATATTGGGAAATGGTTCTTTGGTGACGAATACTCAGATTATATCGAAACTATCCCCGGTGGATCACAGATTGCATTGCCATAAATGTTGTCATGTCTGTTTCATTAGACCTCATGCACAACGAAGGTTTGGCGTTCTTAGTGGTGTGAGATGGAAAAGTTTTGAAGCTATCTATGAAAGACAGAGATACGTTGTGTTAGAAAGGAAAAACCAAGGGTGTGGAGCGGTGAGTGATTAGTCTGTATAAGTGCTTCTTTACCAGATACAGTGGAATGGTAAGTTAGAGCTTTTGGTACTGTAAAATCGGGAAAGTGCTGACATTGATGGTTATGTATTGTGAAATGTCTTTTCAGATAAAAGTTCAAGACACGTTTGACATAACTACAGAAGGTACATTTTTTTCCTAATTTTGGTAACACATATTTGTCCTAGTTTGGTCGAGTTATTTCTGTATTTGGCCAACATTTTTCCAATTTGGCTAACCAATTTTGTCTACTTTTTATAAGATTGGATGATATATTTATAAGTTTGGTTGAAACATGTCTTTACTTGGACAATATTTTTCACCTTTGGTTAATAAAGCTTCCTACTTTTCATAAGTTTGGACCAGATATTTATAAGTTTGACCGATACTTTTTCCTATTTGGCCAACAATGTTATTACTTTGGTTCACGTAATTTTCTACTTCGGTCGACATGTTTCTTAGTTTGAGCAATATTTACCCCAGTTGGTTAAGACAATTTTCTACCTTTCATAAGTTTGGATGAAATATTTCAGTATTTGACCTACATTTGCCGCATTTGGGTACCAAAGTTTCGTACTTTTCATAAATTTGGAGGAGTTATTTCTTTACTTGATCAATATTTGTTTCGTTCTTTCACATTTGTTTAAAAAAGTTTCCTACTTTTTTATAAGTTTCGACGATATATTTCGTTACTTGGTCAATCTTTTCCTTCTTTTTTATAAGTTTGGTTGCGATATTTCTGTATTTAGCCGACCTTTTTCCCAATTGGCTGACAAATGTTCCTACTTTTTTATAAGTTTAGTTGAAATATTTATAAGTTTGGTTGAAATTTGGCCAAAATTTCACATTTAATTAACAAAGTATCCTATGTATTTCATTACTCGGACAATATTTTCCCCATTTGGCTAACAAATTTTCCTATTTGGCCAAGATATTTTCCATTTGGTTAACATATGTTCCTACATTTTATAAGTTTGGGTGATATATTTCTCTGTTTGGTCGATACATTTTCATACTTGCTTAACAAAGTTTCGTACCTTTCATAAGTTTGGTGGGGGTATTTCGTTACTTGGTCAATCTTATTTTTTCCTAATTTGACTAACAAATTTCCCTACTTTTCATAAGTGTGGACCAGATATATCGTTACGTGGTCAATATTTTTTTCTATTTGACTAACAAACTTTCCTACTTGATTGATATTTTTCCCAATAGGTTAACAAATGTTCGTACTTTTTATAAGTTTGGACGAGATATTTCTGTATTTGACCAATAATTTTACTATTTTGTCTAGCATATTTTCTTATATGACGGTTGAAGTGGTACATAGAAAGTGTACTTTTGTCTGGTTGTGAAGTGTGGCACTGAGCAGGTACACTGAAAAAACATATATTGGTCTTGGAAATGGCTTTCTGGAGAAAGATGTAAAGACACCATGGACACATAGAAAGGAAATGAAAGTGTGGATGCTTAATTTGATACGTGATAACGTCGCTGGTTATGACGGCGGACACGTGACCTGTCATGTTACGTGCACTGCCTAAGGTTCCACTACCCACTCGTCTCTGTATGACCCGATAGTTGTTACGTACAGATACGATTTCCCCGACTAGCATCAGTGATCACATATCTGTACTATGAGTATGCGAAAGGCTTAGTCGGAAAACTGTGCTTAGTTGTTTACACGCGTGTATGGGGTTTTACGAGACCAGTTTATGTTGTGTTAATGCCCGGGTGTCCTTTGGTGTAGCCCGGTACCACTAGGACTACACGGATATAGAAAAGAGAGAGAAGGGGGTGACCATTTTACCCTTCGTATGCAGTTTTGATGATGCAGTGTATTCACTCCTATACACAGTGATCATCATACTTTAGGTTCCCTGACTCGACAACCAATAGGACACCCTTTTTCTATAGTTTCCCTCTTAACCACGTGTCTCAGATGTACCATTATCCCTGTTACCGGATGCACCACCGTCATTGAACGTTTCGGTTATTAGCCACGTGTTCCACGTGTATCGTTATGCGTGTCACTGGATCCATCACCATCTTTGACCGGTTTAGTAATTAACCCCATTAGTGGTTGTACCCTTATACATGTGATCGGAAGCAGGGAATTCTTTGACTGGGTTTTAGTCAGTGAGCCTGTGTCTCGGATGTACCATTACACATGTGACCGGATGTGACGCCATATTTGACCAGTCTTAGCGAATAAGACGTAGTCTGGTTGTAGCAATAACCCATGTGTGATAGAGTGCGCCGCCATCTTTGGTCGGCTGTAACTATTGTCCATGTGTGTCGAGTGTACCTCTAGGTGCTATTGACCAATACAAAAATCAGTGCTCGAGGCGCTCCTGTCAGGGAAATTGCCGATAGTAAGGACATTACTTTCTGAACTTAGCAGTCGGCATAACGTCTTGATCATGTCATCGATCACTTTAACCATCATCATGTCACTACACGTACCATACCCTACAATTTAAGTGATAATTCGACCACATTTGACCACTACTTGACCAGTACTTGAACACTATTTGACCATGTCTTACTATTTTACCATCACCGTTTCACTACACTACCATAACCTACAATTTAAGTGGTCATTCGACTATTGACCACTACTTGACCACTATTTGAAACCACTGTTTGACCAACTCTTGATCACACCATGTCCACTATACCTACTTTCACCGACAATTTAAGTAGTCACTCGACCATTTACCACTACTTGGCCCACTACTTGAGCACGTCAATCGATTACTTTAACCAACACAGGTTCACTACACGTACTTTCCCTTACAATTTAAGTGGTCACTCGACCATTTGACCAGTACTTGCCCGCTACTTGATCACTACTTGACAACGTCACTACTTAATTTATCCATCTCTGTTTCACTACACGTACCATACCCTACAATTTTCTCACTTGAGCGGTTGAACTCTGGTTGAGCACTACTTGACCACTGCTTGACCACATTGTCGACCATTTTACCATCACCGTTTCAATATACGTACTTTTCTCTACCTTTTAAGTGTTCATTCGACCACTTGACCACTGGTTGACCGCTACTGACCACGTCATCGATCACTTTAACCGACTACCATAATCTTAGGGACATCGTCCTCTACAATTTAAGTGGTCACTCGACCACTTGACCACTACTGGACCATTGGTTGACCACTCCTTGACCACTAATTTACCACCCTTTAATCATCACCATATCATTACAACCACTTTTCCCTAAATTCCTCACTTGACCACTACTTGACCACTGCTTGACCACTGCTTGACACTAATTTACCATCCTTTAATCATCACCATATCATTACAACTACTTTCCCTAAAATTCCTCACTTGACCCACTGGCCTGACCACTGCTTAACCACTAATTTACCACCCTTAATCATCACCATATCATTACAACCACTTTCCCCTAAATTTCCTCACCTTGACCACTACTTGACCACTAATTTATCACCCTTTAATCATCACCATATCTTACATTACTTTCCCCCTAAAATTGTCCTCACTTGACCACTGCTTGACCACTAATTTACCACCCTTTAATTATCACCATATCATTACAACCACTTTCCCTTAAGAATTTATCTCACTTGACCCTCTGACATTGACACTAATTTACCACCCTTTAATCATCACCATATCATTATAACCACTTTTCCCTAAAATTCCTCACTTGACCTCACTTGACCACTGCCTACCACTGCTTAACCACAAATTACCACCCTTTAATCATCACCTATCTTTTAAAAAACCCTTTCCCCCCCAAAATTTTCCCTCACTTGACTACTACTTGACCACTAAGTAAACCATTTAATCTCACCATATTTTTAAACAGCTACTTTCCCCAAAATGTTCCTCCTTCACCCCCCTGCTTGACCACTGCTTGCCCCAAAATTTACCCCCCTTTTTATCACCATATCATTAAAAACCCACTTTCTTTTAAAATTTCCTCACTTGACCCCCCCTTTGCCACTACTTGACCACAAATTTACCCCCCTTTTAATCATCACCATATTTACAAAAACTTTTCCAAAAATTGCCTCACTTGAAACCACTTGACCACTGCTTGAACCACTATTGACCACTAATACCGGGTTTACCCACCCCTTCCCACCGAATGACACTACACCATATCTTTACATCTGACGATCTTTAGCTTTAAAGGGTTTTCCCATTTGTAACACTGTGATGTTAGTGAATAAGCTCTATAAAATCTACTAGCACTAATAACACCCTATCAAATAATTTCACTAACCCTACCCCTATGGGCTACTATCGCCACCGCAACTATTGCGTCATTCCTACTGATGTACCCACCAATGTGCTAACAGTTCAAAAAACTTTAACATACCACTCACCCCCGTTTTTACAAACCCCTTACTTAATGACTTTTCCATAGCACCCCTCCACGTCTGTTATGAAACCCCACCGTCACGCCGCTGAAGATTTTCCCACACTTGCCGACGTATAACCCCCCCGGTACTTCCTGCCAACTTTCCCACACTTCCCGCCAAGAAAAAAAAATTTATAACTTGTCTATACATGATTTATTAAAAACATTATATCCTTACTTACTCGTTTGTTTTCTTTTTTTGTGTATTTTTTATTTGTATAGTACCTACAATTTTAAAGGGGGCACTAGATCACACCTACTCTGATGAATCACTAGGCCCCCCCACTCTGATGAGTCACCTGAACCCCCTACTCTGACCACGCTACTTTTTCAAAAAAGGGAGTTATCGCCCCTTTTAGGCGCAAATCGCTTTTGGCCCAAAAACGGATCCCTTTCCCCCGTTCACACTACTTACATTTAGTTGGGATGTTGTTTCAGTGGCAGCAGGTGCTCCCCAGTTGTGATATTTATATCTTTGTTCTCTGTGTCTTTTTATCTCTTTTTCATAAACCTTGGCCATCTAGGTATCTCACAGATACAGAGTGGAGGATTTCCCTTTGGGCCCTCTAGGTTCTCACAGATAAAGTGGAGGATTCCCCTTTGGGCCCTCTAGGTATCACAGATACAGAGTGGAGGTTTCCTTGGCCCTTAGGTATCCATATTCAGATGGAGGATTCCCTGGCCATTTAGGTATTCCATATACAGAGTGGAGCTTTTCCCGGCCCTAGGTGACTCACAGATAAGAGTGGAGGATTCCCTTGGCCATCTAGGTATCTCACAGATACAGAGTGGAGGATTCCTTGGCCATCTAGGTATCTCACAGATACAGAGTGGAGGATTCCCTTGGCCATCTAGGTATCTCACAGATTACAGAGTGGAGGATTCCCTTGGCCATCTAGGTATCTCACAGATACAGAGTGGAGGATTTCCTTGGCCATCTAGGTATCTCACATATACAGAGTGGAGCATTTCCTTGGCCATCTAGGTGACTCACAGATACAGAGTGGAGGATTTCCTTGGCCATCTAGGTATCTCACAGATACAGAGTGGAGCATTTCCTTGGCCATCTAGGTGACTCACAGATACAGAGTGGAGGATTCCCTTGGCCATCTAGGTGTCTCACAGATACAGAGTGGAGGATTTCCTTGGCCATCTAGGTGACTCACAGATACAGAGTGGAGGATTCCCTTGGCCATCTAGGTGTCTACAGATTACAGAGTGGAGGATTTCCCTGGCCTCTAGGTGCCTCACAGATACAGAGTGGAGGATTCCCTTGGCCATCTAGGTGTCTCACAGATACAGAGTGGAGGATTATCCTGGCCATCTAGGTGACTCACAGATACAGAGTGGAGGATTCCCTTGGCCATCTAGGTGTCTCACAGATACAGAGTGGAGGATTATCCTGGCCATCTAGGTGTCTCACAGATACAGAGTGGAGGATTATCCTGGCCATTTAGGTGACTCACAGATACAGAGTGGAGGATTCCCTTGGCCATCTAGGTGACTCACAGATACAGAGTGGAGGATTCCCTTGGCCATCTAGGTGACTCACAGATACAGAGTGGAGGATTCCCTTGGCCATCTAGGTGTCTCACAGATACAGAGTGGAGGATTCCTGGCCATCTAGGTGTCTCACAGATACAGAGTGGAGGATTTCCTGGCCATCTAGGTGTCTCACAGATACAGAGTGGAGGATTATCCTGGCCATCTAGGTACTCACAGATACAGAGTGAGGATTCCCTTGGCCATCTAGGTGTCTCACAGATACAGAGTGGAGGATTATCCTGGCCATCTAGGTGTCTCACAGATACAGAGTGGAGGATTATCCTGGCCATCTAGGTGACTCACAGATACAGAGTGGAGGATTCCCTTGGCCATCTAGGTGTCTCACAGATACAGAGTGGAGGATTCCCTTGACCATTTAGGTATCTCACAGATACAGAGTGGAGGATTCCCTTGGCCATCTAGGTGTCTCACAGATACAGAGTGGAGGATTCCCTTGACCATTTAGGTATCTCACAGATACAGAGTGGAGGATTCCCTTGGCCATCTAGGTGTCTCACAGATACAGAGTGGAGGATTCCCTTGGCCATCTAGGTGTCTCACAGATACAGAGTGGAGGATTTCCTTGGCCATCTAGGTGTCTCACAGATACAGAGTGGAGGATTCCCTTGGCCATTTAGGTATCTCACAGATACAGAGTGGAGGATTCCCTTGGCCATCTAGGTATCTCACAGATACAGAGTGGAGGATTCCCTTGGCCATCTAAGTATCTCACAGATACAGAGTGGAGGATTCCCTTGGCCATCTAGGTATCTCACAGATACAGAGTGGAGGATTTCCTTGGCCATCTAGGTGACTCACAGATACAGAGTGGAGGATTTCCTTGGCCATCTAGGTGATCTCACAGATACAGAGTGGAGCATTTCCTTGGCCATCTAGGTGTACTCACAGATACAGAGTGGAGGATTCCCTTGGCCATCTAGGTGTCTCACAGATACAGAGTAGGAGGATTTCCTTGCCATCTAGGTGTCTCACAGATACAGAGTGGAGGATTTCCTTGGCCATCTAGGTATCTCACAGATACAGAGTGGAGGATTCCCTTGGCCATCTAGGTGTCTCACAGATACAGAGTGGAGGATTATCCTGGCCATCTAGGTGTCTCACAGATACAGAGTGGAGGATTATCCTGGCCATCTAGGTATCTCACAGATACAGAGTGGAGGATTTCCTTGGCCATCTAGGTGTCTCACAGATACAGAGTGGAGGATTCCCTTGGCCATCTAGGTGTCTCACAGATACAGAGTGGAGGATTTCCTTGGCCATCTAGGTGTCTCACAGATACAGAGTGGAGGATTTCCTTGGCCATCTAGGTGTCTCACAGATACAGAGTGGAGGATTTCCTTGGCCATCTAGGTGTCTCACAGATACAGAGTGGAGTATTATCCTGGCCATCTAGGTGTCTCACAGATACAGAGTGGAGGATTCCCTTGGCCATCTAGGTGTCTCACAGATACAGAGTGGAGGATTTCCTTGGCCATTTAGGTATCTCACATATGCAGAGTGGAGGATTCCCTTGACCATCTAGGTGTCTCACAGATACAGAGTGGAGGATTCCCTTGGCCACCTAGGTGTCTCACAGATACAGAGTGGAGGATTATCCTGGCCGTCTAGGGGTCTCACAGATACAGAGTGGAGGACTTCCGTGGCAGTCTAGAGCAGTCTATGGATAACTGTCTAAACAACAACAACAAAAACTGCCATTTACTGCCAATATAGTTAGTACCTTGCGGTGTACGGCAGATTGGTCTTGAGCCTGGGAAATTAAAGCCGCCTGGCTAGTGCAGTCGCCACAAACTGTGCAGGTTAGAGTTTTTTTTTTTTTTTTTGGTGCCCCTGACAGAAAAAAAAACCCAAAAAACTTCACACCTTACCGAGGATTTGAAGCCGGGTATCCCGTAGGAAAATCAGGTATTCTAGTCACTCGGCTAGCCGCTCCACAATGAAACACTTGAGATCTAGGGATAACACTTTAGTAAATGTCTTTTTGCGATTACAAATATTCTTTCCGCCTTTAGCAACTTTTCAACGCCAAAGTAAAAGCAAGAAAACACAAACATTTGGGAACCCCCATTCTATAGATAGTTCACTCACGTGTCACACCACACATCGATCTGTAGTTTAAATGTTTCTCGCCTCGCTCTGGTTTCTGCACGATTTCCGGTTCGACCTGGGCAGAATAGTTCAGATTTCACATTTCACACGGTCGTTTTTTTTTCTTTTTCTAGAAGAGCTGGGAGGGAGGGAGTATTTATGGCTTGCAGTTTGAGGCACCTTTAGTTTATGAATATTCAAGAGCTTGTGGGTGAAGGAAACTGTAACACGTTTTATTGTATTGTCGAAAACTGAACTTTTAAATGTGGATGAGTCACACAAGTAAATAAATGAATGCACATACTCTCCAATCAACCAGCTGTCGTGTTCACAATGAAGGTTAGCTGCAATGGATCTCCCAACACCATCTATCTCTTTGATTGTATATTCTGTCAGATTGCTATTCGTCGATCTCTTGATGTTATCTTCCCACTTATATCGTTGTCTACCTCTTGCTCGCTTGCCTTCACCCTTACCCTCCAGAATGGATTATATAAAAGTGCTATATCTTTTAACGTGGCCGAAATATTTCACTTGTCTATTTTATGTGTATTTCTTTCATCAACTCTCTTTTTATTTTCAGTTTTTCTATAAGTTCTGCAGTTGTTTGTTTCTGTTTCCATGAAATACCACATATTCTGTATATCCAGGGTCTTTATTCGACTTTCTAATTGCTTCACATATTCTAGATGATATAAAACACAATGACTTGCCTCTGCTATGTTTCCACCTTGTAGTAGCAGACTGGCCTGAGTGTTCCAATGACCACAAGAGCTATGATGGCGGTCGTGAAGCTACTGGTTGGTCTCACATGTCAGACAGGTCTAGGGATAGGAACCAGAGGATGAGATAGAGACAGACACACAACCCTGCTGCCTTGTAGGACTGGGGACTGTCAAAGGCTAGGGAAAACAAACCGGAACAAATGCTTGTCGCAGTCGGATGGGGTGAACCACCGGCTTGATGAAACAGTACATAGCAATTTACTTTTTAATATCAAATATCGTATCTTATGTGTAATTTGTATGTATTTTATTTGCGATCGTTTTCGCTGCTCTCCGTGTTATGTGTTGTTACAAATAAACTACAAAACATTGACTAACTGTTGCCTGTACAAAATAGAAGGAATAAAAATATGGATCTCATGGCAAGAACTGGACAATTACTAATGAAGCAAGAGGTGAAGGAAAGACGCTGGCGTTGGATAGAACATACATTGAGAAGACCTGTGAATAGTATTACTAGACAAGTCTTAGTCTGGAAGCCACAGGGCAAAAGAAATAGAGAAAGACATAAACACTCACGGAGAAGAGAAGCAGAAACAGAAATGTACAATATAGGAAGGACATGGGTGGAGCTGTATGGGATAGCTGAAAATAGGAGGACCTGGAGTGAGTGGTTTGAGGACGCGTGTCCCAATGTGGGGATAGAGAGTAAAAGAAGGAGAGAAAGAGATATCTTGTCTAGCAGAAATTCCTTTCCCTTCCCCACCCACACTCTATGGGTTGTGGGCAGCTGAACATTTAAAACTGTACATATCCTTTGCGGGACTTTGCAATCAGCTCCATTCTCTATTGCCTGTTTGCGAGTTTACTAGGCAATGAATCGTTTAGTAGTTTTCCATTGCTTTCTGAACGAGAAGTCAACATAAAGTCCAACTGACCGGCGTGTGCGACGAAGCAACTGCGCCGCAGTCAGAAGAGACAGTTTCAGCGCGTTAAACCTCTCAGCCACGCAGCAACGTACCTAAAACCCGCGGAGAAAACAGCAACTTGGGCCTCATTTCAGCCAGTCTGTATGTGCAAAAGCAATGGCAAACTACCACACGTTAACTTGACAAGAGATCACAAACAACTCTAACCTGCCGTTTATGACGGTGACGTCCTGTAAAGGATATGCACCTAACTGTATGTGCCGTGCTGAATGATGACCGGCTGCATGCTTGTGTGCTGCTCCACAGATGTGTAGTTCCAGTACCTGTATTGCATACCCCACGGGTGTCTGGGTTTAGGGGGAGAACGGAGAGTTCTGCATCTCGGCCCACTTAGAGAAGACACGTTGGCATTTGGTTAAAGACAAGTATCCACATCAACATCTCTCCCATAGGTTCAAGACAAGTATCCGCATCAATATCTCTCCCATAGATGCAAACACTGGTTTGGAAGATAAGTCTCCACATCAAAATATTTTCACATCAACATGTCTCAACATCAACATCTCTCCACATCAACATCTCTCCACATCAACATCTCTTCACATTAACATCTCTCTATATCAACATCTGTCCCATAGATAAGATACCAGAAATTGATTGGAAGATAAATAAGTAGTATGTCAGAGGGTATTTGATTATTATTTGCGGGCCATCCCGGGGGCCGGAAGTCGTATTTCCTTATATGACTGTTATACCTCCCACACCGGCCCCCCGTGAAAACTGCCCTCAATTGACCTCAATATTTGAACTTGGCGGGTATTTTCTTGGATTACTTCCGGTTGTCGTGATGACTACTTCCGGTCCCAGGGCGGGCGGGCGGAGGCGGCGGCGGGGTCTCATAAAATAGGATGTAGGTGTATAGGTGATTATTATTAGTCATGGATCCGAGATGGAAACATCCTTTACGGCTTTGATTGCGGGACCAACTGGATTTGGAAAATCCGTATTTGTGCAAAAGTTTTCTGGCGTATCTACCAGACATGGTCGATCCGATTCCAGAGGAGATTATATGGTGCTACAGAGAATGGCAATCCATGTATGAGACTATGAAGGGTATTCAATTTAACGAAGGCTTACCGGATATGGAACAGTGGACAGGCGATAGACGTCGTCTAGTGGTAATAGATGACCTAATGTCCGAGACAGATTATACGGTGACTAAACTATTTACTAAGGGTAGTCATCATCGCAATCTCAGTGTCATGTATATAGTCCAGAATCTATTTGGGAAGAATAAAGAGCAAAGAACCATCAGCTTGAATTCGCATTACCTAGTGGTATTTAAGAACCCACGCGACGGGTCTCAGATTACTAACCTGGCCAAACAGATGTATCCAGGCCGCGTGTCATATGTCCAAGAGAGTTCTAAGGACGCGACAGCGGCTCCACGCGGTTATTTGCTGTTTGACCTTCGACAGGAAACACCGGATCAGCTCTGCTTACAAAGTCATATTTTTCCAGATCAGCATCAAGTTGTCTACGTACCTAAATAAGATGGCCCATCGAAGAAAACGTCACGGGGCCATGCTGCGATTTCCTGGCGAGGCGAAGGCGGCTGACGCGAAAGCGGTAATTAAATCGGCTTCCCCAGACCTCGTCCAATCAATTTGCGAATGATGTCACAATGTGTTAAAAGGTAATGTTCCACTGACACCGGCTCAGAAGAGATGATTCGCGTCGGATCGGTTCCCCCGCCCACCCACCCACCCACCCGCTCACCCGGGGACCGGAAGTAGTCATCACGACAACCGGAAGTAACCCAAGAAAATACCCGCCAAGTTCTAATATTGTCAATTGAGGGTCGTTTTCATGGGGGGCCAGTGTGGGAAGTATAACATTCATATAAGGAAATACAACTTCCGGCCCCCGGGATGGCCCGCAAATAATAATCAAATATCCTCTGACATACTACTTAAGTATAAACATCAACATCTTTCCACATCAACATCTCTCCACATCAACATCTCACCACATCAACATCTCTCCACATCAACATCTATCCATATCAACATCTCTCCACATGTACATCTCTCTACATCAACATCTCTCCACCAAAATCTCTCCACATCAACATCTCTCCACATCAACATCTCTCCACATCAACATCTCTCCCATAGATGCCAGCACTGGGTTGAAAGATAAGTCTCCACATCAACATCTTTTCACATCAACTTGTCTCCACATCAACATCTCTCCACATCAACATCTCTCCACATCAACATCTCTCCACATCAACATCTCTCCACATCAACATCTCTCCACATCAACATCTCTCCACATCAACATCTCTCCCATAGATGCCAGCACTGGGTTGAAAGATAAGTCTCCACATCAACATCTTTTCACATCAACTTGTCTCCACATCAACATCTATCCACATCAACATCTCTCCACATTCCATTTCTCCATATGAACATCTCTCCAGAGATAACAGCACTGGGTTGGAAGACAAGTCTCCACATCAACATCTTTCCACATCAACATCTCACCACATCAACATCTCTCCACATCAACATCTCTCCATATCAACATCTCTCCACATCAATAGCTCTCCACATCAACATTTCTCCACATCAACATTTCTCCACATCAACATCTCTCCACATCAACATCTCTCCACATCAACATCTCTCCACATCAACATCTCTCCCATAGATGCCAGCACTGGGTTGGAAGATAAGTCTCCACATCAACATTTCTCAATATCAACATCTCTCCACATCAACATCTCTCCATATCAACATCTCTCCACATCAATATCTCTCCACATCGACATCTCTCCACATCAACATTTCTCAATATCAACATATCTCCATATCAACATCTCTCCACATCAACATCTCTCCACATCAACATCTCTCCACATCAACATCTCTCCACATCAACATCTCTCCCATAGATGCCAGCACTGGGTTGGAAGATAAGTCTCCACATCAACATCTCTCCACATCAACATCTCTCCACATCAACATCTCTCCTATAGATGCCAGCACTGGGTTGGAAGATAAGTCTCCACATCAACATTTCTCCACATCAACATTTCTCCACATCAACATCTCACCACATCAACATCTTTCCACATCAACATTTCTCCACATTAACATCTCTCCACATCAACATCTTTCCACATCAACATCTCTCCACATCAACATCTCTCCACATCAACATCGCTCCACATCAACATCGCTCCAATTTCAAGTTGCTATCATATTTAGTTATTTGTCTACAGCCATTTGTGACTTACTCATTAACTTACCCTCGTACATACATTTACACACATCAACACACATTCTCACAACCATATCTATACATGTGTATATATGAGGAGAGAGAGAGAGAGAGAGAGAGAGAGAGAGAGAGAGAGAGAGAGAGAGAGAGAGAGAGAGAGAGAGAGAGAGAGAGAGAGAGAGAGAGAGGCAGAGGGTTCTGTATAGTACCTGTGATATTGTACCTGTGATAGACGATACTGGTAGGGTCTCCTATGTCGGGCAGGTCAAAGGTTGGGACCTAGACGAAGAGATGCGCCACCACGGCTCCCTAAGTCATCAATAATCAACACTAAAACACAAAACATAAATAACATTTGTCCCTAAGTAGTTTCTTGCTAGGGGTTGGTGAGGTGATATTCATCATCATCAAGTGCAACGCCGAAAGGCGCGGGAGGTCTTGGTTCGCCATCTCACACTGTCACCAGAGTCTCGAAACAGGTCTGTGTTCTTGTCCCGACCATGCCATGCTGCCAAGCAAACCGTCACGGTATGTATCCCTTTGTCTTCCTCTGGCTCTCTTCCCCAGCTTAGCAAACTTGAGTGGAAGAGAGAAACATGTGATACTTCCATCACATCTTAGCGGCCTGAATGCACAGAAGAATAAGTATCCAGTCTTTTCCTCACTTAAAGGACTGACCTCCACTAACCGCGCACATGACATTATCAGCACAACTCCCTATCAACTTCGTTAACGCGCCCGCCAAACAACCTTGACTTTGGTATTAATTTCGATAGGCAACATCGTGAACAAGGGCAACAATACTCTAAAGCAACAATTGAACATTTTAAATGACGGTTATTTCCCTTGACCTAAAGACGGCGGCATCGAGTTTAGTAGGTTTGCCAGCACGAAACTAACCACGGCTCATCAACTCCCGACAGGAGCAGAAATAATGTGTCCAACAGGTGCGGCTCTGCGGTCGACCCCCTAAATATGGGCACTATACAGTTTTCTTAGAATTGCCTGGGAAGGAACGGCGACTAAATAGGGAACTGGGAAGGAACGGCGACTGAATAGGGAACTGGGAAGGAAAGGCGACTAAATAGGGCACTGGGAAGGAAAGGCGACTTAATAGGGCACTGGGACATGGAGGAGAGAACTACAGAGATGGATAATATCGCAAGGACACGGAGGAGAGAACTACAGAGATGGATAATATCGCAAGGACACGGAGGAGAGAACTACAGAGATGGATAATATCGCAAGGACATGGAGGAGAGAAGTACAGAGATGGATAATATCAGGTGGACAGGGAGGAGAGAAGTACAGAGATGGATAATATCGCCAGGACAGGGAGGAGAGAAGTACAGAGATGGATAATATCAGGTGGACAGGGAGGAGAGAAGTACAGAGATGGATAATATCGCCAGGACAGGGAGGAGAGAAGTACAGAGATGGATAATATCCAGTGGACAGGGAGGAGAGAAGTACAGAGATGGATAATATCGCCAGACAGGGAGGAGAGAAGTAAGAGATGGATAATATCGCAGTGGACAGGGAGGAGAGAAGTACAGAGATGGATAATATCAGGTGGACAGGGAGGAGAGAAGTACAGAGATGGATAATATCGCAAGGACACGGAGGAGAGAACTACAGAGATGGATAATATCAGGTGGACAGGAGGAGAGAAGTACAGAGATGGATAATATCAGGTGGACAGGGAGGAGAGAAGTACAGAGATGGATAATATCGCCAGGACAGGGAGGAGAGAAGTACAGAGATGGATAATATCGCCAGGACAGGGAGGAGAGAAGTACAGAGATGGATAATATCAGGTGGACAGGGAGGAGAGAAGTACATGAGATGGATAATAATCAGGTGGAACAGGGAGGAGAGAAGTACAGAGATGGATAATATCGCCAGGACAGGGAGGAGAGAAGTACAGAGATGGATAATATCAGGTGGACAGGGAGGAGAGAAGTACAGAGATGGATAATATCGCCAGGACAGGGAGGAGAGAAGTACAGAGATGGATAATATCAGGTGGGGTTATTTGGGAGTGAGAGAAGTTAAGGGACACAAAGGGGAGGAGAGAAGTACAGAGATGGATAATATCGGCCAGGACAGGGAGGAGAGAAGTACAGAGATGGATTAATATCAGGTGGACAGGGAGGAGAGAAGTACAGAGATGGATAATATCAGTGGACAGGGAGGAGAGAAGTACAGAGATGGATAATATCGCAAGGACACGGAGTATATGAACTACAGAATGGATAATATCAGTGTTGACAGGGATGAGAAGGTAAAGAGATGGATAATATCAGGTTGACAAGGAGGAGAGAAGTACAGAGATGGATTAATATCGCCAGTGACAGGGAGGAAGAGTACAGAGATGGATATAGCGCCAGGACAGGGGAGAGAAAGTAAAAGAGATGGTTAATATCTCCAGTACCAAGGTAGAGAGAACTACGAGATTGATATATCGCAATGACACGACTAAGGAGAACCTGCAGAGATGGATATATCGCAAGGACCGGAGGAGAGAACGACAGAGATTGTATAATACGCAAGGACACGGAGGATAGACTGACAGAGATGGATATATCGCCAGGACAGGAGGGAGAGAGTACAGAGATGATAATATCAGGTTGACAGGGAGGGAGAGAATTACAGAGAGTGGAATATATCCAGGTGGACGCTCAGAGGATAGAAGTACAGAGATGGATAATATTCAGGGGACACTGGAGGAGAGAAAGTACAGAGATGGATAATATCTAGGTCGGACAGGGAGGAGAGAAGTACAGAGATGGATAATATCAGCTGGACAGGGAGGAGAGAAGTACAGAGATGGATAATATCAGGTGGACAGGGAGGAGAGAAGTACAGAGATGGATAATATCGCAAGGACACGGAGGAGAGAAGTACAGAGATGGATAATATCAGGTGGACAGGGAGGAGAGAAGTACAGAGATGGATAATATCAGGTGGACAGGGAGGAGAGAAGTACAGAGATGGATAATATCAGGTGGACAGGGAGGAGAGAAGTACAGAGATGGATAATATCAGGTGGACAGGGAGGAGAGAAGTACAGAGATGGATAATATCAGGTGGACAGGGAGGAGAGAAGTACAGAGATGGATAATATCAGGTGGACAGGGAGGAGAGAAGTACAGAGATGGATAATATCAGGTGGACACGGAGGAGAGAAGTACAGAGATGGATAATATCAGGTGGACACGGAGGAGAGAAGTACAGAGATGGATAATATCAGGTGGACAGGGAGGAGAGAAGTACAGAGATGGATAATATCAGGTGGACAGGGAGGAGAGAAGTACAGAGATGGATAATATCGGGACAGGGAGGAGAGAAGTACAGAGATGGATAATATCGAGGACAGGGGGAGAGAAGTACAGAGATGATAATATCAGGTGGACAGGAGGAGAGAAGTACAGAGATGGATAATATCGGGACAGGGAGGAGAGAAGTACAGAGATGGATAATATCAGGGACAGGAGGAGAGAAGTACAGAGATGGAAAATATCAGGTGGACAGGGAGGAGAGAAGTACAGAGATGGATAATATCGGTGGACAGGGAGGAGAGAAGTACAGAGATGGATAATATCGTGGACAGGGAGGAGAGAAGTACAGAGATGGATAATATCGCGGACAGGGAGGAGAGAAGTACAGAGATGGATAATATCAGGTGGACAGGGAGGAGAGAAGTACAGAGATGGATAATATCAGGTGGACAGGGAGGAGAGAAGTACAGAGATGGATAATATCAGGGGACAGGGAGGAGAGAAGTACAGAGATGGATAATATCGGTGGACAGGGAGGAGAGAAGTACAGAGATGGATAATATCGCCAGGACAGGAGGAGAGAAGCTACAGAGATGGATAATATCAGGTGGACAGGGAGGAGAGAAGTACAGAGATGGTAGAATATCAGGTGGACAGGGAGGAGAGAAGTACAGAGATGGATAATATCGCCCAGGACAGGGAGGAGAGAATTACAGAGATGGATAATATCAGGTGGACAGGGAGGAGAGAAGTACAGAGATGGATAATATCAGGTGGACAGGAGGAGAGAAGTACAGAGAGGATAATATCGCCAGGACAGTGGAGGAGAGAAGTACAGAGATGGATAATATCGCCCCAGGGACAGGGAGGAGAGAAGTACAGAGATGGATAATATCAGGTGGACAGGGAGGAGAGAAGTACAGAGATGGATAATATCGCCAGGACACGGAGGAGAGAAGTACAGAGATGGATAATATCAGGTGGACACGGAGGAGAGAAGCTACAGAGATGGATAATATCAGGTGGACAGGGAGGAGAGAAGTACAGAGATGGATAATATCAGGGGACAGGGAGGAGAGAAGTACAGAGATGGATAATATCAGGTGGACAGGGAGGAGAGAAGTACAGAGATGGATAATATCAGGTGGACACGGGAGGAGAGAAGTACAGAGATGGATAATATCAGGTGGACAGCGGAGGAGAGAAGCTACAGAGATGGATAATATCAGGTGGACAGGGAGGAGAGAAGTACAGAGATGGATAATATCAGGTGGACAGGGAGGAGAGAAGTACAGAGATGGATAATATCAGGTCAGGACAGGGAGGAGAGAAGTACAGAGATGGATAATATCCAGTGACATGGAGGAGAGAAGTACAGAGATGGATAATATCAGGGGACAGGGAGGAGAGAAGTACAGAGATGGATAATATCAGGTGGACAGGAGGAGAGAAGTACAGAGATGGATAATATCAGGTGGACAGGGAGGAGAGAAGTACAGAGATGGATAATATCAGGTGGACAGGAGGAGAGAAGTACAGAGATGGATAATATCAGGTGGACAGGGAGGAGAGAAGTACAGAGATGGATAATATCAGGGTGGACAGGGAGGAGAGAAGTACAGAGATGGAAATATCAGGTGGACAGGGAGGAGAGAAGTACAGAGATGGATAATATCGCTCGGACAGGGAGGAGGAGAAGTACAGAGATGGATAATATCAGGGGACAGGAGGAGAGACGTACAGAGATGGATAATATCAGGTGGACAGGGAGGAGAGAAGTACAGAGATGGACTAATAATCAGGCTGGGAAGGAGGAGAGAAGTACAGAGACTGGATAATATCAGGTGGACAGGGAGGAGAGACAGTACAGAGATGGATAATATCGCCAGGGACAGGGAGGAGAGAAGTACAGAGATGGATAATATCAGGTGGACAGGGAGGAGAGAATGTACAGAGATGGATAATATCAGGTGGACAGGGAGGAGAGAAGTACAGAGATGGTAATATCGCCAGGACAGGGAGGATGAGAAGTACAGAGATGGATATATCAGGTGGACAGGGAGGAGAGAAGTACAGAGATGGATAATATCAGGTGGACAGGGAGGAGAGAAGTACAGAGATGGATAATATCAGGTGGACAGGGAGGAGAGAAGTACAGAGATGGATAATATCGCAAGGACACGGGAGGAGAGAAGTACAGAGATGGATAATATCAGGTAGGACATGGAGGAGAGAAGTACAGAGATGGATAATATCAGGTGGACAGGGAGGAGAGAAGTACAGAGATGGATAATATCGCAAGGTGGACAGGGAGGAGAGAAGTACAGAGATGGATAATATCAGGTGGACAGGGAGGAGAGAAGTACAGAGATGGATAATATCAGGTAGGACAGGGAGGAGAGAAGTACAGAGATGGATAATATCAGGTGGACAGCGGAGGAGAGAAGTACAGAGATGGATAATATCAGGTGGACAGGGAGGAGAGAAGTACAGAGATGGATAATATCAGTGGACCGGGAGGAGAGAAGTACAGAGATGGATAATATCCAGGTGGACAGGGAGGAGAGAAGTACAGAGATGGATAATATCAGGTGGACAGGGAGGAGAGAAGTACAGAGATGGATAATATCAGGTGGACATGGAGAGAGAAGTACAGAGATGGATAATATCAGGTGGACAGGGAGGAGAGAAGTACAGAGATGGATAATATCAGGTGGACAGGGAGGAGAGAAGTACAGAGATGGATAATATCAGGTGGACAGGGAGGAGAGAAGTACAGAGATGGATAATATCAGGTGGACAGGGAGGAGAGAAGTACAGAGATGGATAATATCAGGTGGACAGGGAGGAGAGAAGTACAGAGATGGATAATATCGGCTGGACAGGGAGGAGAGAAGTACAGAGATGGATAATATCAGGTGGACAGGGAGGAGAGAAGTACAGAGATGATAATATCAGGTGACAGGGAGGAGAGAAGTACAGAGATGGATAATATCAGCGTAGGACAGGGAGGAGAGAAGTACAGAGATGGATAATATCAGGTGGACAGGGAGGAGAGAAGTACAGAGATGGATAATATCAGGTGGACAGGGAGGAGAGAAGTACAGAGATGGATAATATCAGGTGGACAGGGAGGAGAGAAGTACAGAGATGGATAATATCAGGTGGACAGGGAGGAGAGAAGTACAGAGATGGATAATATCAGGTGGACACGGAGGAGAGAAGTACAGAGATGGATAATATCAGGTGGACAGGGAGGAGAGAAGTACAGAGATGGATAATATCGCAAGGACACGGAGGAGAGAAGTACAGAGATGGATAATATCAGGTGGACAGGGAGGAGAGAAGTACAGAGATGGATAATATCAGGTGGACAGGGAGGAGAGAAGTACAGAGATGGATAATATCGCCAGGACATGGAGGAGAGAAGTACAGAGATGGATAATATCAGGTGGACACGGAGGAGAGAAGTACAGAGATGGATAATATCAGGTGGACAGGGAGGAGAGAAGTACAGAGATGGATAATATCGCCAGGACAGGGAGGAGAGAAGTACAGAGATGGATAATATCAGGTGGACAGGGAGGAGAGAAGTACAGAGATGGATAATATCAGGTGGACAGGGAGGAGAGAAGTACAGAGATGGATAATATCAGGTGGACAGGGAGGAGAGAAGTACAGAGATGGATAATATCAGGTGGACAGGGAGGAGAGAAGTACAGAGATGGATAATATCAGGTGGACAGGGAGGAGAGAAGTACAGAGATGGATAATATCGCCAGGACAGGGAGGAGAGAAGTACAGAGATGGATAATATCGGGGGGGAGGAGAAAGTACAGAGATGGATAATAGGGACAGGGAGGAGAGAAGTACAGAGATGGATAATATCAGGGGACAGGGAGGAGAGAAGTACAGAGATGGATAATATCAGGTGGACAGGGAGGAGAGAAGTACAGAGATGGATAATATCAGGGGACAGGGAGGAGGAAGTACAGAGAGGATAATTGGGGACAGGGAGGAGAGAAGAAGATGGAAATAAGGTGGACAGGGAGGGAGAAGTACAGAATGGATAATATCGGTGGACAGGGAGGAGAGAAGTACAGAGATGATAATATCAGGTGGACAGGGAGGAGAGAAGTACAGAGATGGATAATTCGGGACAGGGAGGAGAGAAGTACAGAGATGGATAATATCCAGGACAGGGAGGAGAGAAGTAGAGATGGATAATATCAGGTGGACAGGGAGGAGAAAGTACAGAGATGGATAATATCAGGTGGACAGGAGGAGAGAAGTACAGAGATGGATAATATCGGGACAGGGAGGAGAGAAGTACAGAGATGGATAATATCGCCGGACAGGAGGAGAGAAGTACAGAGATGGATAATATCAGGGGAGGAGGAGAAAGTACAGAGAGGATAATATCGGGGACAGGGAGGAGAGAAGTACAGAGATGGATAATATCGGGGACGGGAGGAGAGAGTACAGAGATGGATAATATCAGGTGGACAGGGGGAGAGAAGTACAGAGAGGATAATATCGGTGGACAGGGAGGAGAGAAGTACAGAGATGGATAATATCAGGGGACAGGGAGGAGGAAGTAAGAGATGGATAATATCAGGGACAGGGAGGAGAGAAGTACAGAGATGGATAATATCGGGACAGGGAGGAGAGAATACAGAGATGGATAATATCGGGGACAGGAGGAGAGAAGTACAGAGATGGATAATAGCAGGACAGGGAGGGAGAAGTACGAGAGGATAATATAGGACAGGGAGGGAGAAGTAAGGAGGATAATAAGGAGGGACAGGGAGGAGAGAAGTACAGAGATGGATAATATCAGGTGAGCACGGAGGAGAGAAGTACAGAGATGGATAATATCGGCCAGGACAGGGAGGAGAGAGTACAGAGATGGATAATATCAGGTGGACAGGGAGGAGAGAAAGTACAGAGATGGGATATTACAGGTTGGACAGGGAGGAGAGAAGTACAGAGATGGATAATATCGCCAGGACAGGGAGGAGAGAAGTACAGAGATGGATAATATCGCCAGGACAGGGAGGAGAGAAGTACACGAGATGGATAATATCGCCAGGACAGGGAGGAGAGAAGTACAGAGATGGATAATATAGGGGAAGGGAGGAGAAAGTACAAGATGGATAATATCAGGTGGACAGGGGAGAGAAGACAGAGAGGATAATATCAGGTGGACAGGGGGAGAGAAGTACAGAGAGGATAATAGGTGGACAGGGGGAGAGAAGTACAGAGAGGATAATAGGTGGACAGGGGAGAGAAGTACAGAGATGGATAATATCAGGGACGGAGGAGGAAGAAGGAGAGGATAATACAGGTGGACAGGAGGAGAGAAGAAGAGATGGATAATATCAGGGGAAGGGAGGAGAGAAGACAGGATGGATAATATCAGGGGACAGGAGGAGAGAAGTACAGAGATGGATAATACAGAGGGAGGGAGGAGGAAGTACAGAGATGGATAATATCAGGTGGACAGGGAGGAGGAAGTACAGAGATGGAAATACAGGTGGAAGGAGAGGAGAAGTACAGAGATGGAATAGATGGAAGGGGACAGGAGGAGAGAAGTACAGAATGGATAATATCAGGTGGACAGGGAGGAGAGAAGTACAGAGATGGATAATATCAGGCCATGACAGGGAGGAGAGAAGTACAGAGATGGATAATATCGCCAGGACAGGGAGGAGAGAAGTACCAGAGATGGATAATATTCGCCCAGGGACAGGGAGGAGAGAAGTACAGAGATGGATATATCAGGTGGACAGGGAGGAAGAGAAGTACAGAGATGGATAATATCAGGTGGACAGACGGAGGAGAGAAGTACAGAGATGGATAATATCAGTGGACAGGGAGGAGAGAAGTACAGAGATGGATAATATCAGGTGGACAGGGAGGAGAGAAGTACAGAGATGGATATATCAGGTGGACAGGGAGGAGAGAAGTACAGAGATGGATAATATCGCCGAGGACAGGGGGAGAGAGTACAGAGATGGATAAGTATCGCCAGGACAGGGAGGAGAGAAGTACACGAGATGATAATATCGCCAAGGGCATGGAGGAGAGAAGTACAGAGATGGATAATATCAGGTGGACACGGAGGAGGAGAAGTACAGAGAGGATAATATCAGGTGGAAGGGAGGAGAGAAGTACAGAGATGGTAATATCAGGGGAAGGGAGGAGAGAAGTACAGAGATGGTAATATCAGGTGGAAGGGAGGAGAGAAGTACAGAGATGGTAATCAGGGGACAGGGAGGGAGAAGTACAGAGATGGATAATATCGCAGGACAGGGAGGAGAGAAGTACAGATGGATAATAGGGGACAGGGAGGAAGAAGACAGAGATGGATAAATGCCAGACAGGGAGGAGAGAAGTACAGAGATGGATAATAATGGAGGACAGGAGGAGAGAAGTAAGAGATGGATAATATCGGGGACAGGGAGGAGAGAAGTACAGAGAGGATAATGCAGGACAGGGAGGAGAGAAGTACAGGAGGATAATATCAGGTGGACAGGGAGGAAGAAGTACAGAGATAATATCAGGTGGACAGGAGGAGAGAAGACAGAGATGGATAATATGGGAAGGGAGGAGAGAAGTACAGAGATGGATAATATCGGGACAGGGAGGAAGAAGAGAGAGGATATATCAGGGACAGGGGGGAGAAGTACAGAGAGATAATATCAGGGCAGGGAGGGAGAAGAAGTACAGAGATGGATAATATCGGCAGGAGGAGGAGAGAAGTACAGAGATGATAATAGGTGGACAGGAGGAGAGAGACAGAGATGGATAATATCGCAGGACAGGGAGGAGAGAAGTACAAGATGGATAAATAGGTGGACAGGGAGGAGAGAAGAGAGATATATCCAGGAAGGGAGGAGAGAAGACAGAGATGGATAATAGGGGACAGGAGGAGAGAAGACAGAGAGGATAAGGTGGACAGGAGGAGAGAAGACAGAGATGGATATATCAGGTGGACAGGGAGGAGAGAAGTACAGAGATGGATAATATCAGGTGGACAGGGAGGAGAGAAGTACAGAGATGGATAATATCAGGTGGAGGAGGAGAGAAGTACAGAGATGGATAATATCGCCAGGACAGGGAGGAGAGAAGTACAGAGATGGATAATATCGCCAGGACAGGGAGGAGAGAAGTACAGAGATGGATAATATCAGGTGGACAGGGAGGAGAGAAGTACAGAGATGGATAATATCAGGTGGACACGGAGGAGAGAAGTACAGAGATGGATAATATCGCCAGGACAGGGAGGAGAGAAGTACAGAGATGGATAATATCAGGTGGACAGGGAGGAGAGAAGTACAGAGATGGATAATATCAGGTGGACAGGGAGGAGAGAAGTACAGAGATGGATAATATCGCAGGACAGGGAGGAGAGATACAGGATGGATATAGCAGACAGGAGGAGAGAACTACAGAGATGGATAATATCAGGTGGACAGGGAGGAGAGAACTACAGAGATGGATAATATCAGGTGGACAGGGAGGAGAGAAGCTACAGAGATGGATAATATCAGGTGGACAGGGAGGAGAGAAGTACAGAGATGGATAATATCGCCAGGACAGGGAGGAGAGAACTACAGAGATGGATAATATCGCCAGGACAGGGAGGAGAGAAGTACAGAGATGGATAATATCAGGTGGACACGGGAGGAGAGAAGTACAGAGATGGATAATATCGCCAGGACAGGGAGGAGAGAAGTACAGAGATGGATAATATCAGGTGGACAGGGAGGAGAGAAGTACAGAGATGGATAATATCAGGTGGACAGGGAGGAGAGAAGTACAGAGATGGATAATATCAGGTGGACACGGAGGAGAGAAGTACAGAGATGGATAATATCGCCAGGACAGGGAGGAGAGAAGTACAGAGATGGATAATATCAGGTGGACAGGGAGGAGAGAAGTACAGAGATGGATAATATCAGGTGGACAGGGAGGAGAGAAGTACAGAGATGGATAATATCAGGTGGACACGGAGGAGAGAAGTACAGAGATGGATAATATCGCCAGGACAGGGAGGAGAGAAGTACAGAGATGGATAATATCAGGTGGACAGGGAGGAGAGAACTACAGAGATGGATAATATCGCCAGGACAGGGAGGAGAGAAGTACAGAGATGGATAATATCAGGTGGACAGGGAGGAGAGAAGTACAGAGATGGATAATATCAGGTGGACAGGGAGGAGAGAAGTACAGAGATGGATAATATCAGGTGGACAGGGAGGAGAGAAGTACAGAGATGGATAATATCGCCAGGACAGGGAGGAGAGAAGTACAGAGATGGATAATATCAGGTGGACAGGGAGGAGAGAACTACAGAGATGGATAATATCAGGTGGACAGGGAGGAGAGAAGTACAGAGATGGATAATATCAGGTGGACAGGGAGGAGAGAACTACAGAGATGGATAATATCGCCAGGACAGGGAGGAGAGAAGTACAGAGATGGATAATATCAGGTGGACAGGGAGGAGAGAAGTACAGAGATGGATAATATCAGGTGGACAGGGAGGAGAGAAGTACAGAGATGGATAATATCAGGTGGACAGGGAGGAGAGAAGTACAGAGATGGATAATATCGCAAGGACAGGGAGGAGAGAAGTACAGAGATGGATAATATCAGGTGGACAGGGAGGAGAGAACTACAGAGATGGATAATATCAGGTGGACAGGGAGGAGAGAAGTACAGAGATGGATAATATCAGGTGGACAGGGAGGAGAGAACTACAGAGATGGATAATATCGCCAGGACAGGGAGGAGAGAAGTACAGAGATGGATAATATCAGGTGGACAGGGAGGAGAGAACTACAGAGATGGATAATATCAGGTGGACAGGGAGGAGAGAAGTACAGAGATGGATAATATCGCCAGGACAGGGAGGAGAGAAGTACAGAGATGGATAATATCAGGTGGACAGGGAGGAGAGAACTACAGAGATGGATAATATCGCCAGGACAGGGAGGAGAGAAGTACAGGAGATGGATGATATCAGGTGGACACGGAGGAGAGAACTACAGAGATGGATAATATCAGGTGGACAGGGAGGAGAGAAGTACAGAGATGGATAATATCAGGTGGACAGGGAGGAGAGAACTACAGAGATGGATAATATCAGGTGGACAGGGAGGAGAGAAGTACAGAGATGGATAATATCAGGTGGACAGGGAGGAGAGAACTACAGAGATGGATAATATCGCCAGGACATTGGCGGGAACTGCAGGAGATAGCAACAGACGGACAACTTGGCGTGGATCAGTGCCTTTACACCCATGGGGGAGAAAGAAAGAAAGAAAGAAAGAAAGAAAGAAAGAAAGAAAGAAAGAAAGAAAGAAAGAAAGAAAGAAAGAAAGAAAATTGATGGAAGCTCAATGTCCCGATGTGAGATGAAGGGCTGATGGAAGAAGATAGATGACACCACGTACATCAGCGACTTGTATTTGCATAACTTTGTTTCACCACCGTGTCTAGCTAGGCTCCCTCGCTCACCGCGACCCGGTGGGCAAGAGTTCGAACCCCTAACCCCCCTCCCCCCCCCCCCCCCCCCCCCAACCCCACCCCGAGTCGTTTATTCAGTGCCAATCAAAAGTTGGTTTGAAAATTAACAAAAATGGATGGCGAAAAATTTAGAAGAATGGGTGTGTCACAGTTATGACTTAATTTTTTTAATATGGAAGGGGGTAGAGGTGGAAAAACACATACGGTGTGGCTAACACAGCTCGGGGGACCGAGTATCCCCCGGAATAAGTGGACAACTCTGCAGCTGAGCAGGCAGGGCACTTGCTTGTCCTTACAGTGGGAAATGGCTGTAAAAGGCAGAGGTAAAAAGACCACCATGTGAATGGGAAGGCAAGGGGAAACCACCACATTATTTTCCCAAGACTTCATGGAAAAACATTTTTTAAAAGTTAGTGAAGGATTAATGGCTGTCTTAGGGCACCTCGCCCGGAGGGACGTCATGAGCCACAGGTGAACCAGACCGTCATCCAGCTACTGAGGGAAAAAACTTAACAAAAATAAATAAATTTAGAGTAGGAACAGGGAATGTTGGGACATTAAATAGCTAGGAAAGTTGCCCAATGTTCTAGAGAGATGGATAGCTGAAAATGAATATACTAGGCGTTAGTGAGATGGATGGAAGGGATGGGGAAAAAATTATAGCTACAATCACAATAATTTATTCGGGGGGATACACATAAAAAGGTGTAGGAATAATTTTAGACAAAAAAAACCCCAATAAATTAATGGATACTGGTTTTTTCGATAGATTATTATGGAAAAAATCAAAGGAAAACCCAATAGACAAAAATATTATACAAGTATATGCCCCAAACAGCAAGCGTAGTGATGAAGAAATACAACACTTTTACGACGAAATGAAATGGCGGGCTCAAATGGTCACAAGAAATAAGATAAACTTGGTGTTTTAATGAAAAAGTAGGAAAAGGGAAAAATGGGGATGTATGGGGAATTGGGGGTTTTGGGTACAAAAAATGAAAGAGGGGAAAAGCTTAAAATGGAAAATATCAATGATATGATAATTGGAAACACATGGTTTAAAACCATAAAAGAAGACTGTACACAGGGATAAGCCCTGATAAGAAAATACGAAACCAAACTGACTACATACAAATTTAATAAAAGTTTTAGAAATGCTTTAATTAAGAAAAGACAATGCCTGGTGCTGACTGTAATAGTGATCATGTACCACTATGTGGACAAAAAAAAGAAAGATTAAAGAGGGAAAAAAAAAGGGTTTAAAAACATGAGTTTTAATAAAGAGGTTCTGAAAATAATAAAGAATGAAAGAAAATACAGAGTGACGTAAAAATGGGTACAATGCAAAAACTAAATACAAGTAAGATGAACAATGGGAAATGTTAAGGATTCCATTTATCAAACTAGCAAAGAAGTATTACCGAGAGAGGCAAATAGCTAAAAAACATGGGTGAATGAAGAATCTTAAAACTGAGGACAAAAGAAAACGAGTAAAAATGACAAAAAAGAATACGCTAAGATAAATAAAGAAATAAAAAAATAAATTGGAAAAGGGTAAAGAAAGTTGGTTAAACGAGCAAACAAAAAAATTTAATTAAATTCGATTTAAAAATACAAAAAAAATGCACAGAAAATCAGTGAGCTTACAGGAAGAAAAATAAGAATAAAAACAGGGTGTTGAAATCAAAAAAAGGAAAGAAAAATTAGAGGGAAAATGCTATAATGAAGAGGGAATGAGTATATAAAGAATTATATGAAGGGAAAAGGGGAAAAATTTAAAAGAAGATATAACTTTGAAGGGCCACCTATTTTGAAAGAAGAAGTCGCTGACGCTATGAAACGTATGAAGACAAGGAAAAACAGCTGGGCCAGATGAAATCACAATAGAAGAATTATAAGTATTGGGAGAATTTGGAGTATGATATATTAACCAAAATGTTGAATGATATTTACAGCAGTGGATATTTACCCAGTGATATGCTGAAATCTGTATTTATAGCTATACCAAAAAGACCAGGAGGCAATTGATTGTGAAGATTTTCGTACCAATTAACCTTATAAACCATATCACTAAGCCTTCTACTTAGGAATTATAATGAGAAGAACCAAAAAGAAAATAAAAATGGAAATTAGTGAAGAACAGTATGGATTTGTGGAAGGAAAGGGCCCAAAACAATGCAATTTATACATTACGGACACTAATATAAAGGTCAATAGAGAAACAGAGAGGACATATATTTGTGCTTCATAGATTATACTAAGGCATTTGATAAAGTAAAACATGATGAACCTGATTAAAATGTTGGAAGATATCAACACTGATGGAAAAGATTTAAGAATAATAAAGAATATTTACTGGAACCAAGTAGCAGCAATTAAAATGGGAAATAAAGAGGGTAGTTACGAACAGATAAAGCTAGGAGTACGACAAGGGTGTGTCTTGTCACCAGATCTTTTCTCCCTGTATAGCGAAGTAATAATGAGAGAGATCAAAGAGATGCCAGGAATACTAGTTGGAGGTTATAATATAAATAATATACGCTATGCAGATGACACAGTATTGGTGGCGGATAATTCAACAGACCTACAACAATTATTAGACGTAGTAGTAACAGAGAGTGCAAGGAAAGGACTCTCCTTGAATATCAAGAAAACAGTAACAATGGTAATATCAAAGAAAATGGTGACACCAAAATGTGACATAGAAATAGAAGGGAAAATCCTTAACCAAGTGGATAATTTTAGATACCTAGGGGCATTTATAACATCAGATGGAAGATGTACAACAGAGATTAGGAGCAGAATAGGGCAGGCAAAAGCCGCATTTCAGAAAATGAAGAGTATCTTATGTAATAAGTCACTATCACTGAATGTAAGAAAGAGAGTGCTGAAATGCTATGTAGAACCAGTTTTGCCTGTATGGCAGTGAATCTTGGAATGTAAATGAACAAATTAAGAAGAAATTAGAAGCAACAGAGATGTGGTTCCTGAGACGAATGTTGCGAATTCCTTGGACTGCCAGAAGTAACTAACGACGACCTGCCTGAAACAGGCTAACGAAACTAGAACATTATATACAACAATAAGACAGAGACAAACAGCTTTCCTCGGTCATGTGATGAGAAGAGAGGCATTGGAGAACATCGTAACAACTGGAAAGATCGAGGGCAAGAGAGGCAGAGGTAGACCAAGAGAAGTGATGCTGGATGGATTGAGACGGTGGCATGGAGGAATATCAGCAGCAGAGTTGATCCAGAAAACCAAAGACCGAGATCTATGGAGAGCCATGAACGCCTACGCCAGCCGGCACGGCACTTGATGATGATGAAGGGGACATGTATTATATATCAAATTAGAGGAGGCTACACAAGGAAAACTGATGTATATAAGTGCATGGCAGATATGGGAAGTTGATTAAGACGATTAGTAATCCCATTAAATTAAGACGATTAGTAATCCCATTAATCAGTTTTAAAACATCATATCTGACTCTATGAACATAATGCAGAAAATTGCAACTGGCAACTTCCGAATGGATATATAGCACTCGGAAGTCGCGCCTCACTTCACTCACATGAATGTACTCACTTGGATATTCCGGAGTAAGGGGGTAACGAAAGCGCAGATCAGCTAGAAAATAATGCACCAACGCAAATATGAAGAAGCATGGACAGGGCTGATATAATCAATGCAGTACGGACTCATGTGGCGGATAATGACATGACACCGACTGTAACTCAACTACACGAACTGGGTGTACAGCCTGGTTAAGTACGGCAGTCAAGTGGTCAAGGGAAAGAGAGGAGATACCATAATCTACATGGTAACAACACGAAGAAATACTTTGGGATGGCTACTGCATCGGTAAGGAGCGGCTGGCCGAGTGGCTAAGACCGCCGGTTTTCTCCTTCGGGAGACCCTAGTTAGAATCCCCGGTAAGGTGTGGATTATTTTATGCCGAGGGCAAAAAGAAAATACTAACCTGCACAGTTCGCGGCGACTGTAATAGCCAGGCGGCCTTAACTCCCCACGCTCAGAACCCCCTGCCCTACACTGCAAGGCACAATAGGCAGTAAAGTGACAGTTTTGACTGCAACGGTGGACTGAGCACGTAACAAAAAGAAATGGAATGTAAAACAAAAATTACTCGGGCTTCGTATCGATGCAGCCTACAATGTGTACCATGAACTGTGTTGGGAAATAAAGGTACGTGATGTGTACTGTGCTGTTTCACAGACAAATCGGCGTTCGGTCGTTAGTATGCTAAACATCAGGCCGCCCGCCGTTACTGCCACAGACATTTTGCTGGTCATTATTCCAGGCTGGGAGGACATTTCAGTCCGGGTCTGTATTAACACATCAACAGGGATGGGGTTGGAACACAGGAGAGCTGGACCTGCAGGCAAGTTGTCTAGCCGCTCACCCACCGCACCCCAACAAATGCCGCTCTATTAGTTACCTCATTATGACACAAACAACCGTATATCAATGTCTCGCGATTCTGACTGCCTCCGCCCAATTACTATCTAGCTCACGTGTGTATCTTAGTTTCTGACCTTCGCCATTTCCCGCGTTATCTCGCTTCCTTGTTTACCACAGTTCCTTGTTGTAACGCGCGTGCTAACACACACACACACACACACACACACACACACACACACACACACACACACAGGGACAGAGAGATAGAGTCAAGACAGAGAGACAAAGAGGCAGAGACAGAGAGACAGAGAGACAGAGAGGCAGAGACATAGAGACAGAGACAGAGAGACAGAGACAAAGACAAAGAGACTGAGACAGTGACATAGACACAGTGAGAAAGAGAGACAGGGAGACAGAGAAAGAGACAGAGACAGGAACAGAGAGATAGAGAAACAGACAGAGAGACAGAGAGGCAGAGACAGAGAGACAGAGAGGCAGACAAAGAGGCAGAGACATAGAGACAGAGAGACAGAGACAGAGAGATAGAGACAGAGAGATAGAGACAGAGAAGAGGGACAGAGACAGAGAGACAGTCAGAGACAGAGAGACAGAGAGACAGAGCTAGAGAGACAGAGACAAAGAGGCAGAGACAGAGAGAGAGAGGGTTCCGTGCACTGAAGAAATATTGCATGCTCTTTGCAGGACGTTGTCATCAACCCCAGATTGCATGTGTGGCAGAGAATCATGGAATGTGTGGCAGAGAATCATGGAATTTATGGCAGAGAATCATGGAATGTGTGGCAGAGAATCATGGAATGTGTGGCAGAGAATCATGGAATGTGTGGTAGAGAATCATGGAATGTGTGATAGAGAATCATGGAATGTGTGGGAGAGAATCATGGAATGTGTGGGAGAGAATCATGGAATGTGTGGCAGAGAATCATGGAATGTGTGGGAGAGAATCATGGAATGTGTGATAGAGAATCATGGAATGTGTGGTAGAGAATCATGGAATGTGTGATAGAGAATCATGGAATGTGTGGGAGAGAATCATGGCATATGAACGAACAAGTGAGGAGGAGCTTAGAGACAGCGGAAGTTTGGTTCTTGGGATGGATGTTGCCAGAGTCACTAACAACAAGAGCTGTAAGAGGCTACTCTCTTGCACTGCCAGAGTCACTAACAACAAGAGCTGTAAGAGGCTACTCTCTTGCACTGCCAGAGTCACTAACAACAAGAGCTGTAAGAGGCTACTCTCTTGCACTGCCAGAGTCACTAACAACAAGACCTGTAAGAGGCTACTCTCTTGCACTGCCAGAGTCACTAACAACAAGAGCTGTAAGAGGCTACTCTCTTGCACTGCCAGAGTCACTAACAACAAGAGCTGTAAGAGGCTACTCTTTTGGACTGCCAGAGTAATTATCGACAAGAGCTGTAAGAGGCTACTCTCTTGGACTGCCAGAGTAATTAACGACAAGAGCTGTAAGAGGCTACTCTCTTGGACTGCCAGAGTAATTAACGACAAGAACTGTAAGAGGCTACTCTCTTGGACTGCCAGAGTAATTAACGACAAGAACTGTAAGAGGCTTCTCTCTTCTGATGGAACACTTTATTCTGATGGAATACTTTATTCTAATGGAACACTTTATTATGATGGAACAATTCATTGTTCTAGAACTCGTCATTCTGATGGAACACTTTATTCTAATGGAACACTTTATTCTGACGGAACATTTTATTCTGATAAATTGTGTTGCGTATCCCTTACGGAACGTTGCAGTCAACACCAGCATTTTCAGCTGCTGTTGATTTACTAGGCAAGTATTACGTTCAGTAGTTTGCCATTGCTTTCTGAACGACCGACCCCTATACCTTTTTCGAAAAAACCAGCACCGCCGTGTTTCGAACCCGGGTATATGGGCTCACAAACCGCGTTCGCAAGCCCTTAGCCACTTATTCTGATAGGACACTTTATTCTGATAGAACAATGTATTCTGATAGAACATTTCATTTTGCTAGAACACTCAGTCTGACGGAACACTTTATTTCTGATAGGACACTTTATTCTGATGGGACACTTTATTCTGATAGAACACTTTATTCTGATAGAACATTTCATTTTGCTAGAACACTCACTCTAACGGAATACTGCACTTTGAAAGACCATTGACTAGATCTGCATGGATTAATGTAACAACCGAGAGAAAATGAGCAACGACTAATTCCGAATGAGTTAAAACAAGTTACGTTTTTTAGGAATACATTTTACGTGTTCAATATTGGCACGAGCCAGGCAGTAAACACGTACTTGGGATTACCATCCCTGGTGAGGCAGACACGTCTGCGAGAATCTTTGCCCGCGCCTGCAGAATGTGCCGGGTGGAAGGGATAATGGAAGGCAACCCGCGGAGCCTCTATCTACCTTTCAATCTTGCTGAAATATTTCACTCTCAGACCGTTCTGCGTATGTGAAACCTGTTTAGCTGTTTGCTGGGGTTTTTCTTTCGCTTGTATTTGAACAGTACATTCGGCGAGCCAGCTTGTGCACTTGAAGCGCGGCATGGATGTAATTTTTGCCAGCGTAAACACACTTGAAAACTAGGCAGAAGTTACACTTAAAAAATGGTACATAGTTGAAGAGGTTCCTGTTTCTTAGATCCGTGCGAAGATTCTGGATGTTACAATCTGTCATGAGAGATGATACACCGGAAACATAGCGCGTCTTAAGTTTTAGAGATGAGAATAAAACTTGAGGATTCAAAGATATACCGAAACGTGTGCTTGTCAACAGTGTTTGTGTATTTAGGAGTGTACATTTATGATTACAGATAACATCGCATGTACATGCTTAATATTATAAACAGCCAAGTTGTCAGGTTTTTTAACCTTTCACAGGCTGTCTATTTTCTTCGAAGATTTAAACATTTATTCATAAACGTCGAGTGATTAAATTGTTTATGTTGATATATTTATGCAGTGCTTACTTTGAAGTGCATTTTGGCAAGTTTATAATATTTGATACAGTACTACGGCCAGGTTTGTGAATTTATTCAAGTGTTTGTCGAAATGCTGATTTTTGAGAAATATTTATGTTTATTCGGATACTTTTAACCACGTCTACGTTGTCATATGTATACTTTTTTTTTTTAAAGTACTTATCGTCTAGTCTACCCATCACCTGTGTACAATGTTTACAGTACTAATCGTCTAGTCTACCCCAGCATCTGTGTACAATGTTTAAAGTACTTATCGTCTAGTCTACCCATCATCTGTGTACAATGTTTAAAGTACATATCGCCCCGTTTACCTAAACATTTGTGTACATTGTTTACAGTACTTATCGTCTAGTCAACCTAAACATGTGTGTACATTGTATAAAGTACTTAACGTCTAGTTAAACCAAACATGTGTTTACATTGTATAAAGTACTTATCGTCTAGTTAAACCAAACATGTGTGTACATTGTATAAAGTACTTATCGTCTAGTTAAACCAAACATGTGTGTACATTGTATAAAGTACTTATCGTCTAGTTAAACCAAACATGTGTGTAAATTGTATAAAGTACTTATCGTCTAGTCAACCTAAACATGTGTGTACATTGCACAAAGTACTTATCGTCTAGTCAACCTAAACATTTGTGTACAATGTTTAAAGTACATATCGCCCCGTTTACCTAAACATGTGTGTACATTGCATAAAGTACTTATCGTCTAGTCAACCTAAACACGTGTGTACATTGGTTAGAGTACTTATCGTCTAGTTAAACCAAACTTATGTGTACTATGTTCAAAGAATATATCGTCTAGTCTATCCCATCATCTGTGTACTATGTTTAGGAACAACTAAAGCCTAGTCAACCCAAGCATGTGCGCACTGTTCATTCAAGAAATCTTACATGTGCCCACTTTGTGAAGTGTAGAACAGAACAGATAGTCCCACAGCATACACTACCATTGAGGGCGTGACATATTAAGCTGCCACACGTTCTAAGCCACAGCATACTTTCCCCGCTACCGTCCCTTCCCAGACGACCCCAGACAATTCTTAAAATGGTTTCGTACCCATTTTTGTGAGGTTGGATTGACCCCAGTGATGTACTGGTCGGAAAAAATTAAACCGCTGCCTCTGTGGGGAGTGAACCGTGATCATTGCCGGGGTAGGTCAGGGCAACAACCACCGTGACACCGCGGTTCCGTAACATATATCCTGTTACTTAAAGCACTTGTCGTTTTGTCCACATTTTGTGACAGTGTTCATTGACCCTCCACACGTGTAACATGTTAACTGTGTACTGTTTACCAAGTACGGGTACTTAACGCCTACATAATGACGTTCATACTTTGAATTCACGTGCATGTCCATACCGCACATCGCAACGTTGTGCTGTAGATTCCACGTGACACATTGTGTACTATTTATGTATAGTAAAGTGCACGCTTCTCTGCCTGCTGTAGGTAAGGTAATGTATATTCAAATACGTGTCGTTAAGTTACTGTATATAGATGATAACGTTTATTAAATTACGTTTGTAATATATACTACAGTACGCGCGCTAGTTCTACTGTACTAAGATTGTACTATTTATTAAAGTACGTACCCTTAGGTCTACTGTACAAGTGTTTAGTTTATTACAGTACCAGCCGCTAGATCTGCTGTACAAGTGTTTAGTTTATTACGTACCAGCCGCTAGATCTGCTGTACAAGTGTTTAGTTTTAACAGTACCAGCCGCTAGATCTGCTGTACAAGGTTTAGTTTATTACAGTACCAGCCGCTAGATCTGCTGTACAAGTGTTTAGTTTATTACAGTACCAGCCGCTAGATCTGCTGTACAAGTGTTTAGTTTATTACAGTACCAGCCGCTAGATCTGCTGTACAAGTGTTTAGTTTATTACAGTACGCATCGCTAGATCTGCTGTACAAGTGTTAGTTTATTACAGTACCAGCCGCTAGATCTGCTGTACAAGTGTTTAGTTTATTACAGTACCAGCCGCTAGATCTGCTGTACAAGTGTTGTAGTTTATTACATACCAGCCGCTAGATCTGCTGTAAAGTGTTTAGTTTATTACAGTACCAGCCGCTAGATCTGCTGTACAAGTGTTTAGTTTTATTACGTACCAGCCGCTAGATCTACTGTACAAGTGTTTTAGTTTATTACAGTGCACGCCGCTAGATCTGCTGTACAAGTGGTTAGTTTATTACAGTACGCATCGCTAGATCTGTTGTACAGTGTTTAGTTTCATTACAGTAACCAGCCGCTAGATCTGCTGTACATGTGTTTAGTTTATTACGTACCAGCTGCTAGATCTGCTGTACAAGTGTTTAGTTTATATACAGTAACAGCCGCTAGATCTACTGTACAAGTGTTTAGTTATTACAGTGCACGCCGCTAGATCTGCTGTAACAAGTGTTTAGTTTATTACAGTACCACCGCTAGATCTACTGTACAAGTGTTTAGGTTTAGTTACAGTGACCGCCGCTAGATCTACTGTACAAGTGTTTAGTTTCATTACAGTGCACCGCCGCTAGATCTACTGTACAAGTTGTTTAGTTTATTACAGTACCAGCCGCTAGATCTACTGTACAAGGTGTTTTAGTTTATTACCAGTACCAGCCGCTAGATCTACTGTACAAGTGTTTAGTTTATTACAGTACCAGCCGCTAGATCTACTGTACAAGTGTTTAGTTTATTACAGTACCAGCCGCTAGATCTGCTGTACAAGTGTTTAGTTTATTACAGTGCACGCCGCTAGATCTACTGTACAAGTGTTTAGTTTATTACAGTTACCAGCCGTCTAGATCTACTGTACAAGTGTTTAGTTTATTACGTACCAGCAGCTAGATCTACTGTACAAGTGTTTAGTTTTAGTACAGTACCAGCCGCTGATCTACTGTACAAGTGTTTAGTTTATTACAGTACCAGCCGCTAGATCTACTGTACAAGTGTTTTAGTTTATAACAGTAACCAGCCGCTAGATCTACTGTACAAGTTGTTTAGTTTATTACAGTACCAGCCGCTAGATCTGCTGTACAAGTGTTTAAGTTATTACAGTACCAGCCGCTAGATCTACTGTACAAGTGTTTAGTTTATTACAGTACCAGTCGCTAGATCTACTGACAAGTGTTTAGTTTATTACAGTACACCGCTAGATCTGCTGTACAAGTGTTTAGTTTATTACGTCAGCCGCTAGATCTACTGTACAAGTGTTTAGTTATTTACAGTACCAGCGCTAGATCTACTGTACAAGTGTTTATTTATTACAGTACCAGCCGCTAGATCTACTGTACAAGTGTTTAGTTTATTACAGTACCGCCGCTAGATCTACTGTACAAGTGTTTGTTTATTACATTTACCAGCCGCTAGATCGGCTGTACAAGTGTTTAGTTTATTACAGTCCAGCCGCTAGATCTACTGTACAAGTGTTTAGTTTATTTACAGTCCCCCGCTAGATCTACTGTACAAGTTTTTTAGTTTTTACAGTCCAGCCGCTAGATCTACTGTACAAGTGTTTAGTTTATTACAGTCCCCGCTAGATCTACTGTACAAGTGTTTGTTATTACAGTACCAGCCGCTAGATCGGCTGTACAAGTGTTTAGTTTATTACAGTGCACGCCGCTAGATCTACTGTACAAGTGTTTAGTTTATTACAGTGCACGCCGCTAGATCTACTGTACAAGTGTTTAGTTTATTACAGTGCACGCCGCTAGATCTACTGTACAAGTGTTTAGTTTATTACAGAAACCACCGCTAGATCTACTGTACAAGTGTTTGGGTTATTACAGTACCACCGCTAGATCTCTGTACAAGTGTTTAGTTTATTACAGTGCACGCCGCTAGATCTACTGTACAAGTGTTTAGTTTATTACAGTGCACGCCGCTAGATCTACTGTACAAGTGTTTAGTTTATTACAGTGCAAGCCGCTAGATCTGCTGTACAAGTGTTTAGTTTATTACAGTACCAAGCCGCTAGATCTGCTGTACAGGTGTTTAGTTTATTACAGTACCAGCCGATAGATCTGCTGTACAATGTGTTTAGTTTTACAGTACCAGCCGCTAGATCTGCTGTACAAGTGTTTAGTTTATTACAGTACCAGCCGCTAGATCTGCTGTACAGTGTTTAGTTTATTACAGTACCAGCCGCTAGATCTGCTGTACACATGGTTTAGTTATTACAGTACCAGCCGCTAGATCTGCTGTACAAGTGTTTATTTTATTACAGTACCAGCCGCTAGATCTGCTGTACAAGTGTTTAGTTTATTACAGTACCAGCCGCTTAGATCTGCTGTACAAGTGTTTAGTTTATTAGCAGTACCAGCCGCGAGATCTGCTGTACAAGTGTTTAGTTTATTACAGTACCAGCCGCTAGATCTGCTGTACTAGTGTTTAGTTTATTACAGTACCAGCATCGCTAGATCTACTGTACAGTGTTTAGTTTATTACAGTACACCGCTAGATCTACTGTACAAGTGTTTAGTTTATTACAGTACCAGCACGCTAGATCTGCTGTACAAGTGTTTATTTATTACAGTACGCAGCCGCTAGATCTACTGTACAAGTGTTTAGTTTATTACAGTACCAGCCGCTAGATCTACTGTACATGTGTTTAGTTTATTACAGTACCAGCCGCTAGATCTACTGTACAAGTGTTTAGTTTATTACAGTACCAGCCGCTAGATCTGCTGTACAAGTGTATTAACGTACGTACCACTGGATCTACTGCACTGAGAAGACTGTACTTTCTTCTCTTCTTCTTCTTCTTCTCTTCTTCTCTTCATCTTCTTCTTCTTCCTTCTTTCTTCTTCTTCTTCATCTTCATCTTCTTCTTCTCTTCTTCTCTTCTTCTCTTCTTCTTCTTCTTCTTCTTCTTCATCTTCATCTTCATCTTCTTCTTCTTCTTCTTTCTTCTTCTTCTCTCTTCTTCTTCTTCTTCTTCTTCTTCTTCTTCTTCTTCTTCTTCTTCTTCTTCTTCTTCTTCTTCTTCTTCTGCGTTCATTCGGAGTTTTTTTTGTGTGTGGATGTGATTACGTTGTGCCTGTTTACAGCAGAGCTGCGTTCTTGCGCCGTTAGGCCGACACATACGACTTCTGCGGGCATTTGTTGACCTAGTTAACCTTCTCGGGGATTTCTTAAGACGTTTGACTCTCACTGTTGTGGTGTTATCCCCCATCACAGCTGGCCCATTTAGAACAGCCGAAGACATAACGGTCAGCGCTCAGGGGAAGGAAGGGGCAGACCATGCGCATTCTCCGCCATGCAAGGAAGCTTCCATAATTGCAGAGCCGACACATAGCGCTCTGGTACTGGGCTCACCCAAGGAATCGTCACGTCCTGCACATGGCTGCTTAGCCTCACTTCCGTATATTGGGCCTTCCGTTCACCATAGGCTGTTCCTCCGGAAACCAGAAGAATGCAGAAGATAACATTCACTACAGTGAGTTTTCGATTCGGACTTTCCACGTAATGGATTTGCTATCCAAGCAATGTTCAATTTCGTGCCACTAGGATACTTTCTCCACCTTTGATGACGCCCACACAGTGAGCTTTCGATTCAGACTTTTCACGTAATGGATTTGCTATCCAAGCAATATTCCATTTTGCACCATCGGGACGCTTTCTCCATCTTTGATGACGCCCACACAATGAGCTTTCGATTCAGACTTTCCACGTAATGGATTTGCTAGCCAAGCAATATTGTGTGCAATAACGGCGCAAGAACGCAGCTCTGCCGTAAACAGGCACCACTCCAATCACGTCCACACACAAAAAACTCCGGATGAACGCAGAAGAAGGAGAAGAAGAAGAAGAAGAAGAAGAAGAAGAAGAAGAAGAAGAAGAAGAAGAAGAAGAAGAAGAAGAAGAAGAAGAATGTGGCAGTCTAAGTACTTCTTCAGGCACCTTTAGATATCAAACTAATGTAGTTAAAGTAAGCTGCAATCAACCTGAGCTTGTTGATATCTCCATAGAGCTTGTCCTCAAATGAAGCAGGTGTGGGCCAAAATATATTTCTCTGTTCTGCATATATTGGACACTCCTGCAACACATGTTTAGCTGTCATTTTACCAGTTCCACAATTACATTGATCGATATCTCCTATCTTTAGTTTTATTGAACAAGTGGTATTTCATCCTGTTATGTCCTGTGCGGAGTCTGAAGATTGCTACTTGTTCTCTTCGATCTAGTTTGTAATATGCATCATCTTTCTGGTGGCCTGGATGCTCTGATTCCCATTTGGTTCTGTAAGTGCTTTTTATAAACCTCTTTGCCTCATTATAGGTAATGTCTATGTCAGGCTGTGGTAGTCGTCCGCCCTCTTTTGCTAGTCTGTCAGCCTCTTCATTTCCAGGTATACTGCAATGTGATGGGATCCACTGTATTACAACTTTTTTGGATTTCTGGCTTAGACCATGGAGTGGTGCTCTTAGGTTAGTTAGTTCTGTGCTGTTTTTGCTCTTCAGTATTGAGACAGCTGACTTTGCATCTGTGAAGATAGCTATTTGCTTCTCTTTATTTTCCTCCTCAAGAGCATTTCTGCTGCAGTTTTCAAAGCTCTACCTCTGAAGTTGGTAGTTGAAGTTACTTGAAAATTTTCCAGTTGCCACTGACTATGTTTTTTTCACGCCATTTTTTAAATTTAGGAGTATTCCTTCTACTCCATTTTCTGTCGAATTTTTGGCTGACCCGCCTGTATATGCATGGGTCCATTTGCTACTAGGGTAATGTTCTTTTATGTAGTTTAGAGCGATTTTTCTTCTTTCTGTTTCATTCTGAGTGTTCTTTTTCTCATACCAGGAATGTTTTCTATCATCTCAGGCAGTTGCTGCTGTCTCCAAGCTGGGAATTTGTGTGCATTGTAAATGGGTTAGACTGGTGATATGTTAAGTATAGGATCTGCCCAAATCTTTCGTTTTCCAGTTTTCTACAAAGTTGCTACGCTTCAGTCTTCCCTTTCCAAAACCAATAAACCTGTTATACATAGGGTGGTCTGTCAATCTTCTGAATTTTTCTGCTTGTTGCTGGGCTCTGCTATCTCTTCTATCCTGCATTGGCTGTAAACAAATGATCTTTTCTAGTTCATTAATAGGCGTTGTCTTCAGGCTTCCAGTTATGATTCGCATTCCTTGGTTTGGACTCTACTTATATTGTTAATGTTTGACTTAGCTGCCGTTTTTCCATTCAATACCAGCTTAGGTTGCTGAGTTTTATTTGAGAGGGAGAACACTGTGCATGTTGTTTTCTCCTCACTTATCTTCACTAGCCATGATTTTGACCAGTCCTCTAGCGCTAATAGGGCTTGCTGTATTCTGCTGTTAGCTGTACTAATATATTCTTCAGATGTCCATATGGCTAGATCATCTACAAAGGAGGATGTGTGTACTCTGGCTGGAAAATTTTCTGTGATGTCATTTATATATGCTAGGAATAATGTTGGTGAAAGAACTCCTCTTGGGGGACACCTTGCTCCGAACAGCATCATTGTGCTGGTTTGTCCTTGTACTTTTGTCCTGGCAGTTCTGTTCTCAAGGTAGTGGCCGATCCATTTGTACATTTTCCCATAAACATGCATTTTGTGCAGTTTTACTTTCAGTCCTTCCTTCCATACTTTATCAAATGCTTTTTCTAAATCTATCCAGATCGTTAGTGTGTGCTTTTTCTCTTGGAAGGCATTCCTCTATTTCCTGAGCTATAGTAGGTTATTTGATCTTCAGTGGATCTGTACTTTCTGAATCCTGCTTGGTGTGGTGTTAAGAGTTGGTTTTCTTCCAGATGCCATGTTAGCCTGCCATTGATAATGCGTTCCATTAATTTTCCTACACAGCTAAGTAGACTGATAGGTCGATAGCCATTTGGTTCTTCAGGTCTTTTCCTTTCTTTGGGACTGGTATTAGTATAGCTTCCTTCCATGCCTGTGGGACTATTCCTCTCTTCCAGCTGTAATTTAGGACTGCTAGTAGTTTCTTTTTTGCCTTAGTGCCTAGTCCTATTAGCATTTCATTTGTGATTCCATCCTTTCCTGGTGATTTCTTCTTTGTTAGGGTATTCATTGCCTGTTCCATTTCTTCCATTGTTAGATTTGCCATCATATATTCTGCTGCTGTCTCTGTATTACTATGATGTATCTGTTTATCTTTGATTGCTTTCTTCTTTTCGGTTGTAATATCAATGTGGTTTGCACTGGCATAGTGTTCCATTAGTGCATTTGCAGCCTTTTTCCCCTGTAAGCAAGTCATTTCCTTGTTTAATTGTTATTTGTTTGTTTCTAGGTCCTTCATTGTTCATGGCTTTCAACTAGTTTCCATAGTTTGTTTCCATCCCTGTCAAAAGTTCAGGTTTTCTGTTTTTTCTCCCTCCAACAATCTCTTGTTGTTTGATTTACTGTTCTTTTATATTTTGCTGAGATGGCTTTGAGAGAGATGTTCGCTTCAGTTGTTTGTTCTCTCTCTGCTGTCTTCCTGGCATCTTCAACTATGTCTTCCAAAATTTGTAGTTCTTCAGTTTATAAATGTACATACTGATAATTTACTGTTCTAAGATTCTACTATTTATTACAGTATGTACCTCTAGGTCTGTTGTACACGTGTACAGTTTATTAAAGTACATACAGCTTGGTCTACTGTATTAAGATTGTACCATTTATCCAAGCACACATCTCTAGATCTATTATACAATGAGTGTACCATTTATCCAAGCACACATCTCTAGATCTATTATACAATGAGTGTACCATTATCCAGCACACATCTCTAGATCTATTATACAATGAGTGTACCATTTATCCAAGCGCACATCTCTAGATCTATTATACAATGAGTGTACCATTTATCCAAGCGCACATCTCTAGATCTATTATACAATGAGTGTACCATTTATCCAAGCACACATCTCTAGATCTATTATACAATGAGTGTACCATTTATCCAAGCACACATCTCTAGATCTATTATACAATGAGTGTACCATTTATCCAAGCACACATCTCTAGATCTATTATACAATGAGTGTACCATTATCCAAGCACACATCTCTAGATCTATTATACCATGAGTGTACCATTTATCCAAGCACACATCTCTAGATCTATTATACAATGAGTGTACCATTTATCCAAGCGCACATCTCTAGATCTATATACATGAGTGTACCTTTATCAAGCACACATCTCTAGATCTATTATACAATGAGTGTACCATGTATCCAAGCACCATCTCTAGATCGATTAACAATGAGTGTACCATTTATCAAGACACATCTCTAATCTCTATCAAATGCGTGGTACCATTATCCAAGCACCACATCTCCTAGATCTATTATCCAATGAGTGTAACCATTTATCCAAGCACACCTCTCTAGATTATTTACAATGAGTGTACCATTTCTCCCAACACCTCTCTAGATCATTATACAATGATGTAGCCATTATCCAAGCACACAATCTCTAGATCTATTATGCAATGAGTGTCATTTATCCAAGCACACCTCTCTAATGCGATTATACCATGAGATCTACCATTTATCCAGCACACTCTCTAGATCATTTGCAATGAGTGTACCATTTATCCACAGCACACATCTCTAGATCTCTATACAATGAGTTTCCCATTTATCAAGCACAACATCTCTAGATCTATTATACATGAGTGTCCATTTATCCAGCACACATCTCTAGATCTATTATACAATGAGTTGTACCATTTATCCAAGCACACATCTTAGATCTATTATACAATGAGTGTACGATTTATCCATCCACTCTCTCGATCTATTATACAATGAGTCTTACATTTATCCAAGCACCATTCTAGATCTATTATACTATGTTGTCCATTTATCCAAGCACACATCTCTAGATCTATTATACAATGAGTGTCCATTTATCCAAGCACACATCTCTAGATCTATTATACAATGATGTGTACCATTTATCCAAGCACACATCTCTAGATCCTATTATCAATTAGTTGTACCATTTATCCAAGCACACATCTCTAGATCTTATACACTGAGTGTACCTTTATCCAAGCACAATCTCTATATCTATTATACAATGAGTGTCCATTTATCCAAGCAACACATCTCTAGATCTATTATACAATAGTGTACATTTATCCAAGCACACATCTCTAGATCTATTATACAATGAGTGTACCATTATCCAAGCACACATATCTAGATCTATTATACAATGAGTGTACCATTTATCCAGCACACATCTCTAATCTATTATACAATGAGTGTACCATTATCCATCAGCACAAGCTCTAGATCTTATACAATGAGTGTACCATTTATCCAAGCACACATCTCTAATCTTTATACAATGAGTGTACCATTTATCCAAGCACTCTCTAGATCTATTATACAATTGAGTGTACCATTTATCCAAGCACACATCTCTAGATCTATTATCAATGAGTGTACATTTATCCCACGCACAACATCTCTAGATCTATTATAACAATGAGTGTACCATTTATCCAAGCACAACCGCTCGAGACTATATACAATGAGGTGTACAATATTATCCACACACATCTCTAGATCTATTATACAATGAGTGTACCATTATCCAAGCACACATCTCTAGTCTATTATACATGAGTGTACGCATTTATCCAAGCACACATCTCTAGATCTATATACATGATGTACCATTTATCCAAGCACACATCTCTAGATCTATTATACAATGAGTGTACCATTTATCTAGAAATCGTACCATTACACCTACTATATATAGAGAGTGTCATTTATCTAAGCGCGTACCTTTAGATCTAATATACACTGAGGAGCGGCTGGCCAAGTGGCTAGAACGCCGGACTCTCCTTCGGGAGACACGGGTTCGATCCCTCGGTAAGGTATGGGATTTTTTTTTCTGTCGGGGCAAAAAGAAAATCATAACCTGCACAGTTCGCGGTGACTGCACTAGCCAGGCGGCCTTAATTCCTCAGGCTCAAAGACCCCTCTGCCATACACCGACAGTTTTTTTTAAATACATAGAGAGTACCGTTTATCTAAGCTCGTACCTTTAGATCTACTATACATAGAGAGTACCATTTGTCAAAGCTCGTACCTTTAGATCTACTATACATAGAGAGTACCATTGTCAAAGCTCGTACCTTAGATCTACTATACATAGAGAGTACCATTTGTCAAAGCTCGTACCTTTAGATCTACTATACATAGAGAGTACCATTTGTCAAAGCTCGTACCTTTAGATCTACTATACATAGAGAGTACCATTTGTCAAAGCTCGTACCTTTAGATCTACTATACATAGAGAGTACCATTTGTCAAAGCTCGTACCTTTAGATCTACTATACATAGAGAGTACCATTTGTCAAAGCTCGTACCTTTAGATCTACTATACATAGAGAGTACCATTTGTCAAGCTCGTACCTTTAGATCTACTATACATAGAGAGTACCATTTGTCAAAGCTCGTACCTTAGATCTACTATACATAGAGAGTACCATTGTCAAAGCTCGTACCTTTAGATCTACTATACATAGAGAGTACCATTTGTCAAAGCTCGTACCTTTAGATCTACTATACATAGAGAGTACCATTTGTCAAAGCTCGTACCTTTAGATCTACTATACATAGAGAGTACCATTTGTCAAAGCTCGTACTTTAGATCTACTATACATAGAGAGTACCATTTGTCAAAGCTCGTACCTTTAGATCTACTATACATAGAGAGTACCATTTGTCAAAGCTCGTACCTTTAGATCTACTATACATAGAGAGTACCATTTGTCCAAGCTCGTACCTTTAGATCTACTATACATAGAGAGTACCATTTGTCAAAGCTCGTACCTTTAGATCTACTATACATAGAGAGTACCATTTGTCAAAGCTCGTACCTTTAGATCTACTATACATAGAGAGTACCATTTGTCAAAGCTCGTACCTTTAGATCTACTATACATAGAGAGTACCATTTGTCAAAGCTCGTACCTTTAGATCTACTATACATAGAGAGTACCATTTGTCAAAGCTCGTACCTTTAGATCTACTATACATAGAGAGTACCATTTGTCAAAGCTCGTACCTTTAGATCTACTATACATAGAGAGTACCATTTGTCAAAGCTCGTACCTTTAGATCTACTATACATAGAGAGTACCATTTGTCAAAGCTCGTACCTTTAGATCTACTATACATAGAGAGTACCATTTGTCAAAGCTCGTACCTTTAGATCTACTATACATAGAGAGTACCATTTGTCAAAGCTCGTACCTTTAGATCTACTATACATAGAGAGTACCATTTGTCAAAGCTCGTACCTTTAGATCTACTATACATAGAGAGTACCATTTGTCCAAAGCTCGTACCTTTAGATCTACTATACATAGAGAGTACCATTTGTCAAAGCTCGTACCTTTAGATCTACTATACATAGAGAGTACCATTTGTCAAAGCTCGTACCTTTAGATCTACTATACATAGAGAGTACCATTTGTCAAAGCTCGTACCTTTAGATCTACTATACATAGAGAGTACCATTTGTCAAAGCTCGTACCTTTAGATCTACTATACATAGAGAGTACCATTTGTCCAAAGCTCGTACCTTTAGATCTACTATACATAGAGAGTACCATTTGTCAAAGCTCGTACCTTTAGATCTACTATACATAGAGAGTACCATTTGTCAAAGCTCGTACCTTTAGATCTACTATACATAGAGAGTACCATTTGTCAAAGCTCGTACCTTTAGATCTACTATACATAGAGAGTACCATTTGTCAAAGCTCGTACCTTTAGATCTACTATACATAGAGATTACCATTTGTCAAAGCTCGTACCTTTAGATCTACTATACATAGAGAGTACCATTTGTCAAAGCTCGTACCTTTAGATCTACTATACATAGAGAGTACCATTTGTCAAAAGCTCGTTACCTTAGATCTACTATACATACGGAGAGTACCATTTGTCAAAGCTCGTACCTTTAGATCTACTATACATAGAGAGTACCATTTGTCAAAGCTCGTACCTTTAGATCTACTATACATAGAGAGTACCATTTGTCACAGCTCGTACCTTTAGAATCTACTATACCTAGAGAGTACCATTTGCCAAAGCTCGTACCTTTAGATCTACTATACATAGAGATTACCATTTGCAAAGCTCGTACCTTTAATCTCTATATGGGGTACCATTTCCCAAAACCTACCTTTAGATCTACTAACATAGAGAGTCCCTTTCCAAAGCTCGTCCCTTTAGATCTACTAACATAGAGAGTACCATTTCCCAAAAAGCTCGTCCCTTTAGATCTACTATACATGGAGACCATTTGTCAAAGCTCGTACCTTTTTACTATACATAGAGAGTCCTTTTAAAGCTCACCTTTAGATCTACTATACATGGGAGCCTTTTGTCAAAGCTCCCCCTTTAGATCTCAAAAAATCCTTTTTTCAAAAAAAAATTCTTCAAGGGTCCCTTTGTCAAACTTTTTTAAATTTAAATTTAAAATTCCTTTAAA